>JBBBDQ010028575.1:197500-224757 GCA_037127315.1 Ascarosepion bandense
CGGCTGGAGAATGTAAACAGCGTTACTACTCTCATGAATAGTCCAACGCGAAGCTAAAATTCCAAATTTCACTTTCCCAAAGATTTTTGAAAATGAAAGAAGGGACTCAATCCAAAAATGAGTTAGAGACTAAGAGGTTCGGTCTGTATCCCCAATAACCATTACGATAAGTGCAATATGGAATTAGCTGATAAAATGTCCTGAGCAATGTTGTTTTCGACTTAAGAAAAGAATTCTTAAGCAAATGTCGTCATAGATTCAAATTGTTAAGCAATAAATTTAGTTAAAACCCTTTAAATATAATCTAAATTTGAATTTCGCAGAAAAAGTTGTTATCTTTTATTTCTTGGCATTAACATTATGATTACTTTAAAAATAATTTTTGTTAATGTCTTTTAACCTTTACCATTTATAAACATTATTCAAGCCCTGTTTTGGTTTGAAGCAGAAAAACTTTGGAAAAAATTCGAAAAGCCCGATGAAGCTCGTCACCTTTCTCTTCTCTATTCATATTTTTTTAATATATTTATCCCAGATTCCTTTGCCAGCGTTCTCCTCTGTCTGCCAATCTGACACATTTTCCTTACTTAGTTACACTTCTCCCTACACATTATTCCTTTTTCTTCTACTTTCTTTTCCTGTTTTTTTTTTTCTACCATGATAAGTTCGCCGATGAAGTGAATTTCTCGAGTTGAAATGGTCATACGATCTTGAAAATTTGATTTTTTTACGTGTAATATATATATTGGCTCTGTAAATAAATAATTTTAATTATATTGAATCTTCTGGGTGGAGCAATTATAATATTCAATTTTTAATAATTATAATTAATAGGATTACGTTTGGCATTTTACCATCAATCCGCTTCTTTTTAAATAGATAGATAGATAGATATATAGATAGATAGATAGATAATGAAAAGACTGAGATAGATAGATAGATAGATAGATAGATAGATAGATAGATAGATAGATAGATAGATAGATAATTAGAAGCCGGTATGATATGGAAGTCGTGAGATAGATTGGTATATAGGTAGATTGATATCATTGAATATTAAGAAAAGATTGAAATAAAAATCATGAAAATTTATTTATTTGGAGATATACATAGCTACATAACATGATAGATATGCTCTTACTGAACAAAGAGAGACAAACTGATGTATAGTTATATTTCCATATTTTGACTGGTCTGAAAGACATGATTCGGTATTATATATTGTAATATATATTATAAATAAATACTGATATATTAACATAAAAACAAAATATTCAGATTAGCAGATAGATAGATAGATAGATAGATAGATAGATAGATAGATAGATATGAACGTATTTACTTAGAGAATTAATACAAATTTATTTAGTTACTGAGACAAGAAGATAGACAGAATAATAGTTATATACGTGCAGTCGACGTAGAATAATATGTATATGGATATTCTTATGGATAATATGTACATTTATATATATATATAAAATACAGCTTTTTTCATACACTGAGAACTGTTTTATTAACACCTGAATATTAATACTATACTTATGTACAAATTTTTTAAAAGTTTCCACTTCTGTGATATATGCATTACTCTTTAGAAATGAATTGAGTTCTTTCGGTGACTGGCATGTGTATACACAGCTTATATACAACACGTTAAAAATACCCGTCTCTGATTCTATGCGCCTCTGGCTTAGGAAGTAGCGAGTTTCTATCCGAGCCAGAAGCAAGTGGATGTGTCTAGTCACACTGATGAGCTGTGGTACAGAGAAACCGGCTTGTATGTGGATGAGTGGTTAGAATGTTTGCTTTCTGACCATGAAGCCTGGGATCGGATCTCCCCTTGCTCGATTTTTCAGGAAGGTGAATTCTTGATGCTATCGGTCTACATATGAGGCGATCTCAGCAATCATATATATATGAGGACGTTAGACAGATAAAGCAGACATACCATTTCATATATAAAACGGTGGATAATGAGATAGACAACGATTGAGCAGTTTGAATATTGTTTTTCTTTCAAACTTAATAGTAAAAATAGAACGCTTTCCATCAAATAATGCGTGTGTGTGAGTGTGTAAGAGAGAGAGAAAGAGAGACAGAGACAGAGAGAGTGCACGTGTGTAGATATGTATGCATGTTGCCTTCAAAGAATTAATTTGCTTACTTTGCCTGCCAATATGTATCAGATACACAATCTGCATTTCAATCATTTGTGAAATATATATATATATATATATATATGAATATATATATATGTGTGTGTGTGTGTGTATGTGTGTGTGCATGTATATACATAATATATATATATATATATATATATACGTGTTTGTGTAAGCATAAATATATATATATATACATATATACATATATATGTCTGTGTGTGTTTATTTGAACCTAATTATTTCCTAACGCATGAAACACCGATTTTTGACCAATCTATAGGATTATATATATATATATATATATATATATATATATATATATATATATATATATATATATATATCATATCACCCCAAGCAAGGCGATAATGCCACTGATGCACAGGGGGCTACATAGGAGTAAAAAGATTGGAAAAAGAAAGCCGGAAACCACATCCTAACAAGCGATGAGCCTCTTCACCTGTTCAATAGACGAGGGTGGATTGTGAACCGGCCGATAGTTTAGTCTATCTACTCCTACTGAAAAAAAGAAAAAGAAAAAAAGAAAAGTGAAAAGATTGGAAAAGAGAAAACCGGAAACCGCATCCTAAACAGGAAACAAGTGATGAGCCTCTTCACCTGTTTAATAGACGTGGGTGGAGAGTGAACCGGGCGATAGTTTAGTCTATCTACTCCAATTGAAAAATTAAAGAAAAGAGTGAAAAGATTGGAAAAGAGAAAAGCGGAAACCGCATCCTAAACAGGAAACAAGTGATGAGCCTCTTCACCTGTTCAATAGATGTGGGTGGAGTGTGAACCGGGCGATAGTTTAGTCTATCTACTCCAATTGAAAAAAAAAATAAACAAAAGTGAAAAGATTGAAAAAGAAAAAACCGGAAACCGCATCCTAAACAGGAACAATGGATGAGCCTCTTCACCTGTTCAATAGACGTGGGTGGAGTGTGAACCGGGCGATAATTTTGTCTATCTACTCCATTTAAAAAATAAATAAATAAATAGAAAAGAGTGAAAAGATTAGAAAAGAGAAAACCGGATACCGCATCCTAAACAGGAAACAAGGGATGGTCCTGTTTACCTGTTCAATAGACGTAGGTGGAGACTAGCAGTATAGCCTGGCGTTGCTTGGGTGTAATGAAAGCTCCAAAACCAATCCATGGTCCTGGAGCTCAGACTCAGCCTAAAGAATATTTGTGTGAAGTTTGGTGAAAATCGGATAAAATTTGTTGATTTGTATAAAGGACATACAGACAGTTAAACAGACATACACACAAACATCTTGCCTTTTATATATATATATATATATATATATATATATATATATATATATATATATATATATTATCGACCTTCTGCACTATTTTAAGAACTGCAACCTTGAAACTTCTAATTATCGTTTATAACTCTAAAGAAAGGAGATACCTTGTGTTTTTTTTTAATGAAAATCTTTTATGAGACGTTTATGTCGTCTTAATTTGAAGATATTAGATCAAATTTACTAATTTTTTCTATGCAAAATATTTTGATTTTTTTTAAAGCTAATTTATATTCACTCGACAGTTTTTTATTTAATCTAGAAAAATTGCTGATTTTAGTCCTTACAAAAACTGGAAATATTAAGCTGTATAATAGTGAGTTTCTCGAAATTTCATAAAATTAATTAAGTGTGGGAAGAGTTTGGACTTGTAAAAACTGATCTTACCATAATTTTCTAAAAAAAAAGAGAAGCACTTCGAAAATAATTCAATTTATTTGCGAATAATTTCCGAAATTTTCATGAAAATTCGAAATATTCGACTTTTGATAATATTTTAAAATCAATGCGTTTTTCACTAAAAAATTAAAAAAAAAATTTCCTGCAATACTGGCACAAAAATAAGAAAATTATTAAGTCAAATTTTAATCTTTCTAAAACGGATTAGAACAAATAATTTAATAAATTAAAAATTCTTTTTTTTATCTTGCCTCTTAATAATAGCAAATATTTCGACGGTAAAACTTGGGTTTTATTAAATTTTGGAACATTCTTTAGTCATGGTACGATAATTATATTGTGGAGTTACATATATAGACAGACAGACAGACACATACATACATACATACATATACACACACACACACACACACACACACACATATATATATATATATATATATATATATATATATATATACACACACACTATATATATATATATATAAATATATATATATATATACGCATCGCACACTCAGCAATGAATTAGATCATTCTGGTTACTGGCCTATGATACATCATACGCTAAACGTCTGCCTCCTTCTACCGAGCGCCTATAGCTCAGGGGAAGAAATGCCGACTGAGGCCAATTCGGTCGGGTTTCAATCCTGGGTTAAAAGCAAACAGATGTCTAACCGTATTGATGAGTTGTGATACAGCGAAACAGATCTGTCTGCGGATGACTGTTTACGCTCTCACACCCTGGGGATGACTGTTTACGCTCTCACACTCTGGAAGAATGGTAGACTTTGAAAAAAGGAAGCTATTCTAGCATCTATGCATCGCTCATTCAGCAACGAATTAGAGCATTCAGGTTACTGGCATATGATACATTATACGCTAAAAGTATGCCTCCTTCTACTGAGCGCCCATAGCTCAGTGGTAGAATCCCCGTCTGACTCCAATTCGGTCGGGTTTCAATCCTGGGTTAAAAACAATCAGATGTCTAGGCATACTGATGAGCTGCGATACAGCGAATCAGATCTGTCTGCGGATGACTATATATATATATCAATAAGTGCGATGTACCAAGCGTAGAGCCAATTTTGTAGCAGTTTAGAGTTTTTACATGTTTTAAAGCATATATATATATATATATATATATATATATATATATATATATATATATATATATATATATAAATTATGTTTTAGAACATGTACATAATTTATTCTATATATGTCCTCTTCTCTACAATCATATGGCTGTTTCAGTGTTTGGAACCCAAGCACATCATCGGGAGAAATAAAGGTTTGGAATCATTCGGTTTATATTTGGTTCGTTGTTGTCGTGGGGGTTGGTTGGGGTTAAGCTGATGTGTCTCTCGTTTTGACCATTCGACTCTCGAAGAATCCGGTGTGTACGTGTGAAATTGTTGATTAATGGTATTATCTGTTGGAATGTACGTCCTATCGGTCGGTTATATCTCCCGGTTAGAATTTTTAAGAGGGATTCGTGTTGAGTGGTCATTTTTATGGTTGGCTATCGTTTAATTGATTAATGTCTGCTGTTAGTGGACCTAATTCAAGTATTTCCTTTGATCCTGTGTCTAGGTTTTCACTTTGGGGTTTCTTAGATAGACGTGATAGGGGTGGGGTGTTTTTTCTTTCGAATTTTGATTTTTTTGGTATGGAATATTTTGTCATATTATATGTTTTTTTTTAAAATATGTTTTTTTATATTTTATAGTCAAGTTTGGAGTATTATTGTATTTAGGCAAAGTTATTTCAAGAAATCTAAATTTGTATTCTGTATGAAGTAAATGCAAATTTAGTGTTTTATAATTTTTTTGTATAAAGTTGTATGTTTAATCTTAATTTTAAGTTTAGAGGGTCGGGTTTTTCTTTTAATTTTTTATATTCTTTTTTCTATAAATTATCGTTTGGAATTCTATTTATTTCTTTTAATTTTTTAAATATTTTATTTATTTAGATATTTTTGCGGGCATTAGATTTTGCTTCAAGGATTTATTACATCGATTTTTTCTATAGCATTTTTCATCTTTTATAATAAGAATAATATCTATTCAAATTTCCAGTACTTTTTTGTGTGGTTGTAGGTTTAGATCTTACGTGTACTTACAGTTTATTTTTTGTGTATGATATAATTATTCTGAAGTAGTATATTTAATCTTGATTTTGAATATATGAATTTTGATTCTTTTTCGAGTTTGAGAGCTATTTGTTTAATTTTGATTTTTCAAGTACGGAATATTTTTGTATTTAACTAAGGTTATTGTGTTAAGTAAGGTTATTAGTGTCGGCTTTAGTGGTAGAACTTGCTTTAAGGATTTATTGGATCAATTTTTTCTATAGCATTTTTTATCTTTTATAATGAGAATATATAATCAAACTCTTAGTATTTCTTAGCATGATTGTAGGGTTAGGTCCCTAATGTGCTTGCAGTTTACTGTGGTTTCGTGTCTCTGATTTAAGATCTTGTTACTATTTATATATTTAAGGATTTCTTTTTTTTCTTGAAGGCAAAGGAAGCATAGATCTTTTATAGATTTTGCTGTTCTTGCTTTTTTGAGAATTTTCCATTTGACCTTAGGTGTTGTATTTTCGTTTTTTAATTTCCAAATGTGTTTGGACAGAGATGTCATGTTTTGTTTTTCTTTGTTATTGAAGGTTGAGAGGTGATTGTAAAAACGCTTTTTAAATACGTTCATGGTATTCCCAATATATACTTTTTCTTCTTTAGGATTTTCTGAGGATGAAATCGAACACATATATATCAGAGATTTCGTCAGACATTTATTGGCCATGGGACATTGGTTGGGGTTTCTACAGTTACAGAGGTTGTTATCATGGGACGGACTTGTATTAGTGTTGGATTTATTTTTGCTGTGTATTTTTAATATTTTAGTGTTATGCATTTTGATTATTTTTTCTAGATTATTGGAACAGCTATAGCTTAATTTTATGGTATTTTTAGTAAAGATTTTGCTTAGAGGGTTATTTTTGGGGAGGTGTTTCTCTACTAGTTTAAAAATTTATGTCCCAGCTTGAAATTAACTGATTGGTTGAATGGAGGGTTATACAATATTATTTTCCTGATTCTATTTCTGATTTTTGGACTTTTGAATTTTTCCACAAAACTGACCTTTGATGATTTATACCCGCTTTTATTAAGGATTCTATTATAAATTACCTTGTGCTTCTCAAATATCTATTCACTGGATGAGTGTGTGTTAATGCGACGTTCAACTGATGATGGGGTGTGTTTAATAATGGATGGTGGGTGATTAAAGTTGTGGTTTAGCTCTATACATCATATATCGAGGACTGTTTTAAATTAATGTTTTGGACGGAAAAGAATTTCTTTTTTTCTCCTCATTCTATACTCACTCGTATATATATATATATATATATATATATATATATATATATATATATATATAGCTCATTCAGTAATTCAGAATTAGAGCACTCTAACTACTGGTGTACGATACATTACACGCTAAAAACGCATAACCTTCTACCATAGTTCAGAGGTAGAATCGTCGACTGTCGCTAATTCGTTCGGATTCGGATTTCAATGCTGGGTAAATGCAATCGGATGTCTAACCGTACTAATGAGCTGTGATACTGCAAAAATATCTATCTGCGGATGACTATATATATATATATAGTGTATCGAGGCAGCAGATAATTTTCTAAATATATACTGTTAAATATAAGAGGCAATGAATTTCTAAACATATACTCTTAAATATAAGAAACAATGAATGTCTATTATGTTTAATCATGAGCCGTTCTAAACATCGTATTTTGGCTTTAATTTCAGTTGAAAATAAAGACAAAAATTCTCCAAAATTTGGATATTTTTTTATTAAGTTTATTATAATGTTGGAGATGTCTCTTCAGGTAGTTAATAATAGTTAATAATAGTTAATAATGATGGTAATAATAGTTTATTACCATCATTATTAACTACCTGATAAGACATTGTTCTTTCCATGTCGAAAAAAAGTACAATTATGTAGTAGTTTTATAGTTTTTTATATGTTCTAATCTATAACAATAAATATTCATCACTCTATTTTTAAATTAATGTTTTGAACGTTGCAATTATTCTTTCTTTCCTTATTCATTTCTGTGTATATATATATATATATATATATATATATATATATATATATATATATATATATATCTGTGTGTGTGTGTGTGTGTACATATACACATATATATATTCAAAAGCGGATGAATATTATGTAATACCCACTTTCTCATTATATATCTCTTTTACTCTTCCTTTTCATCCACACTTACACTCAAGCGCACGCACACAGACACACGCACACACACACACGCATATTAGTGTGCATGCACCTGCTTGAAATATGTACGTGATTTATGATGGAGACATTTGTTTGTATGTCAATTATTATTGAAATGTTCTCTAAATATAAATAACATATGTAGCTTTATATATTACGTGCAAACATCTACTTAATATTATTACTTTTCTCTCAACTGTCACAAACATTCATAAAAGATATTTCATTTATTGGCTTTTATACAGGTAGGATTTAACTAGTACTTCTAAGCTATTTGTAATTTTATTGACCACAGGCGTGAATTAAAAAAGAAAAGCTTGAAATGTCATGATAAAATCCAATCTACAACATAACAAAAAAATTATAATTATTGTATTTCTGGACTGTACTTCGGAAGAAACATTAAATTAATGAAATTAACATATGATCAGCTTCAAATTTTAATAATGAAGTTATATGTTTAGTATCCTGACATAGCAAATATAACATCTTTCTTTCTTTAGCAAATACAAAACGGATATTTCTATACTCACAAATTTTATACTTAGTGATTGATACAAACTTGTTTGTTTGAAACTGAAATTTTGAACACTGTACTTATTCGGAAATCAATTGCCTGGCGATAGGCAACATGGCGACAGCTTTTCAAAGTCACCTTGCCAAAATCGGGGGCGTTCATGTGACTGTGCCGCCATCGTTGTCGTGTTATTCATTTATTGACTTTTACAAATTATTTTACAAATATCTTACGGATATATATATATATATATATATATATATATATATATATATATATACATACATATATATATATATATATATATATATATATATAATTGAAGTGATTATATATATAATCACTTCTTTGGAAAGAGAGACCATTTCTTCAAATAATAGCTTTTTTATCATCTAGAATGTTATGATTTTCATTATTTATACCTGAATTAATTCTGTGCTGTCGATCCATAAAAATTACGCTCCTTATCAAATAAGTTAAATGGACCCCCAAAAAATTTAATATATATTTATTTGTTTATTTTTTATCTCTTTCGATTTTCCTTTCGTTTTTCGTTATAAACCAAAGTGAATTAGACATTTAATAAATGAATAAAATTGGCATCCCATTTATTTATAAATTATAACGACTTTGCACAACGCTAGTTCGAAAAGATCAAAATTCAAATCTAGAAGCGGTCAGTTCATAATATGCACCTGATGATTGCGTAGTGCATGAAACTGAGTCGTTTAGACGAAGGATAACATGTAAATTTATTAATATATACTTAATAGCTTTTATTAATAGCTCAATGTCATATTGCATTAAGAACTGTTCTATTAACACCTGTTAAATGTGTACTGGAACGTACCTTCGTGTATACACATCTGTACACTTATTAACATCCCTCCCGATATATATATATATATATATATATATATATATATATATATATATATTAGTTACTTCCACATTCGCTATTTTATTATCGTTTTCATGATGCCAACCAACACACTCTCTCTCTCTGCGTTATTATGTGTATATGTGTGTGTGTATTTCTAAATGCATACAGAGAGAAATATGAAATATTAGCTTATTTGACCAAAGAAAAATGTATTTATGGAAGTGGGTAATGGTACGTATATTACAGCTGGTATTAGTTTTACGCAATGAAACATCAAATTTTTCTTTGGAATGAAAACTGCCGTTGGTAATATATATGTAGGAAATACTATTTCCAGTAATGTTTCTATTGGTTACGTATTAGGCTCTAATGTTTCCCTTTTTGTTTCGACTATATCGTTTGATTATCTCCAGTAGTAAATGTGAGGTTAGTATCCTTTTTTTCTCTCCTGGATTATATAAAAATGATTTTGGATCTGGGTTGCAATTTCTATTTAAATCAGGTTTCGCGATTTCTTACTTTCTTATTTTTTTTTAAATTTTTTTTTTTGATTGATTTTTTATGATTTTTATTCTGGACATAAGAAACGTAAAATTACTCCAATTTTTTGTTGGGTCCAAACAATTTTGTCTAAACTGTTTGTCATTTTCAACGATTAATTTTTGTTATAATACTGTATTAAATTGTGTATAGGTATTATTTTATATAATATAAAAGTTGTGAAAGTAGATCTATTCATAATTTCGAAATACAGCCAGTACATTGTGGCCGTGTTCTAAAGAATTTTATCAAGGATTGATCATCATTTCTATCATTATTTGTCTACATGTTTGAGATTAGGCGTTGTAATTATTTATTCGGACATTTCGACTATTGTAAGCTCTGACCTACTTCAGGTGAATGGAATTTCGTATTGAAACTTTTATTTTGTTCACCATAGGAGTTTGTTCTCCTTTATGAGTAGTGCTACTTTCAGTTTTCTCAGTATGAGTTATCTCCCTTTAACACAACACTTCGTATTTTTTTTCACCTCTTCAGTATCCAGGAATTGAATTTACAATTCTTTGAGGCAAGTCACTCGATCCAACCAACGCTTTTATTCATTGGGCCATGTGACTTGATTCAAAGCCTTGTGCGTTCAATACTTGTCTACAGTAGAGGTAAAAAAGAAACCTAGAGTGTTTAATTAAAGGGAGAAAACTGAGACATCTACATGAAGCATATGAAAATAAAACAATGTACCGTTGTGAACTAAGTAAACGGCTCAGTCCGAAATTCCAGTCACCTGAAGAAGGTCAGAGCAAACAACAGTCAAAACGTATTGAAAATGGCAACAAATATGAAAGCAATACTCTGAACAATAATAAATAAAAATCGGAAACCAATATAAATTATTGGTTTCCCATTTCTATAATAAGGAGTTTCTATCAGTGTTACACTTATTTGGCAGTGAGAAATACGTAACTCATGGTAATGAGCTATAACATAAAAGTCATGGGAACGCTGTATGTAAAGTTATTGGTAATTTGTGCCACAGTATATTGCTCTCTCTGAAATTCAGTTACCAATATCAACTGTCATCTGACATCTAGAGTTCGTGGCGAGACTACATATGATGTAAATTTTCGGAATGTGAACAGAAAATCATTGAGTGTATCAGAAATATAAGGTGTCAAGTTCATAAAAATCTTGAAATATTTGACATTGCTTACTTAACAGTATCACATATGTAGTAGGAGTTTGCGATATAATGCATTAGCACCCAACTTGGATAGTGCTGCGATCGACTTCTTCTTCTTCTTCTTCTTCTATGTGCCCTGTCCCTTCATGACGTAGGCGATCAGGGATCTCCACGTCTCCCTATCCCTTGTGGCTCTTAGTATGTTTGCTCCTGTTGCTCCTGGCAACCCCCTTTCCGTCATCCACCTGATCAGACCCTGCAAATATGTTATCCGCTGCCTTCCTCTGTCTCTCCTTCCTTCTATCTGTCCAGTGATCGTAACTGACGAGAGTTTTTCTGATAGATGAGAGATGAGGCTAGTTCAAGTCACACCTACATAAAATAGGGGAGTTACCAAACACTTAGTCAGTAATACAGTTAAAGGTTCTTTAGAATATATGGGATATCAGATCAACAAACTCCCCAGCATGTCCATGTTAAAACCATGACATTGGAGACAGCGACTTATTTCGCACATCTTCGTGACAATGTACACCCTAGATTGTCTGCACTCAACAAAGATAACATGTTCCTGTTGGATAATGCACCGTGACATTTTTTTTAAATATCCCGAAAAATTATTGTCCTCATCTTTGTTGACATTTGTACCACGTTTCGACCCTTGTACGCTCCGGCCTTCTTCAAGTTCTAGGAATATCGAACCGAACCTTTTATTACAATCACTAGGCTATATAATTCTCATTCCTTGCTTGAAGCTTCTAAGTTACTTGTTCACCACTGTTGTAGCCTGGTATTGAACTCACAACTCTTAAATCATTTACTGGAACTAACCAACGTCGATATCCACTGAGCCATGTATGCATAAGGAAAAGGTCAACTAAATTTCTGGGACTTTTAAACATAATATTGAGTAACAATTTTTTACCAGATTTCATATTGCAAATTTTGATGTTCATGGTTTATTCTAGTATTTTTAAATTCCTAGTGTAATATAACAATCCCGCCCCACCCGAGGAAAGGCTGATGCAAGCGGGGGTGTTTTCCGGTCGTTGAAAGGAACGGATGTTTGTTTGACCTTATTTCCGGCAGTAGCGGAAATGGCTACAAGAGGCAGACAGAACAGGTGTCTCTGAGAATTACGTGGGCGTGCGTGGGCGAGGCAAAATCCGGAAGTACCGGTTTGGAGATTATAAAAGACCTCGGCGCACGGATTTCTGGGCAGAGAGGCAGAGAGACAGAGGCAGACGAGAGAGCCAGACCAGACCAGAGGAGCAACAGACGACCCCCCCCCCCGTCAACCCGTCAACCCTTAGAAGCGCGCTCTCACTCTCTGTGCACTAGGCTACACGGTCCATCGTTCATTAATAAAAATATAACTTATATTTTTATATATATGCGTGTTTGTTGTATATTGCTATATAACACCTAGCACCTGACGAAGGCCGGGGCGTACAACGGCCGAAACGTCATACAAATGGCAACAAAGATGAGGACAATAGCCCGAATAATATAGATAATGTAAATACTAGATCATCTCAGAAATATAGACAAATATCCCGAAAAAATGTTGTGGCCAGCAGGTTCGCCTGACAGGACTCCAGTCGAATATTTGTAGGACTCTGTCGAGAGGTCTTTTCTCATGCAAACTGCTGAATCTATACATATCATGACAGCTATCCTGACAGCATAGCTGAATATCTCTCTGGATCAATTTGTAGAATCAATTTCATACCGAATTGCGGCACGGAAGTAGAGGGATTCTATCCCCACTACTACTTTCGGCGGGTGATTAACTGATTTATTTTTAATACGATGTTTTTATTAATATAAATCTTATTATAGTGGATACTGGTATCTGAACTAGACGCCCCATTTTATTTTAAACGGCGTGTATTACTTTTAATGTTATGTACACTTGAGAAATCTTTAAAAAATATGCTCTCCAGTAGGGTGGGTTGATATTAAATATTAAGCTTTTTAATAATAAAAGTAAAATGAGGCGCCTATATCAAATATGCCAGTATATGTGAATGTGTGTGTGATTATTGTTCAAGTCAATACGAACTGCAAAGAGGAATTACGATCGGTTACTGAAAGGTTTTCACACCTACTACGAAACTCTTTCAAACGAAAAATAAAGTATGTCTGAGAATCGGGCCAAAAACCGACGCCACACTTCGTTGTCCTCAGGCTATCAGTCTAAAAAGTGTAATTAAGAAAACAAAATTAAATCCCTTTCTTTTGATAAATTCTACCTTTTTTACGGGTTTTTAATTCATCAAGTCTTAATTACTTCCTAAGCATGTAATCTAGCAATATTTCGGTTTTCCTCTATTTATCTACACTTATGTGTCTAATACAAGAATTTATTAATTAAGCCGAGGTGGGTAATATGAAATAAACGAGAGAGTTCTAATAAATCGAGTTTGCAAAATCATTTAAAGTTTTAAAAATGAGAAATTAATAAATAGGCTGGTTTTAATATCCTAAGTATGCCGGATAGTATCCTAAAATATTGTTCCCCTTTCGAAAAGACGCCTATTAAAAGTAACTGCAAAATTAATTTAGATACTCCAGATTAATTAATTTCGAAAGAACGTCAGAGATTATTTTTTTCTTCCGCAGTCTTCCTACTGATAATATGGCTCAATAAGTCTGGATAAAATAACAGCCTAATTGTTTAGTGTAGGGCAGTTTTTAAAGAGGTTAGACGAATTAAAATTACGGAGGTAGGTTGGAAAGTTCGTAAGCTGATTATGAAGGAATGATGGTATAGCTGTGAAGTATTCCATTAATTAATTTGAAATCGTAATAATTGTTTCTTTACAGGCAAATTTTACTCAAAATATTCTAATTTCTCTGTTTTAGTATATTTTGTAATGCACGTCTGTTCTCACGTGGATATAAATCTTGTTAGAAATTTCTTGTTTGTAAGACATTTTTTTAGATGTTTCTGCCATTCCCACCTCGTGTTTGTTGAATTGATCTCACCCTCTTTTTTGCAGTATGATATATATATATAATCCTTGTAAAATAAAGACGGAAGCTGATGATGGTTCGCCTGAAATAGGCCTACACTTCCGATTCATCATGAGATGGCGTGTCTTCCTTAATAATTCTAATATATATATATATATGGTAGTTTAGACTAAATTTATCAATTTACTCAATTGGTTATGTCAATCAGATTAGCTAAAAACGAAATTTTTATTCGTTGAATGGAATAAACGAAATAAAGTCAATTTCCTTGCTAACTCACTAATTTTAAACTAGCTAGCTTAAAGAGAGAGAGAGAGAGAGAGAGAGAGAGAAAGAGTGTGTGTGTGTGTGTGTGTGCTAGCTCTCTCTCTCTCTTTCTCTGTCTGTCTGTCTGTCTGTCTTAATCCTGTTGTATTCTATTGTTTGTTGTGTTGCAGCCTGCAAGGTTACTGCGGCTTTGGTATCAGACATCTACCTTCGTCTTGGTATATTCAGTTAGCTACTCGTATGTATTATTATTCATCCGTTAGGTTCTTTATTCTTGAACACCGATTACTCACTAATTGTTCAACATTTAACCCTACTCTTCTGTACACTCAACGCACAAAAACCAAGACTTCAGTTTGGTGCTTTTATAGTTATCTAGTAGTCAGTTGATCGCATGTGGAATAATCAATTTTCCTTGTATTATTATTTCGCTGACGACCAGTGTTCAAACATACTCCTCGTAGTTTATACTTCTACATGACACGCCCTCCTCCCAGCCCTTTGAGTTTTCATTTTCTTCTACAGGACAATCCACAACTGAATCCGTAACGGATATCCTTACTTTATCTGTTAAAACTTAGTATATTTCTTTTTCTTTTTTCTTGCACTTGGAGTAGATACTTGATTTACTAAGCGCCGCTTAAATGTGACACAAAGCCGAAGGTGTGGGGTAACCAGTGAGGATCGAACTCGCTACTCACTTGCAGCAGGTTCTAGCGAGACAAGCTATTACACCACTTGGAGTAGACAGACTCTCCTCAGGCCTTAATAGTGGGGCTTTCGAGAAATTTTGTTGTGGGTGGACGGTGAACGTCTCTTCATGCTGAAGGTATCGGATTGGCGATTTTCTGGTTGCTGCTTCCGACTGGTAGTTAGGAGTACAAACGGTTGCGTAATGTCTTGAGAGGCTTCTCTTATCAACAATTACATAATATCAAGGTTCTTTCATTGACATGACACGCATGGATGTGTATTTTTGCAAGCTCTTCCCCATAGGATAACATGAAGCCACACTCGACTAAAGTCTGCGCCAGTTTCTTTTCTACATGTATATTTGATAATCATCTGTTACCACTACTCGAGTCTTCACCTTACCAACAAATATCAATATATGAATATTCAAAACCAAATATACAAAATCACACCAGTCAAACGAAAATCACCTAAACCACTCAACATTTCTTTATCAAAGATCCTTGCTATACGTAACAACATTTACAGTGTGGAATCGTTCCTCCACGAAAGGTCTTCAGACATCTGTAAAGCCAAACACAACCATAAAATCCCCTCTTCTGATTTTTCGATTTCTAGTTACTTTTCTGTAATTAAGCAAGTCCACATGCGTGGTCTGGGTGTTTCTGCAAACAAACTTCTCCTTGTGGCTAGGGTGATGTTTTTATGAATCTCTAGATCATTCTTACCGGTGTTTCCGTCTCTCTGTACTAAACTCAGCTATCTTTTCTTTCACTACCGCTTCTCTTCGTCTCCTGACTGTTCCGTGCTAGACAGTATTTCAGATAATATAGAAAAGACCATTTCCTCTCCCCGTTCAATAATATATTTGTGTTTGGAGACTTCAGTGCCCACCATGACACTGATCTTGCTGGCGCTCATACCCTGAACTTCTCAATCACTTAGTCTCTCATGCAAATGGTGGATTTCTTCGCGAGTTTTCTCAGTAGTCCTGAACGACAAATTTCACTTCCAGATCTCTGCTTCCCTGATTCTGACTTAGCCATGCAGATCTTCCCTCTTGGCAACTCTGATCATGCTGTGGTTTTTATTAATATATCTTTCCACTCCTACTCTTTCCAGGAACCTCCCCTACTAGAATATCTTACTGCTGTCAAAGGGTACACTGGGAGTCGTTCCGCGATTTTAAACAGCGTGTATTACTTTTGATGTTATGTACACTTGAGAAATCTTAAAGAAAATATGCTCTCCAGTAGGGTGGGGAGATATTAAACATTAAGCTTTGTAATAATAAAAATAAAATGAGGCGCGTATATCAAATATGCCAGTATATGTGTATATACTTTTAGTCTCCCTGTTGATGATTGCACCACAGAAGTTTTCCGGGTAAAAGCTAGCATCGATGCTTTTCTTCCAGTCGGGAATTTTCGATTAAACCTCATTCCTTCCTGCTTGCTCTGCCGCCATTGCCCACAGAAATCACTTCTTACGGCTTTAACGGAGCGACGCGTCATAATTGATGCAAAACTGTTCTTTGCTGATAGAATGAAACAACGTATCCCAACCCAATGGATTCTTATCCCAATCTATTAAAACGCAAGCTTTCCTACCTTTTCAGCTAGCGAGTTTCATATTGATGTATGAATCAAAATAGTCTCCTAGAAAGTAATACAATTCACCTTCTAGGCCTCACACTCCCAGTCGACCTTAAGTGGAATGATTATATCAAATCAATAACTACCATTAACCCTCTAGGGACATTCGTATCATATTTAATACAGTATTTCCCTATAAGGAAACATTTGGTATTTCCCTATAAGGAAACATTTGGTATTCATTGACTGAGCAGTCAGTACTGCTTTCATTTGAAATTTATAAAATATTTCTCTTAAAAAATTTTTCAGGAAAATATTTCTTTCAAGGCTTGTTTTCATACTCTATCAAATATGATACGAATTGCCGTAGAGGGTTAATAATAACATAAATCCCCAAGTAAAAATAGAGGCCAATGGGCCGTTAACCCTCTAGGGCCATTCGTATCATATTTGATACAGTATTTCCCTATAAGGAAACATTTGGTATTTCCCTATAAGGAAACATTTGGTATTCATTGACTGAGCAGTCAGTACTGCTTTCATTTGAAATTTATAAAATATTTCCCTTAAAAATTTTTACAGGAAAATATTTCTTTCAAGGCTTGTTTTCATAGTGTATCAAATATGATACGAATGGCCCTAGAGGGTTAAGAAGGCTGGGTCACTAATCGAGCCAGGAAGTTTTTCTCGTCAGAATTCATTTTGGACATTAATAAATCTACTTTCGTCCGTACATTGAACACTGTTATATCTAGTCGGATACTCCTGCTATTTCATTTCGGTCTTCTCGACAAAATCCAAAGAAAGATATGCAATATAATCGATTCCGATAGAGAAGCAAGACTTCAATCTCTTTCTCACTCCGTTTTCCTCTGTCTTTTCTGTAAATATTTTCACGGCTTCTACTCTGATGAGCTTCTTCTCGACCACACGAACTTACCACTACGTACCACCATTTTACCGTCAAATAGTCAAATGTAACGACAACTTCTACTCTACAGTTTCTTTTCTCACATTTCCCGCCTGTGAAACCCCCTTCCGTCTACTTGCTTCTCTAATAGCTACAATCTCCAAAAGTTTAAATGCAAAGTCGTCATCTCTTATTTCCTTGCAACGTCAATTTCTATCTTCTATCTCCTTGATTCCCATTCTTCTCTTACACTTTCTTCGATATCCTCTATCCCTTATTCTTTTCTTTCTTTTTCATGTTTCTCCTTTTCTGTAACTATAAACCCCTTCCGCACTAGTGGCAGTAATACCATGTATGGTGTGAAATGATTATAAAACAAAAAATTTAAATCTGACTGTTTCAAGAAGACTCCAAAATAACTCGAATCGACTTCTCTAAAAATGAACAAAATGTGATATCATGATGTTATCAAAAACCTGCAGAAAAGGGTTTAACACCCAGGAACATTCATGATTTATACATTAGGGGATAAGGCTCCAGAGTTAATAACAACACAAAAGTGGGCAAATGAATTTAGGAGAAGGAAGACTCTTGAAAATGACTAAAGATCTGAACATCCAGCAACTGCCACCGCTAAGGAAAACATAGACCGTATTCACTTGATGGATTATAGGCGATTGACTATACATCAAATAGCCAATGCTATTATCATAACCCTTGAGAGGGTTGAGAAAATTATGTACAATGAATTTGGCATGACGAATGTTTACTTCCTGCTCGAGGTTCGCCACGTTTTCTGACACCTAATCAATAGCGCTCTAAGCTGATCACACCAGGAAAAATCAGATATTGTTTGAGACAGATCTACCTGTTTTCGATGAATGTTCCTAACCCTGGATTGGTGTTCGGTTCATGACTTTGAGCCAGAGACAAAGAGAAAATACATTCAGTGGAAATATCCCTCCTCACCGTCTCAAACGTAAACTAAAGAAGGATTACACTGCAAGCAATGTAATGGACTCAGTGTTGGGGATGCAAAAGGCATTGTTTTTATATCCAAAAAAGCCAAACCATCAATGGAGTGTGCTATGTCATCTTACTGAGACAGTCATTGGATGCTATCAAGAGCAAACGCCATGATAACTAACGAAAGTTGTATTGTTTCATCTGGACAATACACCAGCAATACACAATCTTTGGTTGTAATGACTGCTGTGATCGTAACTTCAAACTGGTTAATCAGCCTCTCTATTCTCGTGATTTTCCCATCTAACAATAATCTGTTCCTTAATACGAAAAACACTTGCGTATGAACCAGTATTGCATTGATGATAAAGTTATCTGCTGTTGATTTGTTTTTTACTAGAATGAATATTTATTCACCAATGAAAACAAGGGAGACGATGTTGAAATATAAACCTCATTTTTTTCACATTCTATGAGAGTATCTTGGTCAAGCGAGCCACCTATACATTTTGATAAATATTGTGGGGACCTACCCACAATGGATTCGTCCACACCTTTATAATATGGCTACCAACTTTGAGTGAGAAGTCACTGCGTAGCAGACTTGCTTCGGCTGCTGTTGACACTGTCAGCACTCTGCCTTCGGTAGAGGGCGCTCTCTGCTTCCGAGCAGAGAGCACAAACCCAGTCGTGGTTCCGCCGGAGGGCAGAACCACGACTCGGTCAAAATAGACAGACATATTTTTGACCCGGCTATATGGCCGGGAACTCCCACTTTAAAATGACCATGTGTCACATCCGGCCTTTTGTGGGGAGGCTAGTGAATATAGTCACTGCGTAGCAGACTTGCTTCTGCTACTGTTGACCCTGTCATCACTCTGCCTTCGGTAGAGGGCGCTCTCTGCTTCCGAGCAGAGAGCACAAACCCAGTCGTGGTTCCGCCGGAGGGTAGAACCACGACTCGGTAAAAATAGACAGACATATTTTTGGCCCGGCTATATGGCCGGGAATACCCACATTAAAATGGCCATGTGTCGCATCCGGCCATGTGTGGGGAGGCTAGTGAATATAGTCACTGCGTAGCAGACTTGCCTCTGCTACTGTTGACCCTGTCATCACTCTGCCTTCGGTAGAGGGCGCTCTCTGCTTTCGAGCAGAGAGCACAAACCCAGTCGTGGTTCCGCCGGAGGGCAGAACCACGACTCGGTAAAAATAGACAGACATATTTTTGGCCCGGCTATATGGCCGGGAACACCCACATTAAAATGACCATGTGTCACATCCGGCCTTGCGTGGGAAGGCTAGTGAATATAGTCACTGAGTAGTAGACTTGCCTCTGCTACTATTGACACTGTCAGCACTCTGCCTTCGGGTAGAGGGCGCTCTCTGCTTCCGAGCAGAGAAATAACCCAGTCGTGGTTCCGCCGAAGGGTAGAACCACGACTGGGGAAAAATAGACAGGTATTTTTTGGCCGGGCAATATAGCTCGGAAATTCCCACTCATAAACTGACCATGTGTCACATGTTGCCCTTAGTGGGAGGGACAACTAAATATAGTCACTGAGTTATAGACTTGCCTCTGCTACTATTGACACTGTCAGCTTTCTGCCTTCGGGTAAAGAGCACTCTCTGATTCCGAGTAGAAAACACTAACCCAGTCGTGGTTCCGCCGAAGGGTAGATTCACGACTCGGTAAAAATAGACAGGCATTTTTTTGCCCGGCTATATGACCGGGAATACCCACTATAAAATGAACTTGTGTCACATCTAACCTTGCGTGGGAAGGTTGGTAAATACCGTCACTGAGTAGTAGACTTGCCTCTGCTACTATTGACACTGTCAGCTCTCTTCGGGCAGGGACCACTAACCCAGTCGTGGTTCCGCCGAAGGGTAGAATCACGAGTGGGGAAAGATAGACAAAATAATTTTGGCCGGGCTATATGGCCCTGAAGACCTGTATTAAAAAGACCTTGTGTCACATTTTGCTTTAAGTGGGGAGGTGACTAAATAATGTCACTGAGTAGTAGCCACAGGATGAGTGAATGAGTGAGTCAGGACGCCTGCGAGAGAAAGTACTCTCCAGTCTACGTTTACCTTTGTACTACGTTTCCCGAGAATATACTATTCAACCTTATATAGGAGTCCGTGTTATCTTTCTATGGCCGTTCTGTCATAACAATAAGTTAGTTTCAAAATTAAGTTAAGTTGACTTCAGTTGCTTTCTCACCGCTCTAATATAGCTTCCCTTAATTTTAGAGTTCAAATATCTTGAGGTAACCGTAAGTTCTTTCGTAACCGTTTCTTTTCTCGCTCTTCTCTTAGAGCCTCTTGCTTTCCAGCTAAACTTGGACTTCAAAAGTTGAAATTCAATGTCAATCGTTATCTTTTGTCTTCTTATCCCTGTTCTTTTACTGTTTTTTTCCCTTAATGTCGTGGAACCGGTTAAGAGCCCAGCAAGAAATAATACAACAACAACCAAACAGAAAATAACGATATATATATATATATATATATGTATATATATATATATATATATATATATATATATATATATATATATTAAACATAGCAAAATACAAATACTTGGAACTCTGTTAGTAGAACGAATAAATACGGGTTACGTAGTAATACTAGAACTGGGACTCGCAATAGTTGTACGGTCTTGGCTATCTCTGCCTATCGCTCTCTGCTGATCACTCTCTGACCTTTTGATCTTTCACTCTCTCACTCTCCCACCTCTTGTGAAGGGAAGGATATGTAGTTGTAGGAAGAGTAATGTGTGATGCCAACATGACACTTAATAACGTTCTCATTTTCACAAATAATCTCATACTCATTAACTTCTTACGTTTCGGTGGTTCTATTGTTTTGTTTTGGATGCAACATAATATTAGTTAAATATTGAATCAAACGTCATATTTTAAAACTGAATGAAATTTTAACAGCTTCATTATATTTTTCTGTAATGAATTCATTGTAAATATTATTTTGAATATCAAGTGAATAATTGAAGTTATTAGTCGACGAATAACATTTCTATTGATTATTGTTGACGACCTACTAGAGAATAAAATGAAATACAAAAATAATTACTGAAAACATAGAATCCGGTTGACTGTTGCTCCCAAAATAAGCAAAGTCCTGTGTTTGGGAAATCAATAAATCGGTGATTAAAACATCTGAAGAACAAACACATAAAAACATAAGCTTTTTTTAATACTTGAGCCACAAGATTAGCAACTAGGTCCCACCTTTTTACTGTAAAACCAATAAATTGTAAATGCAAATTCTACTCCATCAGCTTCTATTCTCGCACTTTCCGCTTGTGGAATTCTCATCCATTTACTTACTTCCCGACAGCTACAATCACCAAGATTTTAAATGTAAAGTCAACAGTCATTTTCTATCTCACTAACCTGCTTTCTTTCTCTCATGCTCCTTTTCCGTTCATTCCACTCTCATCAGTATTCCCATCCTTCTGTTACCCACTTCCTGACACCTCCTATAACCTGTCACTCTTTCTCATAACTTTCCTCCGATGTAACTCCCTGCAAAACAGTGGCAGTAAAATGCCTTGCTTGGGGCGATATGATTATAAAAAAATACTTTTTTTTTTGACCCGATTCATCTTTCTTAGCATATTACATAGGTTTCTGTCTAGCTTTATAATATAATTATAGAGAAATATTCACCGGGTTGATTACGGATCCACTTTTATTATTCATCAATTACACTCGTGTATTACGAAAAATATTTGAAATGGGGTCGAGAAACCAAACAGATTTTGCCCCTAATTTGAGGATCACTGAATCTGAAAATGAACTTTCTATTCTTGGTTTGCTACCAGTTTTACTTTACAGAAATCCCTCATTTTTGGGAAAAAATCCTAGAAGCTTCTGAGTTCGTATTTAAACCAATAAATCTTGGTCTCATTATTAAAAAAATAAATAATCAAACCCTATGTCTTTAAAATTACACGACTGAGTATACTAAGTATTTTAATCAAATCTTTTAATTAATAAACACAGAAATAAAACCTTCATGAACATAAGAACTACGGTAAAAACTTTCTTTCTTGATAGTCTGTTGTGTTCAACGATTGTTAAGACTCTTTTGATATTACTGCAGCCATCATTCTTTTGTCCCACCGTTCCTGGTAGCGCTCTTTAGTGGTGTTGGTATCCAAATGGAATCGTTCTCCTTTCTCATCACCCACATCGCTTCAATTATCCGGAAATTTGTCTAGATGGCCATGTAAAATTTGAAACTTAAAAATCCTTTTAGCACATTACTGATAAAGCAAATTACTGATAAAAATTATCAGTCAATTTGAATTCTGTCGATAAACTGGAAATATTCGGTACTTTTATTAAAAATTTTTTCACCCAAAAACACCTTTTTATATATAAAACAGTTTATTTCAGGGAGCTGACTGTGGTGGAATCTCCTATTTTTCTATGATAATAGACTCGACTGGAATATACATATGCTCCTGCCATAGTGGGAACAGGGTCTGATCCGTAAGTTAACGAGAGATACCAAAGTTACACAGAGAATACCGCGTCACTATTCATTGTAGCTCTGAGCTAGACTCAGCCAGAATAATATTCCACGCATATATTATTTCCAACACAGCTTCACTTCAAAGACTTGTATATATATATATATATATATATATATATATATATATATATATTCCTACTAATCGTATTCCTGGATTACTAACCTGTGTTCAGGCTTGTATATTTACGTTTAATATAACCTATTTTTCTATCTCAATTATTTGGTTTGATGCTCATTATTTTCTGCGATACTTAAACCGGAATCCACAGCATTGACATAAATCTTTTGGCCTACCTGAAAATTGATGGCCTTCTATGACCGTTATTAACTCAATGTTGAGATCAGCCAAGGTAGTAAACTGATTTTTTTTTTTCCAAAAATGAGAATTTTTTGGAAAACAAACAGTAGCTAACCATAAAAATCTCAGGTCATTTGCGGAATCAACACCAACTAATTACCTAATCAACTTGTTGACCAGTGTTATTGCATGCGAGTTACAAGACATTTTGATAAGAACGATGGAAAAGTTGTGGAGTGAATATTTCTTCCGATTAATGTCTTCCGATCATGTCCAATCTATAAGCAGTCGATGAGAAAATTTATTGATTGAAATAATAATGACGATTTTGTATTTTAAACTTGCAAAATAAAAGAAAATACAACTATATCAACAAAACGATTAATTAATTATTGAATATATTTCATTTTTTATTGTAATTTTGTTAAAATTTCCGTTTTCAAGCATATTCACGAAAATTAGCACAATTTAAATTGACTGGTCTACTCATAAAAATAGTGAAATCATTTTTGAGAAATAATTACTGTACATTAGAATTTTTTAAAACCTTTTTAAGGCCTCGACACGTGTCAGAATTGAAAAATAATGTTTTAATATCGATTTATATGTGGTCCTCTTAATGATATTGATACATTTTCAAATCGATCTCTGACTTTTAAAGTATTATTTGGTTTTAGCTGTTTTGCATACAGAAGCATACTTTTTTGTGGTGTTGTTGCAAACATATTTCTCTAAAATAACGAAAAACGTACACATAGATTTTTAAGTAAAGAACAAAAATTTCGAAAATAAATAAAAAACATGTATCTATTTATTCTTAATTTATGATAAATATTTATTGACATGGCGATGGACGCGTTCCAGAAGATGAATAAAGAATTAAGACACAGGAAACTTTTTTTTTTAATCATTTCACCCCGAGCAAGGCGGAAATGCCACTGATGTGTAGGGGGCTACATAACTGTAAAAAGATTAATTAGAAGAGAGTGAGGAGTACAGACCAGTTAGAAAAGAGCAATAGAAAGATGGGAATGTAGGTGTGATGACAGTTACATAGGTGGAGGGAAAGGGATGGATATATGGGGTTGGGAGTGAGCTAGAAGCCAGTGGTTAATAGATGAGTATTGACATTGCATTTAAATTCTTGGAGGTTGTAGCCAGCCAGAAAGCAAGAATATGGAAGCAAGTTCCACAGGCTGGAAGTGCGAGAGAAGAAACCGCGGGAGTAGAATTGTTGTCTGCATTTGGCTAACCTAACTGTGAATTGGTGGGACCCAGTTGCCAATCTGGTTTAAAAACAAAGAAGAAAGTACTAAGTTGCTATGTGATGTCAGTTCTTCAATATGGTAGTGAATGTTGGACAATATCATCAAAGATAAATGAAAAAATGGAAGTAGCTGAAATGTGGTTCTACAGAAGGATGCTGCTGATATCATGGACCTAGCATGTGAGAAATGATGAGCTGTTGGAAAGAATGGAAACGAAAAGAAAATTAATATTGAGTATCAGGAAGAGACAACTGAAGTTCCTGGGACATGCAATGAGGAAAGAGGGCTTGGAGAATCGGATACTAACAGGCCAGATAGAAGGAAAAAGAGACAGAGGAAAGCAGTGGATAACATATTTGAAGGGCCGGATCAGGTGGAATACAGTACGGGGTTTGCAAGATGTTACAGGAGAAAGCCTGCTTAGAGCCACCAGGGATAGGGAAACGTGGAAAGCCAAGATCTCCTACGTCCTTTAGAGAAGTTTTATGAACATCAAATATTTGCGTATTCGCTTCAGAAAGATTCATGCTAATATAACATAAAAAAATGTTAACAAAATTTTTAAAAAAATAAGGAAAAATAAGAAAATCTAAAAAATATGAAGATATCAATGATGTCAGCATATGTTGAAACGTAACATTTCTCGGTCTTCCTTGGTAATGTCTAACATGCTAATGTAAAAATAATTTACCTGATCAGATTTTCGCTATTTTTATGAGTACTTCAATCATTTTAGGTGCTGCCCTAAAACTCAATTTACTTAAATGTAATAAAGATAATGTGCGTTGTGGTGCAGTGGATATCGACTCAGAAAAACAAATCGGGGAGCCGAGTTCAAATTCCAGTTGAATTCATTGCATTCACCTACTCGCAAATACCCTTGGGAAATGTATTAATCCGTCTATTACTTCCTGTTATGGGTTAAATAACAGGACATATTGGGTTCTATAGCATTGGCTGGCAACCAATCTACTGCAGAAAGCAATGGCAACCTACTGCGGGATAATCTTCTGACCAGTCAGTCATATCTCTTTCGAGACATGATCGCCCAAGCGTATTTCACGTATGGCACTTAACTGACTGAATAAAGATAAAACTGTATATCAGATGCTTGTATGATTGAGAATTTAACGTTCGGTGAATAAATAAAAGTTGAAAAAACCTCATGGAATTATCTTATCGGTGTATAAACACTGTCTCATTTTCAAAGAAATTAACAGTATTATTCTCAAAGCTGAACGAAATCTTATTTTCAGCATATATGCTTATTTCTGAGCATGTCTGTTAGATTAGTCTCATACTGAGAGGAACTTTATTACAGTTCAAGTGTACGACCAAACGGGGCCAAACTATTTTGAATCCAGATTTGTACCTCTTCTATATTAATTGCCAAACACGGCGATCTTTCTTGTTATTTAATATATTCTTGGATAGAGAAGTGATTCCTTCATATCTTTCGCAAGTTGATTTGTGCGAAAATAAATGTAATTATTTTGGATGAATGAATGAGGTTGTGATCCTATATTGGTGTATCGTTAAATGACCTCTAGCACTATTGACAAATAGGGTAACGTTGAATGTATTGAACAGGCCGCATGCGATAATGACTATTAATGACAGATTTGACACTCACTTAGACCCACGTACCAAAAACTGAAAACTGAAAGAACCCTGGAAAAATTCTATTAAAAATATATATAATTTTACTTGCTATATTCAATAGAACGTGTATTAGGCGGAGCTGCACACACACACACACACACACACACACACACACACACATATATATATATATATATATATGTCGTGGTTGAATGATATTCTTACGTCAGACAATGAGTAAATCTAAGCAAATTTGAAGCTTCACAATTAATCCAGGTCTCAACTAAATTTCAAAGAGTTTACAGATTTTGATAGGTCACCTCTTTAGCTAAAATTTGCAAAAATAAAAATTAAATTTTGGTTCAGGAGATAAAAAATTACATCAAAATATGTGAAGTCCGAAATGACAGACTTACTACATAAGTACATAAGTGAGTGACTAACGCTACAAATAATAAATCCTATTCTTTATAACCTTTTTCATTTTAATATTTTTGCATTTTATGATTTTATGATTTAAATTCTGATATTTCTTTTATCATTTTTGTCAATCAAAATTTGCTTATCACTTATCATTTTCTCAAAATGATTATCAGAATTAATTATAAATAATCAATTTTGTATATGCAATTGATTAAACAATAGCATATAATTTTTTTTCTTTTTAATATTTTTAATGTGTTTTTCAACATTTAATTTGTATTAAGTTAATTGTAAGGCCTGGATCTTACTAAATATACTGCAGCTAAAAATAAAATTTGAATTATTTTTAGTTGCAATATTTTAAAGAAGAAATTTATTTTTGACTTCATATATATATATATATATATA
>JBBBDQ010028576.1:0-52500 GCA_037127315.1 Ascarosepion bandense
TGTCAAATTCGTCTTTTTTTTTTTTGACGGCTACTGTTTGTAATGTCAATTATCGCTTCTGACAAGGCGATGATAACCCCGATAACGAGGATACTGTAAATAGGAAACGGTTTCAAAGGACATTTCCTGCCGTAAGCAAGAAATTCTTGTTTCAAATCAGACTAAGGTAAGTTTAATTTCGGTAATTTTAATAAAATAATGTGTCATCGAGGTGTATTTTATTTTTACAAGATTTTTTAAAAATCGATAATTGGATTCTGTTTACAAAATATGTCGATCGGTGAAAAATGGCCGAAAATAGATTCCGATCAATATAATTTCGGTTTGAATGTATTTCAAGGTATTTTGCTTACTGGAATTAGTAAATGTAATCACTTGGCTTTCAATTAACGCTAAAATTAAAGCTTCAAGAAATTTTTTATTAAACAAAATCAATTTATATTTAGGCATTGAAATTGAGTAGAGGTACCTATAAAATAGGTACTAGAAATTGTAATGAAACACTATTGAATAGTAAAATATCAGAATTTGTCTACCTAAGTCACTTTCTGAGATTAACGGTATTCCTTACGAATACACTTCACATTTCACCCGTACCTAACGCTACATATTAAAATCTTAGCCTCAGACAATGTCTTAGCATTCGATATTGATTAGCGATTTAGTCTGTTTAATGGATACGAATGAGTAGTAAGATTGATCCGCACTAGGCGTCCCTTTATAAGCAAAAGTTCGGTTTTCATTGACTAAGTAGCCAATGCTATATCACGTTAATATCAGGAAAACCTTTCTCTTAAGTCCAGTCAGTTTCTTGCATTTTCAATAATTGATGGGGGTTTCCTTCCAAACATTTTGTTTAAAGAATGTCGACATCTTGATGATGCCATTATCTTCTCTTCGAGTTATATGTGCTATCCATTTCTGTTTTTCTTGTTTGGTATAGTTATTTGTTTGGGATTTTATAGCGTCAGTCGACAAGGTTATAAAAATATGATCATTGCTAAACGATGGAGCGTAGAATCTCTCGAAACCACGTTTATACATGGATCTGAGAAAAGCAGTTCTATGCGGCTGATATTCAGATATTTCTGAACGGGTTTTGCGCCGTTCTGATATTCATAGCAAAAGTTTTGGTTTGACGAGGTTATTTAAGTACCTGATTCAAGTTTTGGGGTTAATGTTTTACGGGGCCGGGGTAGAGAGAAAGAAAGAAAGGGAAAACAGCGCGTGATATACTTGATGGGCTTAAGCAAATGGATAGCAGAGCAGAGACAAGACAAAAGGTATAAAGTGCTACAATCGACAGGAAGGTGTAGAGAGCCATTATCGCCTATGTCCTGAAAGAACTCGGTACATGGCAGAATAAAGAAAAAGAAGCAATTTGCAACTAGCCATAGCACAGCCTGTATTTTGCTAAATTTTTTATCGGCTACTATACATTTGTTATAAATGATCCGTGCACCTAAGTATTTGAAGTATCTAATATTTACAAAGAAAGTGCGTTGTGGCGTAGTGGATATCGACTCGGAACGACAAATCGGAGTTGAATTCCTTGCATTCACTTAAGCGCAAATACTCTTGGGAAAGGTATTAATCCGACTCTTCCCTCCAGTTATGGGTTAAATAATAGGACAGATTGGGTTCAATAGCCGTGGTTGGCAACCAGTCTACCTCAGAAGCAATGGCAACCCACTGCGGGATAAATCTTCTGCCCTGTCAGAGACATGATCGCCCAAAGCGTGTATCACGTATGGCACTTAACTAATTGATTAACTTTTATTTAAAGGTTATGATCATGAAACATCGGTATTTGTATAGTAGTCACATGATGAAAAAGTTATATGTAACCTAGAATCACATAACCAAAATTTTCGATAATTATTTATTGCTCTATCTATCTATCTGTCTATCTATCTCCGTTTGTACATCGTCCATCTTCTTTATTTTTTAATAAATATAGTTTTATAACATGTACTCGTGAAAAATCATATAGAGATAAAACGCTATTTAATTTAAAAATATACAACATTGGGCAGAAAGCAATGTCAACCTACTGATGGATAATCTTCTGCCCAGTCAGTCATGTCTCTTTCGAGACATGATCGCACAGCGTGTATCACGTATGACTGACTGACTGAATATTTACAAATATTATCATTCACACAAATTGGTAAACTCCCCGATTCCACAAAAAATGTCAAAAAAACTTTTCATATAATTAAATGGAAAATGTCATTGTACTCTGAAATGATATTTGTTATAGTAAATACATTTCGGAATTTAGATATTAAAAGTCTCATTTGTATATATATTTGTATCCGTAATTAAAGGCTATTTTTATCTACTATGATTTTATTTTTTTTAACGAGATATTTAAAGTTGACACGTTATGCTAAGTACACAGGGTCAGATCATTTTCATTCCTTCGAATCCGTCTAGAAAGAAAAAAAATCCATTTGTACAAATTCTTAAAAAAAAAACACTACTTGGTGAAAACAAAAAACCCAAGAAAACTATTTACTAATCACTATTATCTTAAACTCTTCAGTATTAGGTTAATCGTTATCTATTTCAACAATATCTGTAACTTTCGACCTTGAAAGCCTCTTACAGATTGTATTGAGTGGGCTATAATAAAACATCTGTCGCCAATTTGGTATTTTCGAATCAGGTTTAATTGTATACCAAATAAATCTGCATGTAAACATACGTCGGTAAAAAAAATTAAAGAATTAATTAAAACAAAACCTAAACATTGAAAACCTCTGGTCCTTTATTTATCTTTTATTTTTCTGCGATGGGGTATTTATTTACACTATTTACACTGTTCAGATTGTAGTCCTCATCTTTGTTGCTATATTCACGACGCTTCAGCGGTTATACACTGTGATCTTCAGTTTAAAATTCCAATCACCTGAAGATGGTCAGAGGTTACAACTGCCATTGTCTAGAATATGACAACACAAATTGTAGTTCTTTTCATATAAGAGATCAAGAATTTTCATCAAGATATTCTTCGAAACTTTAAAAAATAAAAAGTAAGAGAGAAGGAGAGAGAGGAGATCGTATATAAAAATAAAAAGTAAGAGAGAAGGAGAGAGAGGAGATCGTATATAAAAAGTTTTTTTCTTTCACGCCATGTCCACCGTGCATTAAATATGTCAAAAGAGAAAGAATGGCCTCAGGATCTGTTCAGAATTGGATGCTAGTAATCGAACGATTGTATCAAAATTGTCTTTCAAGAATATAACCTGTGCAACAACTTGTATGTGCTAATTATGTTAGTTCTTTATTTAGTTTGCAGTGACATTGACCTGGTATTAACTTTGATAAATTATGGACTATTCCGTTTTGATTGCGAGAAAGGAAATATTTACCAAAAATGCTGTTTAGATACAGTGAAAGAAAAGGATGGGAGAAGAAAGAAAAAGTTAAAGAGAAAAAAGAAAAGAAAGAGAGAAAGTGAAAAAGGAAGAAAGAGCTTAAAGAAAGAAAGAAAGAAAGAAAGAAAAGTGAAAGAGAAAGAAGAAAAAGAAAGAAAAAGGAAAATAAAGAAAAAGAATGAAAAAACAAAAGGAAAAAGAAAGAAAAAGGAAAAGAAATAAAAAGAAGGCAAAAGAAAGAAAAAGAATTAAAAAAAAGGAAAAAGGAAAGAAAGAATATAGAAAGAAAGAAAAGGGAAGAAATGAAGAAAGAAAAGAAAACAGAAAATGCAATAACATTCTGATTTGATAAAATGAAAAACCTTGGCAGTTTTTAATCTTCTAAATAATGACCTTCATTCATATTTATGATTATCGTTGTAATATTTTAAAATTGTTAAATGCAAATATTTAAAGACTCAATAATAGAATTTCTACAGTTATTTCAAAGTCGTGGAACTAAGGAGTTTATTCCGTGATTAAATTAAGGATTATGACACAACAAAAAAAAAAACAACCAAAAACACACAATACAAACCCTTGAAATTTTAACGCCAAACGGACTTCTAATTGTAGATTATTGTGATAATTCTGGCTTATCCCTGCTTATTTTTATATTAATTTTGACCAAATTATATATCCGTGTACGAAAAAGATACGATATGTTTGAAAACATATGCAGTTTTCAAAATGTCAGAAGATTGTCGAGTTGTATAGATACGAAATCACTCCCTCTAGTTAGGAAAAACTCCGTAATAGCCGTGTGGACAAACAAGCTAATGCTCCCTATTCAATGATCCCAAGACCAGATTCGTATGCTGAGAAACATATTCTGCATAGTTATGCTATTCCAAGCATGTATTACAGTTGTGCTTCAGTCAGTCAGTTAAGTGCCGTGCGCGATACACGTTTGGGCGATCATGTCTCGAAAGAGACATGACTGACTGGGCAGAAGATTATCCCGCAGTAGGTTGCAATTGCTTTCTGCGGTAGACTGGTTGCCGACCAAAGCTATAGAACCCAATCTGTCCTGCTATTTAACCCATAACTGGAAGGAAGAGACGGATTAATACCTTTTCCCAAGGGTATTTGCGCGTAAGTGAATGCAAATAATTCAACTGTTATTCGAACTCGGTTCCCCGATTTCTCGTTCCGAGCCGATATCCACTGCGCCACAACGCACATCAGTTGTGCTTAGTCAATTTAAAACTCTTCACCCATCAGCTTACGTAGCAAGCCTATAGGTAACGCCTAATCCTGAACGTGTGCTATCGCCCGGTTCACACTCCACCCCCGTCTATTGAACATGTTAAGAGGCTCATCACTTGTTCCCTGTTTAGGGTGTGGTTTCCGGCTTTCTCTTTTCCAATCTTTTCACTATTACGTAGCCCCCTTCACATCAGTGGCGTTTCCGCCTTGCTCGGGGGGATACAATTAAAAAAAAAAAGAAAATTAATAGTAACACTAACCAACCACTACTACATCTCCCTGAAGCAAACATACTTTATACCTTTAGTTGATTTCAAGATTCTTCGTCTATTTTGAATTCCTTTTCTTCCCCTCTTTAGGAATATGTGCGTAATTCTATGAGAGATCAAGATCTATCCCGTTTGTTCGTGATGTCCTGTTCTTCGCCATCACTGCTTGAGTCGTTCAAACTGCTTTTGTCATTCCTCATCAGTCATTTCTTGTGGGTTTATAAGGTCAATCATTCCTCATCAATCATTTACAGACAGCCTTTGAGATTTCACTCGCCCGATAAACTCAGTCAATTAAAAACTTTACTAAGCGTTTAAAGTTTATTGCTTTATTCGCCCGCGCGTTATTAAAAATTAAAGAAATTTGTTTCCTTTTACAACGCGAAAGTACGCCATTGAAGATTCACAAATTACTTAGAATGACCTCCAATGACATTATTGAACTCTCGGCTTTTATCGTCCCGGTCCGTGTAAACATTCGTTTAATTCCCCGCTTACGAAAAATAAAAACGAACATTTGAAAGAAAGAAAAAATATACGCATACTTTCTTCAACCACGTACCGAGAAACAAATTATACAAATTGTATAAAAAATTTACTTACTTGGATAGTACAAGTAAGTAACATTTTTGTATATACAATCGTTGAGAACATCAGATTTGTTATTTTTTATCATTTATGAGATGGATGTTGTAGTCAAACAGAAGAAAGAAACTACGAATTTATGTACCTCCACTCAATTACCAAAAAAAAAAAAGAACAGCATTTAAAATCGAAGTTTTATCATCAAAATGTTTATGCTGTTCTTAAGAGGAAAGATCAAATTCTGTTGTTATTATTTTCATTTTTTTTTTAAATCGTTTCTAACACGTTCGAAATTTTAGTAAATATTTCATTTTTTTGTTTTCCGTCAGCGATTCACGCTATGTTTATGTAAGGCGACTATCAAGAAAATGGAGTCGGTCGAGTAAAATGATTTTGCGGCGAGTAAATTTTCCCTCGTTATCAACCGCCGGTCGAGTGATTTCTATTTCAAATCTCAAAGGCTGTTTATGGGGTCATTCATTGCTCATCAGCAGGTTTATAGGGTCATTCTTTCCTTATCAGTCATTTCCTGTAGGTTTATAGGGTCTGAACTGAACTGGCTTCCTAGATCAATTTCAATCTTCTCTTTGGGCGGAATAATATTCTTCTATTTAACTACTGAGGCTGTATTGTGTCATTTCTGCATTATTAAATTCCCCTTTCGAATGCAGATTCCCTATTTTCATTATATCACATTTTTCATTAATATTAATATGGTTAATGCTGACAAACTTTCGAATCTGTCAGCATGTAATCTTGTAAATAAGTAATACTCTTTGTAAGAAACCTTTATCTCATCTTGTTGAGAAGAAAATGTTCTTAATTCCATTTTCATAGACTGCACCATCTTTCTGCCATTCTGTTTTATATAGTAGGTTTTTACACGTGATACATCCAGTTTTTCTGAATCGAGAACAGATTTTCATCACAAAATTCAGAGGCATTATCAATATTTGGTGTATTTCATTCCTAGTAAATGCTACCCGTAGTATTTGGCTTCTGGTATTAGTTTTCCTATCGCAAATACGAACAACTTCCGGTTAGCCTGAAACAGTCAACCAAATGAAATAAAATCTCACAACGTGTGCATTGTCTCTATGAAATCAAGGTTCTGTCTCCTGGGGCCATGTGTGCACTTTATTCTGATTATTTTCTGTTTCAGCAACTTTAGGACATTTGTGTAATTGATTTTAAAAATGATGTGCATATCCGGGCCATTATTGCTCTTGTTTCGAATGCTTCTGTGTAACAGAAATTCCACAATGCACATCTCCATGCATAATTTTTATTACATCTTTTCTATATGTTTCGAGTGGTGCTTCCAAATCTCCATTACATACATCATTTTCTAGAGTTAACTTATATTTTATTAATTTTATGGATTTTCCCCTTTCCAAAATTCATTACATTTATTAATTTCTGTGTTTTTATTTCACATAATATTGGGTCTGCCAGTGATTCTGATTCAAGATTGTTTATCGGTAGACCATCAGTTTCTATCCAGTGCAAAATTTATATTTCATATTTTCTAATAAGCTGTTTTTAGTTTCTTTTTAATATGTAACCTTGATGATATATCTAAAAGTTTCTTTTTAATATACGATACCAAAATCGAAAGTCAATAGTTTTATGGCCCATCTTAATATTCTGGATGATGTAATTTTTGATAATTCGTTATTCGAGATGATATTTCATATTGTAATAGCGACTAGAAGAGAAGAATTATTAATAAAATGCTATATAATATGGAGCCACAAATATTAGCAGGCGGACCGAAACTGCATGTTAATAGTAATGATATCAGAAACAAAGTAAAGGAATAGAATTTCTTGGTTACGTCACTTCAAAGCAATTATCTTCCATTTTAAGAGGATGAGATTTATATCCATCTGTATCTCATTTCCTCTCAAAAGCCTCGTGTGTTTGTTAATATCAGTCGCACCTTCTCATCGTTTATTTACACGTTACTTACTTATTTTTTCATATATTTTAAAATTTATATCTAAGCTTCTGGTTGTGTTTTTCTTTTTTTCTGCAAGGCAACAGTCGGGCCCATGTTATCGTTTTCTTTGGCGAGAAAACGAGACGGATGCTGACAGGACTTCCGTTCAGAGTTTTGCTTTCTTTCTTTCTTTCTTTCCATCTCGATAAAGCATTTCTTGTCTAAACTTATTCATTTTGTTTACTTACTTGTTTTTTTGAAGGAAATTACTGATGGCCACAGCCATATACACAGCAATGATATACAATACGCCCACGTATAAACAAGTGCCATAAAGCACACACCTCGCACATTCACTCACATGCACATAGATATAAATATATAAACGATTATGACAAAAAATTAAACAAGTATTTCATGCATATTCATATCGCCATCTGAACATGCAGAAAATCAACCCTAAGCAGTCATATTTAAATATTCAGTAAAAGCACACACACACACACACACACACACACACACACATATATGCGATGTCAGTATATATGCAGCGTATATATATATATATATATATATATATATATATATATATATATATATACACGCTGTAATGTATTTGCACATAAGGTTGGTGAAAATTGGATCAAACTTCAAATTTGCGGGAGGATTCTTTTGTTTTGTCATTAACATTATCTTCTTTTTTTAATATATATATATATATATATATATATATATATATATATATATATATATATATATATATAGTTTGTTAACCCTCTAGGGCCATTCGTATCATATTTGATACAGTATGAAAACAGGACTTGAAAGAAATATTTTCCTGAAAAATTTTTTAAGAGAAATATTTTATAAATTTCAAATGAAAGCAGTACTGACTGCTCAGTCAATGAATACCAAATGTTTCCTTATAGGGAAATACTGTATCAAATATGATACGAATGGCCCTAGAGGGTTAATTAGTTTTTGTTCATGATTAAATTATAGAAGTACTCAGTTGTATTCAAAAGTGTTCAATATATTTGTATTATAGACATTTGTAAATTTTTCATTTGGACATGAGTTATTTTCGCAACCTAAGTTTCAAACTTTCGGTATCTTCTGCTGTTTTATAATAACTCATTTTTCGTTTTTCAAACTTACAAGCAGGGATTTTTTACGAACGAAGATTGGAATATTGAAGCAACGGAAAATTTTCAAAATTAGGGTGGAATTATTTAAGAATTTTATAACACTATCATCCGGGTTTGTATAAACATAATATGCATTGAAATGTGTGATTTTATCTGGACATTACTTCTGATCTTTCATTCAGTATATTTCTTTTGTAGAAACAACATTAACTTTCCCTCCTTGCAAAATCCTGCAGACGTCACTATTGTATGATTTGGCTATTTTAAATATGCTCCATGTTTGATCAGGGCTTTTTTTCCATTTTTCATTTTTCATTTCCACACGTGGCTATCCAGTTTGCCACATTTTGAAGCTTTTCCAGTTTAAATGTAGATTTTTGATTATTCCATCTGTGTGCAAATACCTTATGTAGACCTCAAATATGTTTTTCTTTGCCCATCTGTGTCATGTACCTCTGTTTTGTAAATGACCCCTTCTGTTTTACAAAGTTCCTTTAAGTGGACATTTGTTTTTGTCCCTACACTTGCTTTCTTTATTAGTGATGTTATGTTGCACGCTATTATTTCGGTTTCAGGCTTTTTGTTTTTAAAGATGTTCTAAATTACGCGTACATCTATAACTTGTTACACTGTACAGTTGCAAGTCAAAAAAAGAATTTGTTAAATTGTTAAAACATCGATAGTTACATTAAGCTAGTGTGTGTGTGTGTGTGTGTGTGTGTGTGTGTGTCAATGGCTGCACATAGGTTTGTGTATGTATGTGTGTATGTATGCATATGTGAGTGATAAGAAGACAGCAAAGTCAAAAAGACTGCAGGTTTATTTAGACAACAAATAAATATGATTCTAGTACCAAAGCTCACCAAGTTTAAGTTTCAAGTATCAGATTCAAAGGTCTTATGACTATTGTTAGAACGGGGTAGACACGGATCAATTTACAGGTGTCTTTAATATAAATATATCTTCATTTTAAGTGAGCTTTGACGCGGGACTAGCTTTGACGCGGGACTAGCTTTGACGCGGCAGACTAGCTTTGGTGCAAGAGAGTATACCGTGCCTGGTTGTCAAGGGCGATTCGTGTTCTGTTGGATAATTATACTGTGGAATGCCACTTCATCTTTCCAGCTTGACTGAGAGAATAAAATTCCAATGTCTTAAAGCCATTTTCGGATTTTTTTTTTTGTTCTTTTTTAAAATTCTTCCATTTCTTGTTTTTGGTGAAAAACGATACCAACAAATACAGCATGGTGTCCTAACTGACGAGCGACCATCGACAAATGAACTACTAATGAATTACCATTGTTAATACCACTTTGCAACGTTTATTTGGTATTATAAACTTAATTTTATTGAATTCTTACTGAAATTTGTTTTTAATACTCAGTTTAATTTTGGAAGTGTTTATGAATCAATTTAAAAAATATTTGACCTATTTTGGAGTTTACTCCTAAGGTAAACTGTGTGTTGAACGAATTATGTATCGATTTCTATTATTATTTTTCGTTTGTTCTTATAAATGAGATTTATATCCTAAATTGTGACTATATTCCTTTAAGGCCCTTTCATAATCTTTTTTCTTTTCATCAAGGATTGTTTTGTGAGAAGAAATTTTTAATAGTCTCTGTTCTATTCCCTTAGGCATGTGTTGGATTATGCTGGTTGGATAGTTAGATCTTGTGTTTCTGTACTTGAAAGTTGTGTTTGTTATCAGATATGGAGAGACACTGCCGGTTTTCATATATTGAGAGACACTGCCAGTTTTCATATGTGGAGAGACACTGCCAAGTTGTAGATTAAATTGTATTGGAAAATTTTCTTTTGTGTTTCTACTTTCATTTCAAAATCGAGATTTTTGCATAGTTTGGAAGCATTTTTATTATTTTGTCATTTTTTTTTTTTTGTACGGTACTATCATTAATCCGTCTTCTCTACATAATCCGTGATTGTCTCTGTGGATTATTTCATGAATTTTATTTAGATTCTTTATTCCTATTAATTCTGAAATTTCCGCTCCGCTAAACGAGCCTTGTAATAATTCAAATGTACGATTTTAATTTTTTAAATCCATGTTTCACCATTGTGGAATAGAATGATTTTCGGCAATGTAGTATTATGGGCGGAAGGTATATCTTTTTTTTTTTTAAATCATATCACATCGAGCAAGGCGGTAACTGATGTGCAGAGGGCTACGTAAGAATGAAAAGATTGGAAAAGATAAAGCCGGAAACCACATCCTAAACAGGAAAGAAGGGATGAGCCTCTTCACTCGTTCAATAGACGTGGGTGGAGTGTGAACCGGGCGATAGTTTAGTCTATCTACTCCAATTGAAAAAATCTTATGCCCGTTTAAAACTTCCATCCACCCTTTTTCAGATAATGATGGGTAAAAGTTTTATGCCATATTTCATGAAAGTATATCAACTTTTGTTTGTAATTTTTTGAAATCAACAATAACAATCAACCGTGTCTTTCCACTGATTGGCTTGAGCAGCAACCCTCAATAAGCCACATATATTTTATTTATGTTTGATGCTTCAGTCAGTTAAGTGCCATACGTGATACACGCTTGGGCGATCATGTCATGACTGAAAGAGACATGACTGACTGGGCAGAAGATTATCCCGCAGTAGGTTGCCATTGCTTTCTGCGGTAGACTGGTTGCCGACCAAAGCTATAGAACCCAATCTGTCCTGCTATTTAACCTATAACTGGAAGGAAGAGACGGATTAATACCTTTCTCACGGGTATTTGCGCGTAAGTGAATACACAGATGTTTAATGTTTATCTTACCTAATTCAGTCTTTGTTGGATTTAGAAGCCGGTGCGAGGCGTTCCTGGGAACTTTATCTTTATGCCCTTTTATCCTTGGGAAAGCTTGGTTACAAATAAAAATATGTAACATGTTGCTTAACTCCAAGCAGCAGTCTGTCAACCACAACAGGCAGTCCCTCTTAACCCCATCGTTATGGACCAAGTATGCTCCCTGAAAGCAATACACTGCTCCTCCTAGGGTTCAGCTCTCTTCCGAACTCAAGTGGAATCATTATTGAATCAATAGCTAAATCGACTGTTAAGAAGGCTGTGCCACTGTGTCGGGCTAGGAAGTCTCTTCCCTTGAGTCCATTTTGTACACATACAAATCAATCATCCGACCATGCATTGAATATTGTTGTCATATCTGGTAGGGTACCCCTGTCATTCATCTCAGTGTTCTTGTCAAGTTCCAAAGGAGAATGTGTAACATGATCGGTCCTCACCTGGCAGCTCGATTCCAGCCACCTTCTCACCGGCGGGATGTCGCTTCCCTCTGTCTCTTCTACAAATATTTTCATGACTTCTTCTCCGACGAGCTTAGCTCACTGATTACCCACCCCTTTCCAAAAGAATATACTCGAACAACCAGACTGGCAACAAGGTCCTACCCTTTTATAGTTAAATCAACTAAATGCAGCCGCTACTTCTACCTCAGCTTCCTTTCTCGCACTTCCCGCCTGTGGAACTCCCTTCCGTATACTTGCTTCCCTGACAGCTACAATCTCCAAGAATTTAAATGCAACGTCAATTCCCAATCTTTTCCATTCGACTCCAGTCCTCTCGTCCTTTCCTCGTCACCTCGTGTATCTTGTTCTTTTCCTTTCTCACTTTACCCTCGCAAATTCATACTGGTATTCCCACCCTTCTCTTGCCTTTTCTCTAACACCCAGTAACTGGTTCATCTTTCTCTTCGAACTGACCCTGCTTAAGCTTTTATTCTTCTCTTATGTAGCGTCCTTGGCACCAGTACCGCCTTGCTTCGTGTGAAACTATTAAAAAATGTTTATAGAACTGAATAGAAACTATAACTTGAGAGAATACAAATCACTCAATCAGAACTACAGAAATAACCCTTGACGGAATCAAAAGCAACACATAAGCGAACAAGTATCAAGAACAGAGCAATTGCAGAAAAACAAAATAACAACAACTGCAACAATATAAAAATAAAAACCCTAGAAACAATATCAAGGAATCCCAACGGAATAACCGTTTCTTAGAGAGTAACTAGAAGCACATGGATTGTCTACAACCTCGCGAAACCGAAATTACTCCACCTTTCACAAAAAATCAGTAACATCAACACAAATAGACATCCCAAGCAAAAGGCTAAAATTCACACCAACATCCCAAAAATCAAAATGTAGCAGAAATGAAAAATGATATTTCGAGATTCTGTAGAAAATTAAGGCTAGCAGAACAATGATAAAAAACCTCAAAAAAAAAAAAAAGAAAAAATGAAGCATATAAACCCCGAAAAGGAAGAAAATGCATCTCTTAATTAATTCTTTAATTACAAATTGAACTTTTTATTTGACAAACTAGAAATACTGCAAATATAATCCAACTTCAATAGACAACAATGGAACAAACTAACCGATCTAAAATTGGAGAAAAATAATTTATAAAGTGTATCGTTGTTATTATGGATGCAAAACACACACAAGCGTCATACAAAATATTCTACAGAACGATACCTACCATGATGAAAAACCAGTCAATACCAGCCTCATAAAATGATGAAAAAATTCACTATTTAATACATCTATAACGAGGCTGTCAAACTTCTAAGGAATGTGGCTATTTTACATACTTTAAATGTAAAACAAGCAATCTTTACAGACTAACTAAAGTACACAAAAATTAACTCATCAACGAAACATGCAATATAACAAAAGTCGATTGTGCGAATATACCCGCTCCAACCGACCTAAAATTAACACTTGTAATAGCAGACCAAATTTGCGAGAAAAACCACCTGAAAAATTTCCTACACACCTTATTGGAATCTCTCATCAAAAATATTTGAAACTTCATGCGAAGTGAGCTAGATTTTCTCAAACATCTACCAAACAAAGTAAACAATAAATACTGACATAATCTCAATGTATGTTGTGCATCCTTTGAGATTTGAAAAAGAAATCACTCGACCGGGAGTCGAGAGCGAGCGAAAATTTACTCGCCTCAGAATCATTTTACTCGACCGACTCCATTTTCCTAATAGTTAGTTAGTTCTTGATAGATACCTTACGTAAACATAGCGTAAATCGCTGACGAAAAAAAAAATGAAATTTTAAGTAAAATTTCGAACGTGTTAGAAAAGTTTTTTTTTAAAATAATAACACCAAAATTTGATCTTTCCTTTTAATAATAGCATAAATATTTTGATGATAAAACTTTGTTTTTATTAAGTTTTAACATCGTGATATGCTGTTTTTTTTTTGTTTTTTTTTTTGTTTTTGCAGTTGAGTAGAGATATCTAAATATGTAGTTTCCTTTTTCTCTTTGATTACAACCACTATGTCATAGATGATAAAAAAATGACAAATCTGATTTTCCCAACCATTTTCTATTTAAAAATTACTTACTTGTATCATACAAGAAATTTTTTATACAAGTTGTATAATTTGTTTTTCGGTGCGTGGTTGAAAGAACTATGCGTTTTTTGTTGTTGTTTTTTGTTCTTTCTTTCAAATGTTCGTTTTTACTTTTTGGAAGCGGGGAAGAAATATTGTCTAATATTTTTTCCAAATGAATTTCTAAAAATCTATGAGCAATCTGGGTGACAAAGACATTTTGGCTCCATGGAAGATAAAAGCTAAGAGTTAAATAATACCATTGCAGATCATTCTAAGTAACTTGTGAATCTTCAGTGGCATACTTTTGGGTTGTAAAAGGAATCAGATTTTATTTTTATTTTTAATCGACCGCTGGCGAGTAAAGCAATAAACCTTAATCGCCCAGTTAAGTATTTAATCGATTGGGTCGATAGAGCAAGTGAAATCTCAAACGCTATATATCAATATTACACACGACTATGGAATCGAGGCTCTTAAATACTGGCTAGAAACTAGCTACCATGAGCTGCCAGACCGTATCAATGGAAATTTCATTATAGAAAACTCATTATAGAAAAGAATTTTGAATTCTTAAAAACAACTATTTCATGTTCAATTAAACACACCATCGACAAAAATCAGGAATAGCCATGATGACAAATGTTTCAACATTTTATGCCAGTATAGCCCATGGGATACTAAGAAATGAAAATCTATGAACCTCTGAATTCTATGGCAATGATTGCAGCTACTGCATTAAAAAATGAAAAGATATCTAGTTGACTGTTTAATTCTGTGGAATTATCTTAATAAACTAAGGACATGACAAGCATCCATTAATAGTATAAATCGTAGCATTCAATTTACTTTGAAAACATCAACAAAGATCCTCTTTTTGTTTTTAGATATATTCATAACAAAAAAGAAACACAAATCTAGAAACTGACATAAATTTTAAACCTACTGATTTTGGACAGTATCTCGTTTTTCTTTTTACATTTTCTCATTCGAAACACACTCGTAACAACTTTCCACTCAAACTAGCCAAACATATCTGTACATTACTCTCAAACCAAACAACGATAAACCACAGACTAGAAAAAATGGAAAGAAATACTGATCAAGAGAAAAATACCCTGAAAATATAATCAACAATAGCATTAAAAAAGCAAAACAAATTAATATCCACATACTCTGAAATACGAAAAATGATCATACCTTATATCAAAAATTTCAGTCGTAATAACAAACAAATATACACACACCTACAGCTAAATCTACCAATCATACTTAAGGAGAAAAAATTTAAAATCCTGTAACAAAAAAAAACACAATCATAAAAAGTAAACGACAACCAAAATCACTAAGAAAAAGATTCTGACGAGTGCAAAACTGCAAAGCACAATTAAGGAACATCAGGCGAAAATATGCAGCCACCTGCATTGCGGAATATGCAGCTGGTTATAAGAAGTCTACGAATTTCACTTAAAGACTAAACCAAATTCAAAATTCAAAACATTTCTCGTGCAACAGAGAGAATTTAGTATACATATTCTCTGTGTTGCACGAGAAATGTTTTGAATATATATATATATATATATATATATATATATATATATATGTGTGTAATTTTATTGAGATCTTCCTTAAAATTTAAAATTTATCCTTTATTTTCATATATCCAAAAATTCCTGTAATATTTTTTCGTATTATTATTTATTTAAACAAAAATCTGTTTTATAAATTTTTAACAGTCTAATAATTAAATGATATATAATATATAGGTTCTTTTCTCTTCCTTTCTCCTTTTTCCCCCGCTTCCTTTCACCACTGAAGTGGTCGTCAGTCGATGACTTGGTTACTAAGAACTAATTTTTTATATCTTATTTCTCCGTTAATTTTCCCTGTCCACCCCTGTCACGAAGCCTACCCTGGCCAAAACCAGACAGACACTGCGACAAAAGTTGCGACTACAAAATGACTGAACAAAGATTGTTTTTTCATCAGCAATCTTAAACCAAAACTCAATTCATCGCATAAACCAGGGGCACATCCATCAAAATTTCCTTACCATAAGCGATATTTAAAACCAGTTAAGCAGTTTGATTTTTTTCATTTATTTCAGACATAAACGTTAATACGTGGGAATTTAAACTTTTATAAAGCTAAATGCGAAGGCGGTTAAAGTAAAACATTTTTGAAAACCCACATGTAAGTTAAACAATTTATCAAATTAATACTTATCTGCAAACATATATGCATTAAAAATATTAAATATAAATAATATTAAATCCAAAAAGGATGAGCAAATAGTTAAAATCCCCAAAATCAGATCCTATTAATATTAATTTTATTAATATTAAAATTGCTCAACACGAGAGCTCGATGTAAATAGTATTATCTATTTACAGAGCCAATTATATAAGGTAATTAAAAAATTTCAAAACTAAATTTCGTTGGATGACTATTTCAGCGAGAATATTCTTGCTTCATCAGCAACGGTCGAAAACAAAAACTTTAATTCAAATATGTTACAAAATTTCTTTTCCGGAAAAAGCCCTAAGACATATCCATACACAAGAAGTTAAAAATGGGGTGGGATTAAAAAAGCATTATTTGAATTTGTCAGTACAATGTAAGAAAAACAAAAAAGCAGACACAGAAATTCATGACTCGATATTAGAAAGCTTTACAATACATCTGTAAGAATCAAAAATTAAAAAGTCAAAAATTAGACCGTGTGACAGAGATAGAAATGGTAGCGGGGAAGGAAAGGAAAAGAAAAACAAAAGGGGTGGATAGGGAAAATTAACGGAGAAATAAGATATAAAAAATTAGTTCTTAGTAACCAAGTCATCGACTGACGACCACTTCAATGGTGAAAGGAAGCGGGGGGAAAAGGGAGAAAGGAAGAGAAAAGAACCTATATATTATATATCATTTAATTATTAGACTGTTAAAAATTTATAAAACATATTTTTGTTTAAATAAATAATAATAGGAAAAAATGTTACAGGAATTTTTGGATATATGAAAATAAAGGATAAATTTTAAATTTTAAGGAAGATCTCAATAAAATTATATATATATATATATATATATATATATATATATTTAATGATACATGCATATATATATATATATATCAGGGAGCAGGAAAAATAAGGATTAAAGAGTTGGTCTATAGGTTCATGTATATAAATTAGTAGATTATTAGAATAGAAGAAAAAAGGCCTATATAATAATATAACATTATCTCAATCTAACATGCTTCACTTTTATTAAAGCTTTTCAGAAACCGAGATATAAACTTAATTTCTTTTACCAAGAGACAGTGTACTGAAATTTTGTGTTTTATTATTGATCCTCATTTATTAGATATGTGTCACGTGTCTGGCCAATCAGATTCGTGTATACCCGTTTTCTAGGGCGGCTAGATAACCCCCATTGCAGACGTTTTTTCAGATTTCAGATTTCAGCAAAGACTCAAAGTTGCCTAAAAATAGGATTGCAACAGAGAAGTCCATCAGCATCACTGCTCTCATGATGGATACCATGGTCCTATTAACAAACTTATCCCAGTTCCTGCAAAATGAAAATGTGAATGTAGCTTTAAAAAAAGTGAAATTATATATTGCTATAAAGGATCTGGAAAAGATCATGGAATGACATTTCCCAACTTGATAGTATTAGCCAGAGACATCTAAGGCAATATGTACAGGGTAAGCATCAGATCACATTTAATCTGGAAGGACTGTGCATTATATTCATTAATAACATGCACACCAGATTTTCGAACACCTCACTCTTGTGTGCATTTGGTGTGTTAAGTCTCCATCACATCGGCTTGATGAGTGAGGAAGAGCTGAATGTCTATGGGAGAGTTGGAAATTCTAATTTTTTACTATGGGCATCATCAAACTCACAAATGGATTGATGATGGAGAGGATCGCCAGATGGCTACGCAGACCCTCATCATTGCTGTTTAGTCTCGACAGGAGTGAGACCTGCTGAAGAAAGTTGTCAATGCACAGCACTACCCAAGAGAAAACAAATGGAATCTTTAGGCATTAGTAACAAAATATCACCTAAAAGACTTCCATCTAATCTCAGTATACTTGCTCAACTGGCCACCATTTTGACTGTATATATATAGTTGGCTGCGAATGAGGGTTCTCTGATCAGAAGCTCATCCTCACCCATCACGGAAACAGATTGTTCTTGGAACATCAAAAACAGCTTCTTATGGTCAGCTTGGGACCCAGAATGTCAGAGTTCCAAAAAACACAAATTCATACACTTTACCATCCAAAAGATTCTCATACATATAATTAAAAAAATTGTGCATCGTTGGAATAAGCTTGATTAACTGAGCCTGCAAACAACGATGAGGTGTTGGAAAGAATGGCAACAGAAAGGAAATTAATACTGTGCATCAGGAAGAGACAGCTGAAGTTCCTGGGACATGCAATAAGGATAAAGAGCTTGGAGAACCTGATACTGACAGGCCAGATAGAAGGAAAAGAGACAGAGGAAGGCAGCGGATAACATATTTGCAGGGCCTGATCAGGTGGATGACAGAACGAGGGTTGCGAGGTGTAACAGGAGCAAACATACTAAGAGTCACAAGGGATAGGGAGACGTGGAGAACCATGATCGCTTACGTCCTGAAGGGACAGGGCACATAGAAGAAGAATACGCATACATACATGTAAACAGACAAGCGTTTCTATACCTATATACACACACATATATTTAATAATTATCTTTTGTCTTACTATGTGCGCGTTGCCGAGTAGCTGGAACGTTCTCTTTTTTGACCAGGAAACACGGATTTTTCTTTTATTTTTGTATGATAATTTCTGTGTGAAAATTCAAAGGTCATTTCTTTCAGGGTTACACCCGTTTACAAGAAAAAGATTGTACAATTTTGATCGCCGTGCGTTTATCTTATCTCAATCTGTCAACACATTTCAGTTACTGTGGATAAGTTAGAAAGGTCAACTCAGTGTTAAAAAATACTTTTATCCTAAATCTCGTGCTATAAGTAAGTAATAATTGTGTAAATCAGATTAATTTAACATTAAATATGCTAATTCTTAAAAAATAATGTATAACATATGTATATTTTATTTTTGCATGAATTTTAGAACTGAAAATTAACTATTGTTTATAAATCTGTCATTCGCTCAAAAATGAACGAAAAATTTAAAAAGAAATCTCAAAAATTATAAATTCCAATCAATGTAATATCTGTTTGAAAAACACCAGAGTATTTTGCTTACTGGAAATAGTAAATTTTATTATTTAGCTTTCAAATAAATCTAAAATAAAAGTTTCAATAATATTTTTTTTCTTAAATTCAATGTAAAAATTAGATGTCGAAAATCAGTGGAGGTACTTATATAAATTCAATATTTCGAAAAGATAAATGTAACTTTCTGTGTGTGTATGAGTGTGTGTGTCTCCGTGTGTGTGCGTCCGTTACCGATAGACTCCGAAACGCCTGAACCAATTTTCTTGAAAATTTACACAAATGTAATAGAAGCGTCTGCGAGTGTTCTTAGCTAGGTTTTGTGTCGATGTACTACTGATAAATATCGAAAATCGATAATCGAAAAAATCGGGTTATAGAAGAATTGGTCCAATTTTAATCAAATTTGATACACTCATAGACAAAGACATAAGAAACGATATTCAGAAGTTTCAAGGTTGCAGTTCTTAGAATAGTGCAGAAAATCGATAATATATATATAAAAGGCAAGATGTTTGTGTGCGTGTCTGTTTATCTGCCTGTATGCCTGTATTTTTTTTAGCCTTTTTATTTTAGTTTTTGCTTCGGGTTTCGCTCTAAGTAGGTATAATTGTAGTTCTTAGTCTCAGCCGTGATACCATTTACTCAGAGGACTTATTTAGCCTTCAAAATTCAGTTTACGACGAAAAAAACTTATTTGATATCGATAGCAGGAAATCAAAATTTGACTTACATCCATTCATTTTTCTTTCGGTCGACGGTTTCGCTTTTGGGGTTATTTTCTGTTAATTCACCCGGCCAACCCGAAAAAATGTAAATTTACTTATGATTAAATTCACGCCAGTAAATTTTAATTATATATATATACACCGCTTTTACAAATGAGCGAAGAGGTTTCGATCTACGTTAAATTAATGTATAAAACTGCTCCCTAAATCAGGGCTTTAATCTATCGCCAATAGTAAGGTTCTTTTTCCATGGCCCCAAATTATTTTGAAGAATTTTTTTTATTTAAGTTGGGAAATACTTCAAAGTAACCTTCTTTATTTTGTCTTAAACAATTCATAATTTCTGCTTATGAACTGGTGAATGGGACGAGGAAAGCATTCTTTGATGAGACTAAAGTTGTCCTACCCCCACCTTGTATGGATAAGATATTCTTGCATACTTTTATATTTTTATGCTTCAGGAACACAGGACGCATATCTATCAGCATCACTGTATATGTATATTTCATTTATTTTTAAATTTTTTTTTTAATCATATCACCCCTAGCAAGGCGGTAACGCAACTTAAGCGCAGGGGACTACGTAAGAGTGAAAACATTGGGAAAGAGAAAGCTGGAGACCATATACTAAACAAGGAACAAGGGATAAGCCTCTTCACCTGTTCAATAGACGTGGGTGGAGTGTAAACCGGGCGATAGTTTAGTCTATCTACTCCAATTGAAAAAAAAAAGGAGGAAAAGAATGAAAATGAGTAAAAGATTGGAAAAGAGAAAGCCGGAAACCACATCCTAAACAGGAAACAAGGGATGAGCCTCTTCACCCGTTCAATAGACGTGGGTGTAGTGTGAACCGGGCGATAGTTCAGTCTATCTACTCCAATTGAAAAAAAAAGAGGAAAAGAATGAAAATGAGTAAAAGATTGGAAAGGAGAAAACAGGAAACCACATCCTAAACAGGAAACAAGGGATGAGCCTCTTCACCTGTTCAACAGACGTGGGTGGAGTGTGAACCGGGCGATAGTTTAGTCTATCTACTCCAATTTTAAATTTATATTTATTTTAATTTATTTAATTCCCCATAAATTCAATTTATATATGTATGTATGTGTGTATGTATGTGTATATATCGATATGTGCATGTGCGTTTATATATATATATATATATATATATATATATATATATATATATATATGTGTGTGTGTGTTTGTATATATTTGTGTCTATTTGTGTATATATATATGTATGTATATATGTGTATATATCTATGTGTGAGTATTTATGTATATATATATATATATATATATATGTGTGTGTGTGTGTGTGTGAATATATGTATGTATATGAGTGTATATGTATTTATATCTTAGGTGGATGTGTATTTATGTACTTATATATGTGTATGATCGTATGTGTATGTATGTATATATTTGTATAATTTTTAAAAAATGTTTCATCTATACTTTAAGTGTTTCATTCATATCAATGATCATTTTATTGATATAATTAGTTAATTTGAGGAAATTTATTATTTCATCTACAATTATCTATATTTCTGAATTCCCTATAATCATCTTTAGAAGTCTTTATAATAATCTTTCTATCTTAGGTATTTTCCTTCTATTTTGTCTATTCATATATATTTAATTTCAAATTATATATATATATATATATATATATATATATATATATATATGGTTAAATAAAATGAAGACAAGAAGAAAACTTATCAAAACTAATCAAAAGTGTAAACAATTTATTCAGAAGAAAAGTTCTCGAGAGCGCCGCTATCCAATACTGCGAAAACATCAATTTAAGCCCCGGCTTTTTTTCCAAACTCACCTTTACTTATGGAAATAATTCTAAAACAGACTAACATTCAGAATAAAAATTTCAAAGAAAACGGTTGAATTCCCTTCATTTTAACATCTCTTGACTTTGCGCTACACGTGAAGAAATTCTAAAACAGATTTACACACAAAATATACAGTTCTCAAAGAAAACGGTCAAATTCCCTTCATTTTTAATATCTCGTGACTTTACACTACACATGAAGAAATTCTAAAAACAAAAATATTCTGTTGATCTTTTGAAATGATTTGTGAGCGTCTTTGTGGTTACCCACACTGTTTGTTTATAGATACGTAATTTAGAATAAAGCTCATTTCGTCTTTTTGCCTTGAAAATGTCCATCACAGGAGGCGATTTAAAATACAGTTTTACTCTTGTCTTTATTTTATTTAACCTTTCTGTCCTTAATCTCAGATTATAATTGACTATATTTTTACATATATATATATATATATATATAGCAAGAGAGAGAGAGAGAGAGAGTTATCCATACTGTGCTCCTTACCTTCAGGAAGTTAGAGCTCTTCTCAGAATATTCCTCACTCGGATGGTTATTTCTTCGGGATTTATTTATACACCTACTGATCTTTTAAGAACTCATTTTCTCTGGATCTATTATTGCCCCTTCGTCCGGATAATTTCTTCTCTTGATTTATTATTACAACCATAAATCTACACCATCTAATATACACAGTCACAAAATCTTTCCACATTCGTGTAAAATATTCTGTACAATAAAGACGGAAGGTGATGATGATTCTCCTGAAATAGGACTATACATTCGTTTAACCATGGAATAAGGTGTCTGTCTTAATTTTTACACACACACACACACACACACACACACACACACACACACACACACACACACACACACACATATATATATATATAAATATAAACTTATTTATAAATGGAACTTTGTCCTTGTGTGTGTGTCCGTTACCTCTAGACTCCGAAACAGCTGAACCGATTTTCTTGAAAATTTGCACAGCTGTACTATAAGCGTCTGCGAGTGTTCTTCGCTAGGTTTTGTGTCGAGGTACCCCCATAAATATCGAAAATCGATAATCGAAAAAATCTCGTTATAGAAGGAGTGGTCCGATTTTAATCAAATTTGATACACTCATAGACAAAGACATAAGAAACGATATTCAGAAGTTTCAAGGTTGCAGTTGTTGCAATAGTGCAGAAAATCGGTAATATATATATATATATATATATATATATATATATATATATATATATATAAAAGGCAAGATGTTTGTGTCTGTGTCTGTTAATCTGTCTGTATGTCCTTTATACAAACCCACAATTTTTATCCGATTCTCACTAAACTTCACACAATTGTTCTGAGTCTGAACACAGGACCATGGATTAGTTTTAAAGCTTTCATTACACCCGAGCAACGCCGGGCTATACTGCTAATATATATATATATATATATATATATATATATATAGTCATCCGCAGACAGATCTGTTTCGCTGTATCACAGTTCATCTATACGATTTGACATCCGATTGCATTTAACCAGGATTGAAACCCTACCGAATTGGCGTTAGTCGGCGATTCTGAGCTATGGATGCTCGGTAAAAGGAGGCAGACCTTTTAGCGTGTACATTATCATTATACACGCCCAATAGCTGAGAGCCTTGTAATTCATTGGTGAATGAACGATGCGTAGATGCCAGAGTAGCTACTGTTTTTCAAAGTCTACCATTCCTCGAGAGTGCTCAATCAGGGTGTAAGAGCGTAAATAGTCATCCGCAGACAGATCTGTTTTGCTGTATCACAGCTCATCAGTACGGTTAGACAGCCGACTGCTTTTTAACACAGGATTGAAACCCGACAGAAGTGGCTTCAGTTGGCGATTCTACCTCATACGGCGATTATATATATATATATATATATATATATATATATATATATGTGTGTGTGTGTGTGTGTGTGTGTGTGTATTAATTATCAAAATTCTCTGTTTAAAATCTCTAATATAATATTTTCTTTTCTCGCTCCTTCCCTTTTATTCCAGTAGTAGAATTTAAAGTAATTTTATATCCCTACAATATTAAGACGATATTATCTTAAAAAAGAAAATATTTGAAGAACCTTTGGCAGAGCCGAATTCTCTTTTCCTTTTCTTTTTTTCTCCCTTTTTCTTTTTCTATTTTATGTATCTATCCCTTTCTTTCTCCTTTCCTTTAGCTGTTTTTTTTTTTTTTGTTTTTTTTACGACGGTTGTTTGCCGTGATTTTTATTCTGTTTTTCTTCCCCAATCACTCATTTAACTCTTTCACTGTTTAAGTAGTTCTTTTCTTTTCCTCACTTCTTTCCGTTTTCCCTTTCCCGCTTCTTACTTTCCTGCAACACCTTTACTTTTGATTTCTTAACACAGATGTAATATAAAAGTCCTTTTCAATGATCGTGTCTTGAATCCTTTTCGCCGTCTCTCTTTTCTTTTCCCCTTCTTCCCTCCCCTCCGTATCAGTGTCTAGACGACAACCTTCTAACATAATCTGCTCTCTCTTTTAACACTCTTCCCATTATTCTTTCTTATTTTATCTTATTTTTTCTTCCAATGTATCCATTTCCGGTGTATCAATTTCTTTTTAAGTAAACTTCCGGTATATGAATTTTCCACAGTATCTGCATAATAAAGAATACTGTCGCTGAAAAAGCGAGGTTTTTCTTCGCTGAAATGGTCATACGACATATGTAATTTTCAGAGTTTTATTATATATATATATATAGTCATCCGCAGACATCTGTTTTGCTGTATCACTGCTCATCAGTCGTGTTAGACAACCGATTGCCTTTTACTCAGTATTGAAATCCGACCGAATTGGCGTCAGTCGGCGATTCTACCTCTGAGCTACGGGCGCTCGATAGAAGCGTGTATATTATCATTATACATGCCCAGTAGCTGAGAGTGTTCTAATTAATTCCTGAATGAACGATGCGTAGATGCCAGAGTAGCTACTGTTTTTCAAAGTCTAGCATTCTTCCAGAGTTCTCAATCAGGGAGTGAGAGCTTGAGAGAAGAATTATAGCAATATGAATAATAATAACATAATCTAAGTTTTGTATATGATGTTTGCTATATGGTATATATATGTTTATATTTATCTTACATACAGTGCTAAACTCACATACAAACATCCAAATGCATATACTATTAAATTCATATACATATCCTTACATATTAGTAATGTATTTACTCTAGATGATGCATTAATATTTATCTATATCTGTTCCTAAAGTATAATTATATCTTTCAAGTTTGACTTGAATCTTTGGAATATTTTTTCCAAATGTAATAAATAAAGAACTTCGTTTTTCTCTCACAATTCCTAGCATTACTTTTTTGCTTTCTGCCTATTATTTAACATAGTTTCGTTTTATTGCTTTTTTGTCGCCTTTTTTATTTCGCCTATCGTTTAAATGCTCGTTTTAACTCGTTAACGGAAATTCCGATACATTTATTCAGAAGATTAATATTTTTACAAACAGACATTTGATATAAACAGACGCGAAAACATAATTACTGGAGGTTGCGCTCCGGGTTTAAAAGCAACAGCAACAAAATCTGAAATGGATGGACTACTAAACAGCTTTAAGAGATGACTTTTTAACTAAAGTTTTAAGTAATATATTTGCTTTCATCTTATATATACGGGGTAATTTCTAAATGTAATTCTTGTTCTAAATTAAAGTTTAATGTCTTAGACGGAATTGATAGGAATGATTTAGTTATAAAATATCAAGTATCATTAATCCCAGTGAAAAATTGAAGAGGAACCTTACTTTTGCTTATCGAAAAGCCTCACATTAATATGAACATCTGTATAGACATAAAGATCAAAGATCTTTAATTGTCATTGTCCTTTCTACAGGCGAAATTTTACAAACATTCATCCGAAGTTAATTAAATTCCGTGGAAATATACATTTGATTTAAGCAAGTCGGTCAGTTGACATTGCAATACTAAAGAGAAAAGGAAATCTGATCTTAGAAATACGATCCACACTGGCAGAGCAGCTGATCTTGTGAATGATATTAGGCCCGTTCAACAAGCTCTCTCTCTCTCTTTTTATATATATATATATATATATATATATATATAACACATTTCAAGTTAAATTAGAAAATATTACGACAAACAAACACACACACACACACATATATGCGGATGACAATATATATATATATTATAATGTGATGTTTACAAGTGAAAACTATACTTAATATATATTTGAATTTCTAGAATTCACCAGGTGCTTGTCAAACCAGCTAACATTCAGGTACATCTTTTACAGAAACTTTTATCCAATCTACGAGACTAGATTAGTCTCGTTATACATAACATGTCTTAGGATATATCTTACGTTATACGTAACATGTCTTAGGATATCTCTTACGTTATACGTAACATATCTTAGGATATCTCTTACGTTATACGTAACATGTCTTAGGATATCTCTTACGTTATACGTAACATGTCTTAGGATATCTCTTACGTTATACGTAACATGTCTTAGGATATCTCTTACGTTATACGTAACATGTCTTAGGATATCTCTTACGTTATACGTAACATATCTTAGGATATCTCTTACGTTATACGTAACATATCTTAGGATATATCTTACGTTATACGTAACATATCTTAGGATATATCTTACGTTATACGTAACATGTCTTAGGATATCTCTTACGTTATACGTAACATATCTTAGGATATATCTTACGTTATACGTAACATGTCTTAGGATATCTCTTACGTTTTACGTAACATGTCTTAGGATATCTCTTACGTTATACGTAACATGTCTTAGGAAATCTCTTACGTTATACGTAACATGTCTTAGGATATCTCTTACGTTATACGTAACATGTCTTAGGATATCTCTTACGTTATACGTAACATATCTTAGGATATCTCTTACGTTATACGTAACATGTCTTAGGATATCTCTTACGTTATACGTAACATATCTTAGGATATATCTTACGTTATACGTAACATGTCTTAGGATATCTCTTACGTTATACTTAACATGTCTTAGGATATCTCTTACGTTATACGTAACATGTCTTAGGATATCTCTTACGTTATACGTAACATATCTTAGGATATCTCTTACGTTATACGTAACATGTCTTAGGATATCTCTTACGTTATACGTAACATGTCTTAGGATATCTCTTACGTTATACGTAACATGTCTTAGGATATCTCGGCTACTTAGTCCTGCGTAATTATTGCTCGAAATGTTTCTAGGGAATCTAAGTAGACACTGATCCACCCAGGGACGGAACACGAAAATATTTTTTTAGACTTAACTCATGAAGGAACTCTTTAATCTACACCGTTTTTGTACCTTGAATCAATCCTTAGTAGAGAATAACGTTTCCTTATAAATTGTCCACGGATAAAGAACAAATCTACTGCAGAAATTATTACAATTTTAAGTTAGACATTCACTGAAGGTTATCAAGATCGACAAACAAATGATTTAGGCCGGAGGGTAATATGATTGAAACATTGTCTTCAGGGCAATACTTTGCATGCAAATAATGTAAACTAAATATCAGGGCCGTGCAAAAGTTTTTGCCGGTTTGTAAAAGGGGCATGTAAATCACTGTAATTGTTTTATGCATATTTCCATTACTTAAATATGCCACCATTATTAATTCATAACTTTTCTTTCAGATTATTAAAGCACCATCCATATATTTCCGCTATATTCTCACCCATGTTCTCCAGAGAAACTGCAACAACGTGTTTCTTGTTGTGAATCTTTTCTTTCACGACACCTTCATACACCTTTTTTGAGTAGGCTTGTCACAAGGGATGAGAAGTGCCATCTTGCCCCATCTTGCTTATTCTCCTGACCTATCTCCCTCGGATTATCATTATTTCGAGGATTACAAAACCATTTAGATGGCCTTAGGTTAACATCACGGGAGGAGAATGAACATGAGTTAGATTCATATTTCACATCAAAACCTAAAGAATTTTACAAGCGAGGCATTTATAAGCTCGTTGACAGATGGAATCATGTTACAGAGAGCAAAGGTCGTTATTGTTATGAATAAAGATTTCTAAAACAACACAGTTTTTTATTTTCAAGATGAAATTTGAAATTGGCAAAAACTTTTGCACTGACCTCATATTTTATTATCAGACGACCAGAGAAATGTTTTGCATATTTTAAGAGCACAATTAATGATTTGGCTATTTTTTTAATGGTATCACCTCAAGCAAGGCATTATGCTGCCACTGTTGTGCAGGGGGGTTACTTAGAAGGAAAGTTATGAGGAATAACAAAATACAGGGGGTGTCTGGAGGTGGGTAGAAGAGCGATGCAGAAATGAGATGAAAGCATGGGAGAGAGGATGCAAGATGCAAATGAGATAAGAGATGATTATTGACTTTACATTTAAATTCTTGGAGATTGTAGCTTTCGGAGAAGCAAGTAAACGGAAGGGAATTCCACTGGTGGGAAGTGCGAGAAAAGAAGTTGATGGAGTAGAAATTGCGTTTACATTTTATTGGTTTCACAGTAAAAGGGTCGGACCTAGTTGCTAAACTTGTGGCTCAAGTAAATTCTTTTATAGGGGCACCAGTGAGCTAAGTTCATCAGAGCAGAAGCCGTGAAACTACTTGTAGAATAGACATAGAGAATACTCACCTTGTGATCAAAATAAATATAGTTTTGAATTTCAGAAAGGATCCTGATTGCAAACGTGAAGCTATGAATTTGAAATTTGAAACCAGAGTTATTTTTACAAACAAACGACTGATTCCAGATTGTTCATCCAAAAGAAAAAAGAAAAATAATTTTGACATGTGATTGATAACTCTGTTCAATCTATGTCTGTTCAGAAAAACACATGGCCTTTAGATTACTCAGAAGACCCTTTTAAGAAATTAATGTAGCTTTGAATGTTGTGCCTCGTTGTGAATCTAAGGCTTTTGCTTATCATTTGGTCAATGATTCACCATGTCTTGTTTATCTTGGAACAAAAATTCCTTTTTTGCAAACGATTGATTAATAGACTTTAATGTGAAGTTAATATATCTAGAAATAAGTGTTTGTGAATTAACAGAATTTCGTACAAGGATTTCTTAATTTTCTCAAGTTAGTTTAACATATGGAATAAGTTTTTAGGTTATGTAATTATCTTATCATAGGACATAAGTAGTTATGTTATCATACGGAGTTATGTTACCTTATAATATTAATAGTTAGATTATCATATGTAGTTATTTTCTCACATGATATAAGTAGTGTTTTCATATAAAGTTAGGTTATCATCTAAATTTATTTATAAATGGAACTTTGTGTGTGTGTCTGTGTGTGTGTGTCCGTTAACTATAGACTCCGAAACGGCGGAACCGATTTTCTTGAAAATTTACATAGTTGTACTATAAGCGTCTGCAAGGGTTCTTAGCTAGGTTTTGTTTCGAGGTACCCCCGATAAATATTGAAAATCGAAAATCGAAAAAATCGGGTTATAGAAGGAGTGGTTCGATTTTAATCAAATTTGATAAACTCATAGACAAAGTCATAAGAAACGATATTCAGAAGTTTCGAGGTTGCAGTCCTTACAATAGTGCAGAAAATCGATAATATATATAAGGCAAGATATTTGTGTGTTTGTCTGTTTATTGTCTGTATGTCCGTATTTTTTCAGCCCTTTTATTTTAGGTTTTGCTTCGGGTTTGGCTCTAAGTAGGTATACTTGTAGTTCTTAGTCTCAGCCATGATACCATTTACTCATAGGACTTATTTAGCCTTCAAAATTCAGTTTACGACGAAAAAAACTTATTTGATATCGATACCAGGAAATCAAAATTTGATTTACATCCATTCATTTTTCTTTCAGTCTACGGTTTGGCTTTAACTGGAAGCAACTATTGCTTTTTAGTCTTTCGTGCCAACTTCCAAAGAATCTGAGCTCTAGGACAATGGATTAGTTTTAAAGCTTTCATTACACCTGAGCAACGCCGGGCTATACTGCTAGTATGACATAAGCAGAATGTGGTGGAATGTTAGTAGCTTGAGTACAAGTAAGTGACATCAAAGACATTACAGACGCATTGAAAAATGGCGCTGAAAAAGGTAGGTTCATGGAGGTAAAGCTACGATGGTTAAGGAAATCTATCAAGGATAATATGAATAGTGTGTAGAATAATTAATGAGAATTTATCAAATATTTATTTATACACGGTGGTTCAGTCTGTTCCTTAAAACCAATGGATTGCCTACGAGTGGATATGAAATTTTTCATCCGAAAAAAAATCATCTCCTCATTCCTCAACTGAAAACTTAAATATTTTGAGATGAATAAGAGGAGCCAAAAGAATTGTAGAGGACAAAAAGAAAGAAAGAAATACTGCACTGAAGGATTCCAGCCCGACCACGCACCCGAAGAAGAATACGAATTTCTGCCAAAGAAACGGAAGCGATGAGAGTAGATATCTAACGGCAGTATTCATCTTAACACAATTCATTTTTACTTCATCGCTATATGTTATTCTTTACACACAAGAGAAAATTGACCAACAAAGCGAGATTTTTTAATTACACTTCTTTTGAGTGGAAAGAGCCAAAGATCAAACATTACAAACCGTTGTAAAATAAAAAATAACGTAATGCTCTATGTCTTTAAAAAAGCATCTTTTGTTTATAATGTTTTCCTGTCTGCGTTAGAATTTTAAAAGGAGAATATTTGTATATGATATATATATATATATATATATATATATTTTGTTTTCAAAGTTTTATTTTGTTTTCAACATTTTCAAAACAGCTGAATATATATATATATATATATATATATATATATATATATTTCATTTGTTTTCAACGTTTTATTTTGTTTTCAACATTTTTAAAACAGCTGAAAATATATATATATATATTTCATTTGTTTCCAACGTTTTATTCTGCTTTCAACATTTTCAAAACAGCTGAAAAAATGTGAATATCGTTGACATAATTATCCAGTTAATTAAAAATTTAGAGATTAATTTGAAAAAAAAATATGAAAAGTTATCAAAATTTACTTATTTGACAGAAAAAGTAATGTCATTACTGGTTGTCCACAGTTTCAAAATTGAAAACTTGTTACTCAAAACTTTATAAATGCCCCTACTTGCGTATAAAGAGTTTATCATAGAAAAATCTTATGTTATAGTCATGATATTGTTGAATGTTATTTCGGATGAATCAAAATGTCTCGATACCAAAACATTAATTGATATTATTGTCAGAGTTAAACATCCAGAGTTAATATATTGGAAGATTGACAGAAAATATTAGGGAAATTCTTCGTTCTCAATACCAAAAGAAAGAATTACATCCAAAGATCCATAGGCATTGGACAGACAACCATACTATACATACTGAACAGCAACAGTAAAAGAACTATCAACAGACTTGAACCATTGTACCCACACAAAACGGCGTTTCAAAAAGAGTTATTTTATTGAAATCGCTATTATTTTAACTACCTTCACATCTCGGCAATTTCCATTGTTTTCAAAAACGATAATTAAATTTTAATAAAACATAAAGAGGTGGAATTGAATTTATACATTTTTTTGTTCTTGAGAATTGTTTATTTAGATTCTTTATTGTAATATTTATTAAAATGGTTAGCAAAATATTAGCTAATTACCGATTGATGCGAACTTTATAAATTAATTAATAATAAGGATTTCCTTTGTTCGTTACATAATCCGCACCAGAATTTTTTTCTCAGTGATGTCTATTCTGTCTATTAAAAGTTCAGATGATACAAATATAAGTTTCCCTTAATCGTGCATGTGCTGAAATACTAGAAATATAAATATAGTTACTAAAGAGAAGTTGAAAATAAAAAAAATGTATACAATAATAAGATAAAACAGTTAAAATAAGGCGAATAAATATGTGAGGCCATAAACATCTTATCAACATCGAATTGAATTTGTTTCTCCCCGCCCCTAAAAAATGCTTACTGTAAATAAACTTATGTTTGATATATTAACGACAACGAGCAGCCGATAGAGTAACCAAAATTTTGAGTCTCCATGACATGACACTCACTCTCATGGGACCAGCCAAGAGTGATCATTTCTCGACTAGCATTCTGGCATAGTTTCCGCAGAATAATAATGCGATCTTGTTTATTTTTTTATATGAATTCTGATTATTTTTGTTTTATTTTTTACTAATTATATTCTGACCAATCAGAGGTTATTTCGAAGTCAGTCAGTTAAAAGCCACACATGATACACTCATGGGCGATCATGTCTCGAAAGTGACATGATTGTTTGAGCAGAAATATGTTGCCATTACATTCTGCGGTAGACTGGTTGCCAACCAAAGCAAGAGAAACCAATCTGTCCTGTTATTTAACCCATAACTGGAGGGAAGAGCGAATTAATACCTTTCCCAAGTGTATTTGCGCGTAACTTGATTTGAGTGGAATTCGTTCCGAGCCGATATCCACTGAAACCAAAACGTACATCTTATTTCGAAGTACTTTTTCAAAATGACGGTTATCGTTTTTAGCCAATGTGAAAGGTAGTTTTAATTTGGTTCAAGACTTATGTCATTGAAAACTATTATTTTATCGCTTCTATTACTAATTTATCTCTTGTTCTTTTTCCTAATTTCACGCGTAAAATTCTTTTTTTTTTCAAAGCGAGTTTAGGTTTAACAATAGATACTTCCACTAAATCACTGAAAAATCAACATAGTATGAATGAAAATGGATCCGTACTTAATAAAAACGAACTTTTTTCATTATAATGATTGTATTATTATTAAGAGAAAAGATCAATGTATATTTCATTATCTTTTAAATTTTTTAATCCCTTCTAACACGTTCGAAATTTTGGTAAAAGTCTTGTTTTGATTTGAGTTAGCAGATAACCAAGTCGTTACAAGAGTTTACAATGGAAAAGGTAATAACTCAATTTTTTTCCGGTAAAAATCACATTAATTTGGAAATTCTTGCAATAATCAATTAATTGTAAGATTTTAATGAAACTTTTGGGACGTATTCAAAAATAAATTAAATTATTTTTATATTACTATTTTTAAAAAACATTGGTAAAAGATATTTTTTAGATCTGATAACCCCCATTCATTTAAATTCATGAAATTTTAAGAAATTAGATTTTGTTGCGTAATTGGTTTTATTAGTTAAACGCAAAAATCATTGGGAAATGTAAATCATCTATTATCTTTTTGAAAATCTTTGCCTATATTTCCGAAAATCTGTTCCCAAAATAAAATAAAAAATTCACTATAAATAGGATATTATTCAATTTGATAATCTCTAAATTGTTTGTATAAATAATATAAATTAAGGACATTATAGTCTGAAAATATTTTTTTCGATTAATAATGAATTATTTTCATTTTCTATAATTATAATAATTTATAAATTTTAATATTTTAAAAATACTTCAAATACATTTTGGTGTTAGTTTAAAAATTTATTAATCGAAGATTATACTTACTAATCAAAAAATAAAAAGTGTAATACAAATCGTTGTGCCTTCCTGTTTTTTAAATAATTTTCAATTTTATTGGATTTGAATCTGTTTTGTATGATAATTTTTATGTGTAAATTAAAAAGTCAATTTCAGAGATTCTTCCCTTTACAGGGAATATTTGTCAAATGATGTCACTTGTGATTACCATACACGTATTTTATCTCTAATCTAACAACTTCTCAACACATTTGATATACGGCGGACAGATCAAAATGTTTAACTCTGTGATTAAAAAATAGTTTTATTGTAAATTTCATGCTATCAGTAAATAATACTTATGTATATCAGATAAATTTAACATTAAATTTTCTAATTTTTAAAAAATAATGTATCTTTGATATATATTTTATTTTTGCAGGATTTTTAAAATAGAAAATTATCTTTTGTTTACAAATCTGTCGGTCGCTCAAAAATGGCCAAATATTGAAAAATTAAAAAGACATCTTAAAATTTTAGATTCCAACAATATAATTTCTGTTTCAAATACAACAGAGTATTTTGCTTACTGGAAATAGTAAAGTTTATCATTTAGTTTTCAATTAAAACTAAAAAAAAATTAAAGAAAAATTTTAATTTTTAGAAATTCAATTTAAAATATATATATCGAAAATGAGTGGAGATCCCTATTTAACAATAATATCCACATATTCTAATTTAGCAAATTTTTATAAATTTATGCATAAATATTTTCATATTTATTTCTTTATAAATTAGTCAATGATGAATGTTTTGTATTAATTGTATTAGTTTTGTTCTAAATATAAATTTAGTAATGTAAATAAATAATCTAATAAATAAATAGTATTTAATGTTTTTGTTGTAAATTCTCAAAAACAAAAAATCTATAAATTCACTTTCATTATTTTATCTTTTCTTATATTTTCAATTGTTATTTTTAAAACAATAAAAGCTGTCGAGAAGTGAATTTAGTTGAAATAATAGCGGTTCCAATAAAAAAACTGTTTTTTATTCCTTCTTTTTTTTTTTTCGGTTAAAGTTTGCCGATTTCTCAATGAATTTACATCATTCCCTGTAAAATCCTTGAAGATCATGGAAGATCTGCCGCACTGTTAGCCTTGGATTTAGATGTTTGGAAAGGACTCATAAAAGTTAATTGCAAATTTGCTGAATATGACAAATCACACTGATTTGCCGTCTGCTTGCAAGTCAAAACAGCACTCATGACGGTGATGATGAATAAGGTTAAAAAAAATTAACAGTGAGAAAGGAAATATGTTAAAATAAAAACTACATACGATAACTTGATATAGGAAATGAAAATATAAGGAAATTATTTTAGAAAATATAAAGCCCGTATAGAAAAGAAAGTGTGAATGCGTGTAATTAAAGGCGGATTTTAAGGTAAAATTATTTAGGCGAGTAAAAAAATATCGACTATTTTATTGAAATTTGTAATTAAAATTTAAGATCGGTTCTGTTCATGCTGCCAATAGAAAAAAAAAACACGAATCCTTTCTTCTATAATTTATTTTGATTTTGCATTCAATTGTTTTATCACGACTCTAGGTGTTGGCCCCGGCGTCTAATATATAGTCTTAGCTTTAAAGTCTATGACGCATGATCCGACTAGCCATTAAATGTTGAAATACAGCATACATTGTCCATTTCTATGACCACAATATTTTACCTTTCTTTCAGTCTCTCTCTCTCTCTCTCTCTCTCTCTCTACACACACACACACATACACACACATATATATATATATATTTATTATAAATTATGTTTTAGAACATGTAGATAATTTTTTCTATATATGTCCTCTACAATCATATGGTTGTTTCGACATTGGATATCCAACGTCTCCTCAGGGGGAATGAGCAAGAACTGAAATCATCCGCTGTCTATATTTGGTTCATTGTTGTTGTGGGGTTGGTTGGGGTTATTGATAATAAAGGGAACATGTCTTTTGTGTTGACCGTTAGACTTTTGAAGAACTTGGTGTGTGAAGTTAAATGGTTGATTAATGGCATGAGCTGTTAGAATGTACGCTTTTATTTGGATAAAATAGTTAGATAGTTGTTTCGACATAAAATAGTTAGATAGTTGTTTCGACATTTGGATACCCAATGTCGAAACAAACATATGATTGTAGAGGACATATATAGAAAAAATTATGTACATATTTTAAAACATAATTTATAATAAATATTCACAGCTCTATATATTATATATCGAGCACTGTTTTAAATTAATGTCTTGGACGGTGAAAAAAATTCTTTCTTCGTTCTGTACTCACTCGGTTATATATATATATATATATATATATATATATATATATATATAAACTTATTTTGTCTCTGTGTGTGTCTGTGTGTGCCCGTTACCTATAGACTCCGAAATAGCTGAACCGATTTTCTTGAAAATTTACACAGTTGTACTATAAGCGTCTGCGAGTGTTCTTAGCTAGGTTTTGTGTCGAGGTACCCCCGATAAATATCGAAAATTGATAATCGAAAAAGTCGGGTAATAGAAGTAGTGGTCCGATTTTAATCAAATTTAATACACTCATAGACAAAGACATAAGAATCGATATTCAGAGGTTTCAAATTTGCAGTTCTTACAATAGTGCAGAAAATCGATAATATATATATATATAAAAGGCAAGTATTTTATAGAAGAGGCACGGGGAAGGCACGCCGGTGTGCGAGTGACTGCAGCCGGTCTACCAAGTCGGTATCGATCACATTACAGATTCTCCGTTGTATTTTGTCAAGAACCCTGAGGAGAATAGCAAGGGCACCGACCAGATGTAGCAGCAGTATTCAATACACGGGCGGATGGTAGATTTATATATATGCAGGATAGATTCAGACGGAAAAACTGCACAGAGAACCGACTTTCATAGCAGCGGATTTAGCAATGGATTCGATGTAGTCATTCCACTTGAGGTCCGTTAAAAGTGTGAGGCCAAGGAGGCATAGTGTTTTACTCTCTGTAAGGCAAGTCTGTTCCATGCTAATGGGAGTGTCGGTGCGATTGTCTATGATGATTAATTGATAGCAGCTTCGTTTTACGAGCCATTTCTTATCCCAGTCCATTACGGATTGGAGGTCATTTTCAAGCTCGGCAGCAAGGTTCGCTTTGTGGCCCACACCAAATTTTTGATCGAGGGGAGATTAAACTGTGGTGTCATCGGTGTACATGCATACTTGGGATCTTACGGCTTCGGGGAGATCATTAATGTAGATCAGAATGAGCGTAGGGCCTAGGATAGAGCCTTGAGGGACACCCGCATTCGTATGGTAGTTTTGGAAGTCATGTCCGTTTAACACCACCTTTAATGTGCTGTTAGAAAGAAATGAATAGATTAGGTCAAACAAATGTCAAGTTATACCATAGCTCCGCAGTTTGCGGAGGAAGCTAGCATGCCAGACCCTGTCGAATGCTTTTGAGATATGCAAGTCAACAGTTCGAGATTCGCCATTCTTGTCGAGAGCCTGGTATGTATACTCGGTGATGGTCATTAGCATATCTTAGTGTAGAAAATCAGCGAGTTATTTATGTCATTGTTTTCTCTTCGTTTTATCCATTTTTCTTGTTGCTTTTGTTAAAATCTTCAGTTGGTATTGTTGTGTCTGTCTGATAAGTTCTTTATTTATGATTATGGAGTGAGATTATTTGAGATCTGATAAAGAATAATTTTTTAAGATACGTTACTCAACAAAAGTAATTTTGAATTCAGAATGCAGAATAAAATGTTTGAAAGACTTTCGTTTAACTATGCTAACAAGAATAAGGATATTTTTTCCAGTTAGTTTTGTGTATTCTCTTATGTTGAGATGTGACAGACTCACGTTAAATGCTATCAACCTTGTCACAACAGCCAAATGGTATTTCCCACCAAAAATTACGAATTACGCCGGCAGCTGTCAGAATATATATTTCTTATCTTTTCAGCGTCTTCGGTTTTATGCGACATCGGAATTTCGTAGAGGTGTTTTATTTTGTGAAGTTGTCCATGTGGCGTTTCAGGTCTTAGGGTTTCTCCAAAGGAAGAAAGTTTATATATATATATATATTGTGATAAAAAATTATCTTCATATATTTGATGTCTTTATTTTCTCTTCGGTATATATATATATATATATATATATATATATATAATCATCCGTAGACAGAACTGTTTCGCTGTATCACAGCTCAGCAGTACGGTTAGACTCCGATTGCTTTTTAACCCAGGATTGAGACCCGAACGAATTGGCGTCAGTCGGCGATTCTACCCCTGGGATATATATATTATCTTCGTTATATATATATATACACACACACACTATCTTTTGTCATTATATATATATATATATATATATATATATATGTTTAACGAAATGAATATATATATAAATTACAAAAGATAGTGTGTGTGTATATATATATATATATATATATATAACGGAGAGAATATATATATATATATATATATATATATATAACGGAGAGAATATATATATATATATATATATATATTGGCTTAAAAAGTTATCTTCATGTATCTGATATCATTAATTTCTCTTCGTTTTACATATACATATCTATATATATAATAATAACAAAATATATTATATATATATATATATATATATATATATATATATATATATATATAAAGTATGAACACAGCCGCGATGATCTGTCCGTGTCTGTAAAATATTAATTAAATTCAAGCCGCTTTAGAAATATATATAATAATTTACACATTCAGTTAAATATCTAAAAATAAAGAAAAAAAATTATAATAGCGAATAAAAGAGTTGAACGCGCTCAGATATATAGAACATTTGGACAATCTATATATATATATATATATATATATATATATATATATATATATATATATTTCGGCAGAGAAGATTTTATTAATTTTTTATTTCATTTTTCCATGTTTCCTTTTTGCTGGAGATAAGGAATGTAAAAGTGTTCCATAATTTTCGACATTCCATGCGCTTTCAGCCTCTTCACGGGCCATTTTCAAGCATGTTATTTTTTTCGTTGTTGCTATGTTCTTCTGTTTGACTGTAATGTAATTTTTCTTTTGTGTTTTTTGAAAAGCAGATTTCTTTAAAGCTGACATGTGGATCGCGCGGCGGAAAGTATGGGGTACCCAGTGGGGATCGAACTCACAACTCAATTGCAATAGGCTCTAATAAGACAAGCTTGCTAACCATTACACCACGCCGCGTTGCCCCTTCGTGTATGATAGTTATGTTATCGATCATTATTTTTACATATTGTGAATGTAGACAGCAATATCCTTGTAGATGTCTAGAAATGGACGAATGTATTTGTATTTGTCGGAGATACACACTCAAGGGACATTTGATTTTGGTTTTACGTAATACATCAGTTGGTGGTGAGGAGTTATTACGGATAATTAAATTCGTAGTTATGTATTTTTTAGAATATATTATTACTAATATTTTTTATCAGGATCCACGGGGGATATGTTAATGAGATTTTTCAGTTTTTTTAAAAAAATTTTTTGTAGTTATCGTGCTTCTGATTGCAATAAAAGTGTTTGCTATGTTTAGGGTTTTTGTGAAAGTACCAGATTCTGTTTGATGTGTGTGGAGTTTTTTTTTTAAATATCGTCTTATAATGCGGTTTGGGAAGTCATTATCAATGAAAGTCGGCTTAATATTATTTTAGTTCAGAGTAAAGAATATTTTTTGTGGAGGAGTTAATATGTGTTCGGTTAATTAAAATGTATATAAGTGCTATTTTGTAGCAGTTAGGTTATTCACTCGTATAGTTGAGAGGGCAAAAGTTTTTGCTAGTTGTTGTTTTATTTGGGGAGGTAGTAAATGTTTTATTACTTGTGTATATTAAAATGTCAAAGAAATGGATTTTCTTATCTATTTTAAGTTCGGATGTGAAATTGACAGAGTTTTTTGAAAGTTTTCTTTTAGTTATATTATTACTTCTATGTTTTTAACTAATATAAGAATATCATCTACATATTATAAGTAGATGGAGGCTTTTTTTTGGTGGCGCTAAATATATTATTTTCTAGGTTGGTCATGTAGAAGTTGCTGAAGGCTGGACCCAGAAATGTGCCCATTGAAACACCTTCCGGTTGCGGGAATATATTATTTCTGTGATCATACAATAGGACTTAGGTGGTACAGGTTAAAAGTAGATTTGTTTAGTATTTTAGGTCTAATTTTCAGTGGGGGTTGATGATTATTATTATATATATTTTTATTATTATGTTAGGAACGTTAGTGAACAGTTTTTCAACATGAAGTGATTATATGGTTACATTATTAGGTTTTTCCGTTTTTGTTATTTAATAAGTTCAGTAGATAATTTCATGCTATATTTGATAGTTATGTATGGTTAAGCGTTTTAGTTAATTGGTATATAGGAATGGGTATCTTTGATATAATAGGGAGAAGTGGAAAGTTAGGCTTGTGAGAGCCATAGATGTATCCTGGTTTTTATTCCCGATTATTTTGGTAAGTTTCAGATTGTCGGGTTCTGCATGCTAGCTGTGGTTAATTTATTAATTTTTGGTTTTCGCTGAGTGGTAGGATTATTGGTAATTTTTTTACATTTGATGTGATCATCAAGTAACTTTTCTAATTTTGAGTTGTTTTTCAGATTGTTTAAAACAGCAAAGATGTTAGCTTTATCAGCTTTCTTAATTACTAGGTTTGAATAGTTGCGTAATTCTTTTGCAGCAATCTTCAGTGATGTATTCATGAGTTTAGAAGAATATATCCTTTTATCGTGTCTGTCTTTTATAGATTCTGCCTTAAGTAGATATATAATTTAAAGGCTTGTGTTGTATTGAGCAAACATTCATAGATAAATAGGTATATATTTTTTCTAATTAATGCGGACTGCATATTATCAGTTTTCCGCATTAGTTAATCATCAGCTCTTGTGCAGTTAGTTTCTATGTTCATTTTAGGTTACATTTACAAGCGCTCTATCGTCGATATTGCTCACTCCTCTTCATAAATAGTTGAAGTGTAATATCTAGATACACTCACGAATGGATGCTCTATCATTGTGGATCCAATTCATAAGTCCTTCTAATGTCCGTCTGACTTGTTCACATGGAAGAAGTTGGTCTAGTAAAGTAAGCATTTTCTCGATCTTCACCTGCCTACTTATGAATGTTCGTGTGTGTCTCTCCTGAAAGCGGTATCTTTGTATCTGAAGTACCAAGCTAAAACAAACTTGTATAAATCATCACGTCAATCTTCTTTTTTGGAGATAAGTAGGCAACTGACAAACTAACAAACCACTGTTATTCTGCTTAGACAGCACGGTAAAATTAATTTACAATGTTAGCAAAAGCACAGAGATATTTACCTGATCTTAGGCAGATTTCCGGCGAGTAGTACATTAATAAGCAATAGAATGCACAGGTACTCTGTTTATAGGCAAAAATGCCGATACATATGTATATCAGACAGTTCATGTAATTACTTATATATATATATAATATGTTATAGTTTAGAAAATGTACAACTTATGATTTACTACAAAAGTGTACATTTTGTTTCGTCATCGAACAAAAATATCTCATCATAATGTTGGTAATAAACGTAATTTTTGAAAAAGAAAATAAAAAATCTAACTTCTCTTTTATATATATATATATATATATAGAGAGAGAGAGAGAGAGAGAGAGAGAGAGACAGCGAAAGAAGAGAGAGAGAGAGAGACAGCGAAAGAAGAGAGAGAGAGAGTGAAAGACAGAGAGAAAGAGAGAGAGACTGATAGAGAGCGGCAGCTATCCCTCATCTATACAAGTTTCGTTAAAAAACACCGACAAAGTGACATGGGTAGGTTTTTGTATAATTCTTTATGTGATTTTATAATTTTTTTCCTTTTCAGAAGTTAAATTACAAAATAATTGCCGGAATGTTTTGTTTCTCTAAACACTTTCGGCTGTACTTTTAGCCATTATCAAGGATAAATTTTATTTAACTTTTAAAGTTCTTGGTGAATAAAAACATTTTCATGTAATTTATGTTCGGAAAAGAATAAAAATTTAAGATCACAGGAAAAATTATATAAAATCTGAACCATAGCATCTAATCCGTCCATTTCTCCCGAAATTTGCACACACACACACACACACACACACACACACACACACACACACACGTACTCACTCACAAACAAACATACACACATACTTATATATATATATATATATGATTAAATAATTTACAAACATATCTGCTTATATTTGATAAAAGAGAAATGAATATAAAAAAAAAATTTCAACGTTACAGCACATTTCTCACATATTTTAATTACAATACACGGAATATTATTCATGAATATGAACGGATATTATCAAAAATCGGCAGACATAATGTTTGTCCTTTATTTATGCAGACAGGCCTAAAAGAGAATTTACAGCCTAAACACACACACACACATGCACACAACCACCTATATATATATATATTAGTCATCCACATACAAGCCTGTTTCGCTGTATCACAGCTCATCAGTGTGGCTAGACGCATCCACTTGCTTCTGGCCGGGATCGAAACTCGACCGATTTGGTGTCAGTCGGAGTCGCTACTCCCTAAGTCATCAACGCATGGAATCAGAGAAGGGAAATTATAATGTGTTGTATATAAGCAGTGTATACACACGCCAGTCACCGAGAGAACTCAATTCACTTCTGAAGAGTCACGCATATAGCAGAAGTGGAAAGTGTTTTCCAAATTTTCTTCTCCATAGAGCTCAATCATATATATATATGATTGAGCTCTCATATATATGTATATATATATGATATATATATATATATATATATATATATATATATATATATATATATATATGCTGTTACGAAGATTCATTTATATATAAAAATAGTATTAATAATGTATACAAAGTTATAGTAATGGATTCTGTTGCGTCCTAAGTGTTATTCCAAAAACGTTTTAATTCAGAAAGTAATCGTAAAAATAAGGAAATTAGAAATAGAATGATTTGAAGGAACTAGAATGATCGAGAATATTCCAGTAAAATCAAGATCATTTGAAAGGTTTTAGAAATATTCAAATTAGTTGTTAGCCCCTATAAAAATAGGTTTTGGGCAGAGAACAGTCAGTTGTTACCAAGGTTTGCTGATGTTATTAACTCCGTTTTGATTCAAGGATTCATATCCAGCCAAAAGAATCTCTAAGAAGTTACCGACCAATTAAAACCTGAAAGAGAACCTCATGAAACTATATGGGTAAATACATATTTTTGACTCTTTCATTGACCATACTTAAAATTATAGTTTATATACTCATTTGAGAACTCCCAAAAAGTATGGCACTTAAATTCCCCGCCAACTTAATTGGGTAAAGATATTTGACACCTTATTCCTCGTTACACTTGCTAGTAGTAAACTCTATGTTTCTTGTTTTGAATGCAATAAATTAAATATTTGTCTGGGATTTATCTCTGAGTTTGGTTAATTATTTTTTTCCTTTTGTTACACTTAACACGTAACAATGCACAATTTTGTCTTAAATATTTAAAATATTTAAGATCAAAATTTAGTGGTGCCTATTACTAATTTTTTTTTATGTAGATATATTCAGGATTGCATGACTGAAAGCAATTTATCTCTTTTTACCAAAATAACTGACATATAACACAAATTATAAATTGCTAAGAAAACGTTACTTTTAAAGCAATATTTCAGATATTAAGTACATATTAAAATACTTTATTGCTCTGGTGAAAGACAAATGTAAGAATTTTGTCTATATTTTCCGCTAAACAGATGTCTTCGTCATCGATGTCTTCTTTCTACACGGAGTCATCTTTCACTTTCTTAAAAAAAAAAGGATGTCGTTTTCACTGTTGTCCATTTTAATGCACACTTTTTCTTGACATTGCCAGGTTAGTATGATAAAGGCTCTACCTGGCTTCAAATATTTTGAAAAAATTTAGTAAATAAAACAAATTTCTCGTTGACGGTTTTTGCAGTTTTTGCTTTATCTCAATTTACTGCATCAATTGTGTTCATCAAAATATAATCTGAATTTCAGTCGATACAGCGCAAACGTTGAACAGATGTTAAATCTGATTGCTATAATTTTGAAAATGACATAGATATAATTATTTTTCTAAAATAGGTTGCACAACATTAGAGATGTGTATTATACACGAATATTGACGATTCTCTTGACTGGTATCAGTGTAGTTGGTTAGACGAGATACTATAGCGAAAGGCTTATCAGATCAATTACCATGAAAATATTTTGGGAAAAGACATAGGGAATTTACATTCCTGATCTGGTGAAATAATTGAACCAAAAAGACGTTGAACAGAATCGTGTTGAGCATAAAAACAAACAAGAGAACCGTTTGTAAGAATTTTGATGATAATTTTCCTGAGTATGTTGACACAGGAACTGATATAACGTGTAAGGAATACGATAGCGTCTTTCAAATTAGGACTTCTCTTCTTCTATGTGTCCTGTCCCTTCAGGACGTAGGCGATCATAGTTCTTCATGTCTCCCTATCCCTTTTGGCTCTTAGTATGTTTGCTCCTGTTATCCTGGCAACACCCGTTCCGTCATCCACCTGATAAGGCCCTGCAAATTTGTTATCCGCTGCCTTCCTCTGTCTCTCTCTCCTTCTATCTGGCCAGTCAGTATCAGGTTCTCCAAGTTCTCCTTCCTCATTACGTGTTCCAGGAACTTCAGTTGTCTATTCCTAATGCTCAGTATTAATTTCCTTTTTTTTGCCATTCTTTCCAACACCTCATCGTTGCTTGCATGCTCAGTCCACGATATCCCCAGCATCCTTCTGTAGAACCACATTTCCGCTGATTCCAGTTTTGTCCTCATTTTTGATGATATTGTCCAGCATTCACTGCCGTATTGAAGAACTGACATCCAGCAATCTTTTCTTTGTTTCTAGTGAAATTTTCCTGTGTGTTAGTACTTTACTCAGCTTCTGGAATGCGTTCTTTACCATGCCAATTCGCCTTCGGATCTCTGTGTCGCACTTTCCATCTCCTGTTAGAACACTTCCTAGATATTTAAATTTTTGTAATTGCTTGATTTCGGTGTCCCCCACCTGTATTTGGCATTTTGGGTTGCACTTTTTGCTGATGACCATGCATTCAGTTTTCTTGAAGTTTATTTGTAGTCCTTTTTTGTCACTCTCCACCTCCCCAAAATCATCAAAGACACCACAAATTGAAAGTTCACCAAAATATTACAGAAACAACGATAGTAATAGGCGCCCAATGTTGCCAGATCAACGCAAAATAATATGACACTTTAGCTTGACTTCAACGCCACATTTGTGCTGTCCATATTTGAGATTGAATAAAGTGACTGCATGATCGAGCAAAAATCATCATATATATATATATATATATATATATTTATATCTATATAACCATTTCCACCTAAGCAAGGCTGGACTGCTACTATTGCAGAAGGGGTTACAGCGAGAGAAAAAAATAAATAAGGTACAGGTGGATGGAAAAAGGTAAGAGATGGATGGAATTCAAGTAGATCGAATATGGCCATGATGTTGCATTTCAACTTTTGGAGATTGTAGTTATTAGGAAAGCAAGGAAATAGAAAAAAGTTTCACAAACGGGGAGTGCGGGAAAAGAGACTATTAGAGTAGAAGAGTTAAATTTAACTATTTTGACGGCAAAATGGTTGTGCTAGATGCCAATCTTGTAGTCTGTGTTTAGAGAACCAGGAAAAAAGTTCTTAAGAGTAGTTGCCATGAAATTGTAGAAATGACAAAGGGAAGCCGCATCACATCAATGTATGTAAATCAATACCGGCTGCTTTGTAATGCGCAAATCATGCTATTAAATGCTAGTTTTTCTTAGATATATGTGATTAAAATCGACTTAAATTTAGGGCCTAAATAATAGCAAAACTCTATCTTATGATCGACAGCATAATTTTAATAATGCTTTTAAAACTTTCCATTTTTCATTTTTTTCATTCATGAATATATAAAACTATTTAAATTTTTTTTATTAAGATTAGCTTTTGCTTGTTCTAAATAGGTACTATATGCATGCCTCGAAAATGTACATTCAAAATCTATCTTCATATTTTCATGAACACTGAACTCTGATGCTGCTGTGAAATATATTTACAACAAAATATTTATATCGATATGCCATCTAAAATGACGGCATCTTATATATTGATGTACCTACTATTGAGTCATAAGAAATAAAATCCAACCACCCCCACCCAAGCGTGACAGGAGTTTTATATATATATATATATATATATATATATATATGCATGGGTTATGTACCATGTTCGGTATATAACACATGCTCACTTCTCTAAAAGCAAAAAGTATCAACAAAATATTTGGATATTTTTTATATAATTTATATTACCCAAAGAAATCATAAAAGCACTTAAAAAGTGCCCAAAAAAATTAACCTTAATAAACGGTCTATCATTTTTAATGAAACCTTGATAAAAGAAAGATTGCTGGCTATATATATATATATATATATATATATATATATATATATATATATATATATATCCTCTCTATGATAGTGAAGAATATATATATATATATTCTCTATTATAATAAAGAACTGTTGTGTATATATATAGAGTTTCGATCCCGGCCAGAAGCAAGTGGATGTGTCTAGCCACACTGATGAGCTGTAATACAGCGAAACAGGCTTCTACGTGGATGACTAATATATATATATATGTATATGCTACGGAAAATCCCGAACATTAACGAAATGGTTTTAACAACCGATATATTAAATTTATTTGTTTCAACATTATTTTTAATCGATACTCGTATTTGACTAGATATTCTATTTATAATCAAAGAGTATATGTATATATTTATTTCTACCGACCTGATTACTTTCGTTACAAAATTTATCCTAAATAACCAGGCGAGAAGAAATAAATATATAAATATGCTGTTTGACTAAAAACAGAATATCTACTCAAATACGAGTATAGATTAAAAATAATGTTCAAAAAAATATTTTATATATATATATATATATATATATATGTATATATATATATATATATATATATATATATATATATATATATATTCGACGACATAATTATTACAAAAAATTAAAACAATAAAGCACTGTTAAAGAGCAAACACATGCCTAGAGCTTTCAAAGCTGGTAGAAAACTTAAATAACTGCTCGCAAATTTTAATAACTGGTAGTAAAGAACTGTCCCGACTCCGCTCTTTTTTTTTCTTTTTGCCAACGCTGTCTCACTATAGTGTGTCCCTTCATGAACGTGACAGGTTATATATATATATATATATATATATATCGAAACTTATTATTAAATGGAACTTTGTCTCTGTGTGTGTAAGTGTGTGTGTCTATGTGTGTGCCTGTTACCTATAGATTCCGAAACGGCTGACCCAATGTTCTTTAAAATTTACACAGTTGTACTATAAGCGTCTGCGAGTGTTCTTAGCTAGGTTTTGTGTCGAGGTACTCCCGATAACTATCGAAAATCGATAATCGAAAAAATTGGGTTATAGAAGGAGTGATCCGATTTTTATCAAATTCGATATACTCATAAACAAAGACAAAAGAAACGATATTCAGAAGTTTCAAGGTTGCAGTTCTTACAATAGTGCAGAAAATCGATTATATATATATATATATATATATAAGGAAAGATGTTTGTGTGTGTTTGTTTATCTGCCAGCATGTCTATATTTTTTTCATCCCTTTTATTCTAGTTTTGCTAACCTAACTAGGTATAATTGTAGTTCTTAGTCTCAGCCGTGATACAATTTATTCAAAGGACTTATTTAGCATTCAAAATATAGTTTACGGCGAAAAAAACTTATTTGATATCGATACCAGGAAATCAAAATTTGACTTACATCCATTCATTTTTTTATCAGTCTACGGGTTCGCTTTAACTGGAAAAATATATTGCTTTTTAGTCTTTCGTGCCACGTCCAAATAGCTGGGCTATACTGCTAGTATGTATATATATATATATATATATATATATATATATATATATATATATATATATATATATATATAATGATTTTATTCAAATATAGGAGATTTTAACCGAGAAGCAGGCCACAACATTAATTCCTACAGTGAAATCTTTATATGAAATTTTCTTTGATACCCGTTTAAAACTATACTTGTAAGTATTTGTCCCAGCTCTAACGGGAAAGAGGATGAAAACACTCCAACCAATGGCTTATTTTTCTTGTAAGGCACGGATCTGTTTGGGCAATTATCATTCCCTGTTTTATCGTTTTTCTTATGGATTTATTTGAAAAAAGGTTATTATTGGTACATTAATCAAATGACTGAATAGAGAGACAGACATAAACCTTAGAGGGACGGCGTATCATTCTTTAAAAGAAAATACACACAGACGCTTGTTAATTATTTGCTATTTTAAAGATAAAACCATATCATTTTAGTATTTGATAGCTATAAAATAATACAATGAAAGAAATAATTACCTTGCTTTAACTATAGCATTTTTTTCTGAGTTGTAAAATCTAATTAAAATTGTTTCGTTAAAGTTTTTATAACAGATCTCGGAAAAGAGTGTTTATTAAAGAAAATTCGACGAGAGCAGAGGTAATACCGACATCGACTCATCGATTAGCAAGAGGTGATTATTAAAATTAGAATAACTGCAATGAACTTAAGCGTTCTCAAGAGTAAAAATGCAAAATATGAATTCGACCGCTCTCAGAATTAAATACACACTTAAAATGAACCATGAAAGCTACGAAAATAGTAAAATACCTAACAAATAACCAAGAAGCTTTATCCAGATCGGTCCGGACCCACAATTTAATCAGTTTGTTTCAGTCATGAGGTCAATCATCCCTGAAAGTTCCATGCAAATTCATCCAGGAGTTCTTGAGATTTCTTAACCACGGCAGAGAGATAAACAAATATAAACAGACAAACACGACCGAATGCAATACCACTGCCTTAAGGCGTGGGTAACAAGATCGATTTTTAACTATTATATTGAACATATCCTCATTTTAATTATATCAAATTCATAAAAGTTGTCAAATGGACATTTCAAGACAACGTTTCAAATTACCATTTACTGACCACCTGAAACGAAATACCTGGTAGTTTAAAATATACATAATTTTTGTATCCTATTATAGACAGAACTGAACTTCGGGAGGGGAGCGCGAATTTTTCTCACTTCATTTATTACAAGGAAAATCAAAATTGACAGCAAAAGGCACCAAAGATGATCCCGCAATAATCTGAAGAAACTTAGATGAGCTGTGCATAAAGACATGGGGTTATCAATGCATAGACAAGCCATGACATACTTGCATAATCCTAAGAATAAAATAAATCAACTTTATAATATTTATTTTAAGTAATTTTCAATACTTTTATAAAAGTAAAGCATACGTACAAAACTGATAAATCAGAAATTTAGAAAAAGCAAATAATGCAATGGTTTCCCCACTTACAGAAATGGTCTCAATCCGTTGTTGCATGATTGACGTAATAGATAAGAAAGAAGTGCAACTGTGGCTGTCTTCGGACAAAGACGAAATTTGAAAGTTTTTTTATTGACCACAGACTCATAGTAAGGAAAAAAGAGATAAGAACTACCTTACTTTGATTTTTTTCGTATAAAAGTAACAAGAATACGCCTGGAATATTATTCTTCTTCTTTTCCTTCTATGTGCTCTGTCCCTTCAGGACGTAGGCGATCATTGCTTTCCACATTTCCCTAACCCTGGTGGCTCTGAGCACGCCTTCTCCTGTTACACCATACAATCCTCATTCCCTCATCAACCTGATTAGGTCCTTCAAATATGTTATCCGTTGCTTTCCCTTGTCTCTTTTTCCCTCTATCTGGCCTGTTAGTATCAGATTCTCCAAGCCCTCCTTCCTCATTGCATGTCCTAGGAACTTCAGCTGTCTCGTCCTGATGCTCAGTATTAATTTTCATTTTTGTTTCCCTCATTCCTAAGACCTCATCATTGCTCACATGCTCGATCCATGATATTCGCAGCATCCTTCTGTAGAACCACATTTCAGTTGTTTCAAGTTTTTCTTTCATCTTTGATGGTATTGTCTAGCATTCACTGTCGTATTGAAGGACGGACAGCACGTAGCAATTCAGTACTCCCTTCCTTGTTTCTAGCGAAATTGTCCTGTTTCTTAAAGACTTTACTCAACTTCTGGAATGCATGCTTGTGCTTTTGTATTTCAGGAATATAAATGTATACAAACTACTGTGACCACAAAGTGAGGGGTCAGTTTAGTTATTGATTGTAATATGGAATTGATCACCCACTTTATATCTAGTATGCTTTTGTAGAAACACATTTCAGTTGCTTCAAGTTTTCCTTCATCTTTGATGGTATTGTCCAGCATTCACTGTCATATTGAAGGACGGACAGCACATAGCAATTCAGTACTCCCTTCCTTTTGTAGAACTCCGAAAAGAGGCGCGTGAGAACTGGAGGTCCACAGATAAGACATGAACTCGACAACAGACAATTGACAAGGATAATATCAATTCAAGGGACACTGACGTTAAATCAAATCCAAATTCAAATCGGGTACTACTTAACAGAGATTACAAGTTCATTTCATTCGATGGATTTTAACTGTCGTCAACCAAGAAGCTCGCTGTTATTGACACAGGAATATAGATTAATGTGCCACACATGTGCCATGGATCACTGCCCTTAGATTGTAAACATCTGAATCTACGGATTACCGTCATATGAGTAGCATGTTTCCAGGCAGACTAACATGTAGAAAAAATAGGTGTAGGCATGTATTCAGCTTGAGAGTAAAGTGCTATGTAAGCTCGGTGTTTTCCCGTGCCTCCTCACTAGGAGGGATGTGGCACAAGGTCGGTTTTTAAGATGGGGCATTTCGAGTGCGTGCGCTCGGGCAAAAGTTTCTTGTAAACCACCGCATAAGCGGGATCGGGTCTTGTCTGTTTACCCCAGACGAAACTTTGCATAGCCTCGTCTGGGTATCTCGCTGCCGAAAGCTAGAGAATCCGACAAGGATAGAGATCTAATGAGCTCTTAATACAGATGTATTGACATGCCTCTTCTTGCTGATGGTCACATCAAATATAATAACTCCACTTCCCCATCACACTTGAGTGATACAAGACTGTTTCCAAAAACAATTATTTGTCTTCAAGGTAGTTACTAGTCACCCTCAGTGACCTGATTTAATCCGTCTGAACGTCTGCACAGGTTTCTGATCTCAATGACTTAGTTGAAGTAGCAAATGCAGTTCATCTTGAACAGCACGAAAATGGGCCTGGATAAAATTTTAATTTTTCTTATTGTTCACTTATAATTTGTCTTATTGTTCACCTATAATTTTTCTTATTGTTCACCTATAAATTGTCTTATTGTTCACCTATAATTTGTGTTACTCTTCCCCTATAATTTGTCTTATTGTTCACTTATAATTTGTCTTATTGTTCACCTATAGTTTTTCTTAGTGTTCACCTATAATTTGTCTTACTCTTCCCCTATAATTTGTCTAATTGTTCACCTATAATTTGTCTCATTGTTCACCTATAATTTTTCTTATTGTTCACTTATAATTTGTGTTACTCTTCCCCTATAATTTGTCTTATTTTTCACCTATAATTTGTCTTACTCTTCCCCTATAATTTGTCTTATTGTTCACTCATAATTTGTCTTATTGTTCACATATAAATTGTCTTATTGTTCACCTATAATTTGTGTTAATCTTCCCCTATAATTTGTCTTATTGTTCACCTATAATTTGTCTTACTCTTCCCCTATAATTTTTCTTATTGTTCACTTATAATTTGTCTTATTGTTCACCTATAATTTGTCTTATTGTTCACCTATATTTTTTTTTTATTGTTCACCTATAATTTGTGTTACTCTTCCCCTATAATTTGTCTTATTGTTCACCTATAATTTTTCTTATTGTTCACCTATAATTTATCTTACTCTTCCCCTATAATTTGTCTTATTGTTCACCTATAATTTGTCTTATTGTTCACATATAATTTGTCTTATTGTTCACCTGTAATTTGTCTTATTGTTCACCTAATATAAGACCGGATGTACGTTGTGGTGCAGTGGATATCGACTCGGAACAAGTCAGGGAGCTGAGTTCCAATTCCAGTTAAAATCCATGCATTCACTTACGCACAAAAGGTAAAGGTATTAATCCGTCTCGACTCTCCAGTTATAGGCTAGAACAGATTGAGTTCTGTAGCCTTGGCTGGCAACCAGTCTACCTCAAAAAGCAATGACAACCTACTGCGGAATAATCTTCTGCCCAGTCAGTCATGTCACTTTCGAGACATGATCGCCCAAAGCGTGTATCACGTATTGCACTTAACTAACTGAATATAATACCCGAGAACAATTCAAAGTAGAGTGTTTCTTTTAGTTTATTCTAAGTGTATAAATACAGGATGTAACAAGTGCATGTTATGAGGTTAAGTAAGACAGGTAGCTGTCAGATAATCATGCAACGTCGCATAGCACCCGATATTCAGTTGAATCGTAGTGAACTACACATTATTATTTGAGTGTCTCTAAATTTTTGGCAATTCAGTTTATATAGTGAAAAATCCGTCGCTGAACGATTTCTCATGTCTAAACGAATCGTAAAAAGCAAAGATTTATCGAAACGCCAGACATAAGACACCGTGGATGCGTCTGTTAATGTAAAGAACAGTTTGCAAAGGAGCGTGTGTAGAATGAGATTTACCACAGAAAATATTACACACGCTTTTATAGATATGTAAATATATTCGTGCGTATGCTCATTGCATGTGTCCCAGCGTGTGAAGGTTGTGGTATAAGAACACACTAGCAATAATGAGCAAGAATATATTAGAGAGAGAGAAAGAGAGAGAGAAAGAAAGAGAGAGTGATTAAGGATAATACGTGAGTCCTTTTCGGAGACGCCATCACTCAAATTGAAGCGAATATTTTTTCTTTCCTATTTATTTGGTTTTTTTTTTTTGGTTTTTTTTTGCTCTCTTTTTTCTCTTATAAATCAAAAGAGGGAGTTTGTTGTAGAACGAATTTTGGAGCCGTTCCAAACACAGCAGGGAAGCGTCTAAAGTTCAAACGCAATGTCTTGAACTGAAATATAAAGAGA
>JBBBDQ010028576.1:55000-97500 GCA_037127315.1 Ascarosepion bandense
CCAGTCCATAAAATAAAAAGAGTCTTGAGAAAAAAATATTAATTATATTGTTGCATTTATTTTAGTGACATACTCTGAAGTATTTCGAATTAAAACACATAGCTAATTATAGAGTGCAAGTTTCTGACTACATCCACTTACGCGCAAGTATCCGTGGGAAAAGGTAATATCCGTCTCTTTCCTTCAGCTATGGGTTAAATAACAGGACACATTGGGTTCTATAGACTTGTTTAGCAACCAGTCTACCGTAGAAGGTAATGGCAACCTACTGCAGGAAAGTTTTCTTTACAGTCAGTCATGTTTCTTTTGAGACATGATCGCCCAAACGTGTATCCCTTATGTCACTTAACTGACTGAAATTTCATTTTTAACATGAGATATCTTTCTTTGTATAGGAACTAAGAACTCCATTCATATCAATGGATTTAGGTTGGAAGCTATATGAAAATTAATAAAAATTGCATGTTTATTTTACATCTTACATTTTCAGTCGAGAAAAATAAATAAAATAATAAATTTACGGTTAGGTCTTGAAGGCTGTCACAATGCGTGTAGTAAAATAAAGGAAGGTAAAGAATTTTTTGGGTATTACCTATTTATTATACATTAATATTTCGAGATCAAAATCTCATCTTCAGAATGCCAGAGGAGCGTGTGTCTGTCCGAGTGAGTACGTGCCTTTCAAGGAATGGCCATTCCTGGCTCCTGCTGGTGCTGCTGTGTGTCAGAGTGTATATGTGTGTATGTATTCGTGTGTATGTGTGCGTGTGTGTGTGTGGGTCTATTGTATATGTGTGATTTACAGTTGGGACCTTTTTCTGGTCTGATCATTTTAATTTTAAAATTATAATTTTAAATTTGCCTTTGTTTCAGTGCTCACATTAAATAAGTTTCAGCCTCAGATGAAAAATGTTTCACGTTTCAAATTTCGGATGTTACTAAAATTGAGGTTGTACATAGGGATTAAAATTGAATTTCAGCCTTTTCAAAATATGCGTCATTTGTTGATTAAAATTTAGTCTTTGATTTCCGTAATGCAAAAAAGAAAAAAAAGAAAAAATATTTCAAGACTAAGTCTAGTGAATAAGATTCTTTTGTGTCATCAATATGCCATTTCAATATATCAACGAAGCACGCAAACATTGCATATGAATATTGTATTTACTTTTACATAGTTTTTGTGACCCAAAGGATTGTGAGTTCAATGCCAGGTTACAGCAGTAGTGAACAAATAACTTAATGATGCTAAAGGGAGATAACTACATGGCTACCAGGAGTAGTATCGCACGTGGAATCAAAATGATGTAGCCCAGCAATCGAAATGAAGGGTTCGGTTCGAATTTCCTAACACCTGAAGAAGGCCGGAGCGTCCATCGGATGAAACCTCGAAAAATGGCAATAAAGGTAAGGACAATAGTCCGAACAATGTAAATAATATAAATACTAACTCATCTCAGAAGTATAAACAAACATTAAATATGAAATACTCCAGAACCATGCTAGGTATCTACTGTGTAGACTATATATTCCATTGGATTGCTTTCACGAAAGCTACAATTTCCAAAAATTTAAATGTAAAGTCAATAGTCATCTCCTACTTCACTAACCTGCATCCTCTCTCTCTCATGCCTCTTTCTCCAACCACTCAACTCTCATCAGTATTCTCATCCTTTTCTTACGCACTTCCTGACACCCCCTATAACCTGTCACTCTTTCTCATAAATTTCCTCCTATGTAACGCCCTGCAAAACAGTGGCAGTAAAATGTCTTACTTGGGGCGATATGTTTATGAAAAAAATCATAAATTACGTAGTGAAAGACACGATCTAAAAATAAATAATCCCATTGAAAGACACCATATTAAGCATATATTAAAAAATTGAAATGGTATAGTCGCATTATAAGAGTTAATAATGGTTCCAATACAATCTTAAATGTTACCTTCTTGTTTTAACAAAACGGGGCAGAAACAAACTGAAATAAAAGGATATGACAATGTTCACGGAAAAATAATTTACAAAAATAAGACGAAACCGAAACATATGAAGAGGGCTAATTAAGTAATCACCTGCATAGCAACCGTCGACCACAAACGGTCATATGACTGATGATGATATGGATTTCATTATTTTTCCACATCAGTATATTTTGATTGGCTCGCAATTTGTCAATGCCTAAACTCATTACTTTATACGTAACTCGAGCGTAGCTCTCATGATTGAGGAACGCCATCAAACTACAGTTAAGCAAGCTTGATTAGTAATTTATATAGCGAGGGTCATTCAATAAATAAGGTTAATTTTTCGGTACAAAAACTTCTAATACAGACAGAAGCTTACTTTTATTTTTATTTTTCAACGTAGTCTCTCACTTTTCCCATCTCTGCACAAGCTTCCGTATTTCCTCAGCGTAAAAATCATTGAACTGATGTCTCAGACAATCGCTCACAGCACTTTTGACTTCATTGTCACTTTCAAACTACGTGCCTCTCGTGAACGCTTTCAAGGGACCTAACAGTCTGAAAGGGCAAGGTCTGGGCTGAAAGGGAGATGAGGGAGCAGTTCCCAGCCCATCTTGTTGATGGTCTGCACCGTTTGGGCTGCTGTATGAGGCCTTGCGTTGTTTTCATGCAAGACGACTCCATGTGACTGATGACCACAGCGTATGTTCAACAGATAGGCTCAAAGTTTCTGCAATGCCATTCACTGTCACCCTTCTGTATGAGGTCATTGATTGATTCGATCACCTGAGGAAACCTCACTTCTGTAGGCCTTCCAGGCCTGCCTTCATCCTCGACTGCTTCGTCCTTCTTTAACCGATTTAGCCCACTTGTAGACATTTTTAGCTGAAACATGTGGCACCATACACAGTTGACATTCTCCTATGAATTTCAACTGGCTTGCACCCTTTAGCAACCAAAACATTGATAACTGACACCTGTTTAATGCTGGAGCATGCTTCTTGCTCGATCATCTTTGTTAATCTCCAAAACTATCAAAGTTATTTTTCAAACTGCAAAAAAAATTAAATCCTTTTGAAAAAAGTAAAGGAAAAACATTAAAAGAAAAGTAAGCTTCTTACTGTATTAGAAGTCCTTATTCCGAAAAATCCACCTTATTTATTGAATGACCCTCGTACTATCGAATACATTTTTAAGTAAGGTTTCAGTTCAACCTGAAATTTTAAAGAACATTCATATTAACAAAATATCTCATCTTGAAATTTGCTTGTCTCCTACAATGTTTGTGTTACTTAAAAAATCCTAGATTAGTGTCATATTCATGCACCATTGTAGATGCGCATGACAGAAGTATTTCGATCGGCGATGTCTCTGAAAATCCATTGTACTTACAACATTTCTCAGTCAATCAATTATTTGATTGTCAGTATGAGGAAATGTTTATCAACTCATATTGGTATCTGTTGATAAAATTGTAATATATTACCTTGACTGGTAAAAATATGATTCATAAATATATATTCCGCCGGAGATGGTGGTGACGTGGCGCACCATCAAAGATAGAAATACAGGCTATAGCCAATAAAGATATGATTGACATCGAAGGCAGAAAAACACAGGCGACAACAAAATCTTGAAAGGCAACAGCTGGCAAAGATATAATGCATGAGATATTTGGATTATATAAATCTGGGGTTTCAGTCAGAAAACAGAAGGAAAAGAAGAGAAGAGAACAGAGAGATTGAGAGAGAGAGAGAGAGAGAGAGAGAGAGGGAGAGAGAGAGAGAGAGCAGAGAACACCCGTTGGTTAACGATTCCTCGACAACTCCTCCGTGTGTGCACGATATCTCTGAAGAATAAATGAAGTTTATATTTTTATATATACGTGTTCTTGTTCCTCGTGATCTGATAATTCTTATTAGTCGAGATCCAGAACTAGGAAATATTTTTTTAAAATTTATTGTAAAATATTGGAATAATTGCTTACCTCAGTAAAGATTTTATAAAAATGGAAAACTTAAAATTGAAAAAATCTCACGTGAAATGTTTCATGGATTATTCATACCGAACTTACTTTGTTTTAAGTTAGTAAAGAACTATGGTAGATAAATACACAAAATTAAAGAGTAATGACATGAATTACATGAAGATTTCCTGATACTGTAGAACGTGACTGTGCCTGTTTCTCACAATAAAAGTTATATCAAGTGTCATGTGTTCAGACACCATATTGATTATAAATGTTACCATCAATAGAAAGAGTTGATTTGAACGTTGTGTCGTAAGCAATATGAGAACAAGCAAGGGAAAGTTTTGTCATATAATCATCACAAATGGGACAAAATTGCCCAAAATAAATTTGTTTGCTTAAAATTTAATAGGATGTTAAATGCCTGTCTTGATGTAAGATTCAGTGTAGAGCCAATGACCGGGAAGCTGCAGCATATGCATAGTTAAAGTACAGAGAGGGTTATCTGTGTAATTGATTAGACAAACAAAACACACACACACACACACACACACACACACACACACATATATATATATATATATATATATATATATATATATATATAAACTTATTTATAAATGAAACTTCCTGTGTGTGCATGTGTGTGTGTGTCTCCGTGTGTGTGTGTCCGTTACCGACAGACTCCGAAACGGCTGAACCGATTTTCTTGAAAATTTACACAATTGTACGATAAGCGTCTGCGTGTGTTCTTAGCTTGGTTTTGTGTCGAGGTACTACCGATAAATATCGAAAATCGATAATCGAAAAAATCGGGTTATAGAAGGATTGTTCCGATTTTAATCAAATTTGATACACTCATAGACAAAGACAAAAGAAACGATATTCAGAAGTTTCAATGTTGCAGTTCTTACAATAGTGCAGAAAATCGATAATATATATATAAAAGGCAAGATGTTTGTGTGCGTGTCTGTTTATCTGCCTGTATGCCTGTATTTTTTTAGCCTTTTTATTTTAGTTTTTGCTTCGGGTTTGGCTCTAAGTAGGTATAATTGTAGTTCTTAGTCTCAGCCGTTATACCATTTACTCAGAGGACTTATTTAGCCTTGAAAATTCAGTTTACGACGAAAAAAACTTATTTGAAAAAAACTTATTTGAAAAAAACTTATTTGAAAAAGACTTATTTGATATCGATACCAGGAAATCAAAATTTCACTTACATCCTTTCATTTTTCTTTCTGTCTACGGTTTCGCTTTAACTGGAAACAACTATTGCTTTTTAGTCTTTCGTGTCAACATCCAAAGAGTCTGAGATCCAGAAAAAATTATTACCACGAATACATTTTTGAATACAAAACTAGAAGACATCAAAATCTGACTAAATCAATCTTCTCACTATCACTGAACTTTAATAAAAAATATCTTAAAACTCTAAATCTTTGGCATTAAATACCCCATAGAGGTTGATATGGCGTTAAACAAAACTCAAACTCAAATACGCTCTTCCACACAAATTCATATAAGCAACCTGCTATCAACCTTCTGCTGATAATACTGTATCAAACTTGTAAGTTTTAAGGAATTTGGTTATGTATAACACAAGGCCGAAATAATAAGCATTAACCATCTGCCAACGGCTTCAAGATAAAAAATCGAATTATCGACCAATTTTATAAGAAAAGAATGAAGCAGATTTATCTGCCTAAAAATAAGCATTCAAGAACCTGTTTTTGACCTCGGCTGAACATTCCTGACTTGGCATTGTTTAGTTTCGTATAAGACGTCAGGCGTATGGTTGCCAAGTCAGTATTAATAGTTTGCATTTCTTCTTTCTTGAACTTGCTTCATGGAGATTTGATCTTCACTTGGCTAAGATTTATCTTTTATAATATCATAAATATTACACACGTGCTTTTAACCGTTGATTTTAGGTCAGAACCCGAGCTACCGAAATAATTTTTTACCTCTGTATTCTTCAATTAAATAATATTGTGCTGATTACTTTCCAAACGTGAATAGGTTGCAAAATATTTTTCTCCTTGTAATGGGAATCGAATTAAACTACTGGTGAAAAAAAATTTATCTACTTTAAACAGTAAATAGGTAAGTATAGGAAAGAACTCTATTCTTGAATATAAAAAACATAAAAAGCCGCTAAAAGTATTCTTAATAGTTGTAAGCATTGAAGTTGCCTTCCTGTATTTTCGTCTAGAATTTTGTTGGATATCAGTGTAGCAGCCCTGATTAAGCTAACTTCTATATGAATATAGTATAGTTACGTCCAGAATAAAATAGAGCTATATTTTGTGTTTGCCTACTCCTTATATTAGAATATAAAATAACGTAGTCTAAACTATATCCTACTAAATCCTTTTATACCTCCACTTTCATTACAGGGTCAGTCAGTTAAGTGCCATACGTGAAACACGCTTGGGCGATCATGTATCGAAAGAGACATGACTGACTGGGCAGAAGATTATCCCGCAGTAGGTTGCCATTGCTTTCTACGGTAGACTGGTTGCCAGCCAAGGATATAGAACCCAATCTGTCCTGTTATTTAACCCATAACTGGAAGGAAGAGACGGATTAATACCTTTCCCAAGGGTATTTGCGCGTAAGTGAATGCGATGAATTCAACTGGAACTCGAACTCGGCTCTCCGATTTCTTGTTCCGAGCCGATATCCACTGGACCACCACGCACATCCTTACAGGGTACCTAAGAAAAAACAGGAAATTGTTACAGTTTATTTGATTGTTGAAATTTTCTGGGATATTATTCCAAGGTTTTATCAGCACCTCTTAGTTGTTCCCAGGTCCACCCTGACTCGTAGTGGTAGTACTTGTTAGGGTCCCAACTATGGGCAAATAGTTAATCCCCCCAAACTGGGTTCAAAGCATTATGAAAATATAAAAATAAACTTTTATAGAAATATATATACATAAAAATAAACTTTTATAGAAAAACATATATTTAAAAAAAACATTACAAGCAATACATTTTAGAAAAAAAAATATTGCCATAAAGGAATTAATGATTGTATGTCTGTCATCTATGATGTAGCAGTAAACCCCATAGGGTTTTTTTTTTTCATCATATATTAAATATAAAATTTCCTGGCTTTTTTGTTTTATTTGTTTTGTTTTGTTTTGTTGGTGGGGTAGTCTGTATTATTGTCAATAATAATTGTTTCTCTTAACTTCAATGTTACACCAGTCTATCGTCTGCTAATAATGATTGATAATGATTAACCTTGTTTTATTATTACGGCTGTTCAAAAAAATAAACAAGATGGTCTAGGTTATATAAGCTTGTCATTAAAAATTGAATTGTAGTCTCTAGAATGTACCCAGGGGTCAATCCCAAATTTAAACTTTTTCAATCATTTTAACCAAAATCAATAGGCATCCACAAGTTATTTTTACTCTCATGCAAACCAAAGAATTGGAATAAAACAGAACGTTGTAGAACTCACACAAAAATCTGAGGATGTATGATCCATAAACTATGAATACAATAACAGGAATTAACTTGTGTGCATCTACTGGCTTAGCGAGAGTATATTCTAGTCTAGTTCGTTTTGCATGTGAGATTATCAGCTGATCCGTGCATGATTTTCGTTTCCCCGAATCTATGCTACTTCATTACATACCCTACTACATCTCAATTTTCATAAGCTCAATCAGTCAATTGCCATACGTGATACACGCTTTGGCCGATCATGTCTCGAAAGAGACATGATTTACTGGGCAGAAGATTATCCCGCAGTAAGTTGCCATTGCTTTCTGCGGTAGACTGATTGCCAGCCAAGGCTTTAGAACCCAATCTGTCCTGTTATTTAACCCATAACTAGAGGGAAGAGACAGATTAATACTTTTCCCAAGTGAATGCAGTTAATTTAAATGGAATTCGAACTTTGTTGTTTTGAGCCGATATACACTGAACCACAACGCACATTTCATAAGGTAGTCGTCTTCTTCTATAAATAACATTTTGATTGTAACCTAATTATGTCCAATGTATCGGACTTAAGTAAATCAACCTATCAGCTGGGGGCAATTTGCCCTAAAATAGCATTAGTTAAATGCGGTTATCATTCTGAATTATTGTGGAAAAATTTGTCTGTAATTGAATGCAACGTCTAGATAACTTGACCAGTTAAACTTAGCATTTTGCTTTTATGTGTGTGTGGTGGGGAAGTGGATATCTGCGGGTGTTCTTTTGTTTTTTTGTTTTTTTTGTTTGTTTCTGTTTCTTTCTTATAAATGCTTAAGTGAAATGAATGTTAACAAACATCTTCTTCTATTTACCCTGTCCTTTCAGGACGTAGGCGATCATGGCTTTTCACATCACCCTATCCCTGGTGGCTCCTAGCACGCTTTCTCCTGTTACACCACACAACCCTCGTTCTGTCATCTACCTGATATGGTCCTTCAAATATGTTATCCGCTGCTTTCCCATGTTTCTTTTTCCCTCTATCTGGCCTGTTAGTATCAGGTTCTCCAAGCCCTCTTTCCTCATTGCATGTCCCAGGAACTTCAGCTGTCTCTTCCTGATGCTTAGTATTAATTTTCATTTCGTTTCCATCCTTTCTAAAACCTCATCATGCTCGATCCATGATATCTGCAGCATCTTTCTGTAGTACCACATTTCAGCTGCTTCAAGTTTTTCTTTCATCTTTGATGATATTGTCCCTCATTCACTGTCATATTGAAGAACCGACATCACATAGCAATCCAGTGTTCTCTTCTTTGTTTCTAGCGAAATTGTCTGGTACTTCATTGTTTACTCAACTTCTGGAATGCTTCCTTCGCCATGCCAATTCGACTTCGGATCTCAGTGTCGCACTTTCTGTCTTCTGTTAGAACACATCCAAACATCACTACGATGAATTGTAGGACTACCGTATTTTCCGTCTTACAAGAATCTGCGGCTTGGAAGACGCACTCTAATATCAGAAAGAAATTTCTAAGAAAAAAAAAGCATCATTCTCATACAACCTCACATTCATCATGCGTCCCTCCCATACTGGCGCCACGTATTGTTTACGTTGATTACTCGTCTGATTTTGTTTGTATGACAATGACATGCTAGTTGCTGGTTAGTATATTTACTATATATCTTTCATTGTCCAAAGGTGGTTTTATTTTCATAAAAATGAATTAAAAATTTAAAGACTATTCATGTAAAAATATAAAACAATCAAAGAAATTATATTCATCCTCAATTCCCTAAAACCCTTCACTGCTGGATTCATGTAACATTTCTAAACTATCATCTGAAGAGTCATCACTACTGTCAGTCATGTACAATAAATGATCCTCACTGCCATCCATGTCATGGGGGTAGCCATAGTGGTAACTGATACATTCTTCTTGGAAGACCAACACGTATATTTCAGGATAATTTGTAAGAAAAATAAGTGAGTCTTATAAACCGGAAATTACGGTAAGTGATTAAAGAAAGAGTTGAGACAAATTTTGAAGCTTTTAGGAAAAATGAAAGATTTTCTGGATTTTGATTCCATTCGCTAGCGATTGGATTCCTTCGGTTGAAAATAAGATTAATATTGATGAAGTAAAAAGTATCTTTGACTAATTACAAGAAGGCATTGAATATCCCAAGTATCTGCCTACCAAAAAAAAAAATCTTTATTCTGATGTTTAGTCCACGATATAGGGTTTTCGAAAAATATATATCATATCGAGAATATTGTGCACCTACTCGTGAAAATATTGATTCCTTTCCTCGTTTTTCCTTCTTTTAAAATTATTTCTGTCTAAATTTCCGCCATTTTTTACTTGATCTCTATTGTCCTCATTATCATTTTTTTTTTTTTAGCAAAATGCTTACACATTTATGTCCCTCGACCTTCATCTACTCAAGTTACCTTTAAGGAATTTTTAGTATTAAAGTTTCAAATTTCTCTGCTCAGAATCGTTCCGCAGGATAATAACCTAGTAGACTAAAGTGTAGATATTTGTATATACTTATTCGAACTATTGTCCTCATCTTTGTTGCCATGTTTACGACGTTTCGGCCTTTGTATCCTCGGTCTTCTTCAGTTGCTATAAACATTGAAACGAACCCTTTATTTATTTATTTTTTAATCATATCACCCCAAGCAAGGCGATAACGCCACTGATGCGCAGGGCGCTACGTAAGAGTGAAAAGATTGGAAGAGAAAAACCGGAAACCACTTCCTAAACAGGAAACAAGGTATGAGCCTCTTCACCTGTTCAATAGAGGTGGGTGGAGTGTGAACCGGGCGATAGTTTAGTCTATCTACTCCAATTGAAAAAAAAAATTTTTAAAAAGTGAAAAGATTGGAAAAGAGAAAAACCGGAAACCACATCCTAAACAGGAAACAAGGGATGAGCCTCTTCACCTGTTCAACAGACGTGGGTGGAGTGTGAACCGGGCGAAAATTTAGTCTATCTACTCCAATTGCGATCACTGGTGTATATCATTTTCATTCCATGTGCGAAGCCACTTCTGGTAGCCATGAGTTATCTCCCTATAACTTAACTCTCTAAATTATTTGTTCACCACTGCTGTAGTATCAAGGACACATTGCTCTGGGTATAAAAACGTTGGTTAGATCCAGTGACTTGACCTAAAAGTTGTGAGTTCCATACCTGGCTACAGCAGTGGTGAACATGTAACTTTAATAGACGAACGTGTTGCGAATTTATATTTAAATTTTTTAATGTATTTTAATTTATTTTTCTCGCTCTATATGTGCATTCATATCTGTTATCCATAATTGAACGTTTGCCGGAACATTTTTAAAAAATTTTATTTACTTTTTTATTTATTTATTTATTTATTTATAAATACAAATAAAAAGGTAAATAATTATTTACCCTCTCTTCCGGTCTCATGTGGAACCATTACATTAAGTCAATAGCTAAATCCACTGCTAGGAAGGTTGGATCACTGTGTCGGGCCAGGATATTTTTTCCACCTGAATACATCCTGCGTATATACAAATCAACTATCCGTCCGTGCATGGAGTACTGCTGTCAAATACGGTCAGGCGCACCCGCTGTTCATCTCAGTGTTCTTGACAGGCTCCAAAGGAGAATTAGTTATGTGATAGGTACCGACTTGGCGGCTCGACTCCAGGTACTTCCCCACCGACAAGTTGTAGCTTCCCTTTGTCTGTTCTATAAATAATTTCATGGCTCTAACGAACTTAAGTCACTGATGCCCCTGCAACAGGTGTTTACTCGTGCAACCAGACTAGCAACTGGGTCTCACCCATTCACAGTTAGATCAACCAAATGCAGACAATTCTACCCCTTCAGCTTCTTTTCTCGCATTTCCCGCCTGTGGAACTCGTTTCCATATTCTTGCTTTCCTGACGGCTACAACCTCCAGAAATTTCAATCCAATGTCAATACTCATCTCTTAACGACTTGACTCTAGTTCTTTCTACACCACCCTGTATATCTTTTCCTTTCTCTCCACCTTTGCAACTGTCATCACACTTGTATTTTCATCCTTAACTGGTTCGTCTTTCTCTGTACTCTCTTCCTATCTATGTTTTTTTATTAATCTTATGTAGCCCCCTGTACATCAGTGGCGTTACCCTTTCCCGAGGTCATACGATTAAAAAAATTGACTTTCATTCGGACTTTAACTAAGTTAAAATTTGTAAAAAAAAAAAAGAAAATATATTTTATTTTTTCAAATTGGAGTAAATAGACTCTACTATCGCCCGGTTCACACTCCTCCTATTTCTAATGAACACGAATAGAGGCTCATCCCTTGCTTCCTGTTTAAGAAGTGTTCTTCGACTGACTTCTTCTTTTCAGATCTCAGTATTTGTGCTTCTGCGATTTTTCTGTCATGTGTGTGGTCGGTGGAAACGTCTCTTCATTATGAGTGTACCGGGTTCGCAATTTTATAGTTGCTGCTTGCGACTGCTATGTAAGATACCTAACTCTTGCGTAGCGTCGAGAGCGGCAGCTCTAATCAACAGTTGCATAATATCCACGTTCTTGCAATGCAATGTCACACATGGATAGGTGTCCCTGCAAGCGCTACCGGTGGGCAACCCCGAGACCACACTTTGCTGCAATTCGCGCCAGTTCCTTCCAGCGCAAGTCTCAGTCAATGATCGTCTGCTACCACTAGTCGAGGTCTCTCCTCTCCAACAACAAACATGAGCAACCGTATATCAATAAACACAACTAAACCAGGCAAAGTAAAATCACCTAAACTTCTCAACATTTCCTTCACGAACATCTATGTTATTCGTACCAACTTGAGTAGCTGGAATCTTTCTCCACGAAAAGTCCCCTAATATCCTAGCGCTCTGTGAGACTAAAATTAACCTCTCAGTTCCCCCCCACTGACCTTTCAATTTCTGGCTAATTTACTCTCTTAATGAAGGACTCCTCTGTGCATATTTATGGTCTGAGGTTTTACGTCAGTGAACACCTCGCTCTAGCTAGAATGCCATCTCTCGAATCCCCTAACCACCCATACATGTGTCTCCGTCTGTCACTTTTCAAATCGGTTAGCTATCTTTTCTTTCTGTACTGTTCCCCTTCCTCTCCTGACTGCTCCCTGCTAGACAGTATCTCTGACAATATAGATTAGGCTACTTCCTCCCACCCATTCGCGATCATTTCCGTGTTCGGAGATCTTAACGCCCACCATGCCAAGTGTCTAGAAAACTCTGCCACGGATTCTGCTGGAATTCATGCCCTGAACTTTGCTTTTTCCCAGTCTCTTACGCAAGTGGTTGATTTCCCCATGCTCTTCCCAGTATATATTTAGAACAACCTTCTCGACTAGATCTATTCTTCACCTCTGTCTCTGACTCCTGTCAAGCCACGCAGCTTTGCTCTCTCAGTAACTCTGATCATCCTGTCGTTTCTATTAATATCTCTCTCCACTCTCACTTCCTCCAGGAGCCTTCTAGCAACAGGATTTCCTACTGTTACCAAAGAGCAGACTGGAATACGGTCCGAGATTTTCTATGCGACGTCCATTGGAAAAAGTGTTTAGTCTCCCCGATGAGGACTTCGCCTTTGAAGTCTCTTTCTGGGTGAAAGCTGGCAGTGATGCTTTCATACCGATCAGAAAGTTCCGTCCTAAACCTCATTTGTCCCCGTCGTTCTCTCTTGTCTGCTCGGCCGCTATTACCCACAGAAACCACTACTTCCGGCTATTTCGGAGTCACGCGTCAGAACATTATAAGCGCCTATTTGCCTCTGCTCGTAATGAGTGTTAGAGGAACTTGAGTAAAGCTAAGCTGCTCTTTGCTGAGAGAATAAGGCAACACATAGCTACTCGCAAGTTTGGCTCCAAAGATTATTGGCGGATATGCAATATATGCTGAACAACAGCAAATCCTCCATCCCTCTCTTAAATAATAAATTTGAGGTTCTCGTGGCATATGTGAACAAGGCCAAGTGCTTTCCTCACAGATTTTCTTCCAACTCCACATTTGACTCGTCTGGAGCTTACGCACCAGACCTCTCTCTTAGAAGTGAGGCTCAACTGAGAGATATTCACATAACCTCCTCTTTGGTATCTAAGATAATTTCAAAATTTGACCCTAATAAGACGAGCGGAGGCTACGGAATCCCGGTTATTGTCTTGAATAAATGTGCCTCTGAACTCTACTCTATCCTCTCTACACTCTATAATTACAGCCTCTCTGCTTCCTGTTTTCCTGCCTGGTAGAAATCCTCTTCTGGAATTAAGAACTCAGAGGAACAGTCAGAGTCATTCAATTATCGTTCTTTCAGCCTTCTACTAAATTTTGGAAAAGTGTTCGACTCTATTATCAATGCAGAAATAGTTCAGCATCTTACTGCCCATAAACTATTCTCAGACAGACAGTATGGCTTCTGCTTTGCCGGATCAACTGCCGATATGTTAACGATCATCACTGAGCATATACCAGGCCCTCAGTAAGTCTATCGAAGCTCAAGCTTTTAGACTGGATATCTCCAAAACATTTGATAGGGTCTGGCACGCTGGCCTTCTGCTCAAGCGATTGCTTTGGGCTATCACTGTACGATTGCTTGGCTTGATCCAATCTTTCCTACCAAATCGCATAATGAAGTTTGACTTGAACGGCATGCATCATCATCCTACCACACGAACACTGGCTTCCCCCAGGGCTCTATCCTAGGCCTGACACACTTTCTGATCTTCAGAAATGACCTCCCTGACGTTATCAAATCCCAAATAGGCATCTACGCAGATGACATCATCATTTACTTCCGCATCATTAAGAAACCTGGCGAGGCGGGCAAACATAACCTCACTGCTGATCTTGAGGACCTCTACTTTGTGGTAGACAGGGGAAAGAAATGTAAATTCCGATGCTTCTAAAATGAAGATGCTGTCAACCATCTCAGGTAACATAAGTATTAGTTTCCTATCCTCTTCAAAACTTCGTCGATGCTAACAGGTTCTGTCCATAGTATCCCCAGCATTTTGGTTGCTTCAAGTTTTTCCTTTTGTTGAGATTGCCCACCATATTGAAGAACAGACATCATATAACTATCCAGCACTCTTTTCTTTATTTCCAACGAAATATTCCTGTCTCTCAATACTCTATTCAGCTTCTAGAATGCATCTTTCGGCAAGCCAATACGCCTTCGGATGTCATTATTATGTATGAATTTGAGAGTGTCCTACTTTGCATTATGTAATTATGGATCTATTTTAATATAAATATTTTGCGTGTATATTGGTGCACCTAGTTGTATGGTTATATAAGGTTTTCCCGTGTATAGGTTGCACCTAGTTGTATGGTTATATAAGCTTTTCTCGTGTATATGGGTGCACCTAGTCGTATGGTTATATAAGGTTTTCTCGTGTATATGGGTGCACCTAGTTGTATGGTTATATAAGCTTTTCTCGTGTATATGGGTGCACCTAGTTCTATGCATGTTCTGTGTATATGGGTGCGTTCCATTAGAATTGTAGTTATATGTATAATTATATAAAATTTTATGTATATTCCGTATATATGGGTGCACCTAGTTATATATATGCTTCATGTATATGAGTGCACCTAAGCATATATATGTTTTTCGACTATATGGGGGAATTTAATTATATGTAATTTTGTTTTAAGGTAGAAATTGTTTGTACCCTTTTGAATTGATTGGACCCTCCTGTATTGATCCGTATAATCATGTATGTCCATGTTGGTATCGGAATCCAAATGATATATGCCGGTAGATATATGTTGTGTATACATGTTTGCACTGTTCTTGTATATACACTACCGGCTATAATTATTAGGCAACACCAGTTTTTTAAAAGAAATTACTTATTTCATACGATTTTTAGTCTTTATTGCCAAGTGGATAATTCTAAATGAAAACAGAATGGTTCTTTTGTTATTATTACTTTATAAAATATTACAAGGCAAATGGCGACAATTTACCCATCGCACCTTGTTGATTTGCTATATATATATATATACACTACTGGCTATAATTATTAGACCACACCAGTTTTTTAAAAGAAATGATGTATTTTATACTATTTTTTAGTCTTTATTGCCAAGTGGATAATTCTAAATGAAAATAGAATGGTTCTTCTGCTATTATTACCTTGCAAAATTTTACAAGGCAAGGAAGCAAACATGAACTCATCCGAATCACCTTAAATTTTCTTTATTCTTTCATCGATGAAACTGCACTATAGGTAATTATTAAATATTTATAAATTCCTTTGATGCACATGTTATTGTGCAAAATTAACAAAAGAACCCTTCTATTTTCATTTACAATTATTCACTTGGCAATAAATACTAAAAAAATATTATGAAATATATAATTCTTTTAAAACACTGTGTCCACCTAATAATTGTGGCCGGTAGTGTACATGTGTAAGTTTTTATAAGCGGGTACATGGATGGAGAAAGTTTTTATAAGCGGGTACATGAATGGAGAAAGTTTTTATAAGCGGGTACATGGATGGAGAAAGTTTTTATAAGCGGGTACATGGATGGAGAAAGTCGGGCGTGCACAGAGATAAGAAATTTATATATATATATATATATATATATACGCTGAAAAGTTTGTGTATGTAAATACATGTATGTATACATATATATATATATATATGTATATATGTATATACAGAAAGGAGTGTGTATATGTAGGCAGATATATAGGTATATGTGTGGGTATGTGTGTAAATATCTAAATATGTGCGTATTTTCTGAATATATGTGAGGTTTATTAGAATACTTGCGCAAATATGTATCATTTATACGTGTGTAAGTCTGGTCTTTATAAATGTGTGAGTGTGCGAGCACAGTAGTTAGATGTGGATATGGATGAATGTGTGTATGTATGTATAGGTAGGTGTACTCATAGACACATTTGTATGAACATACATATAGGAAGGACAATATGTTTGGGGATATACGTTTGTGTGCGGTATATGTGTGTAGGTGTAAGCGAGTGCATGTGTGCAAGTATATATATATATATATATATATATATATATATATATGTGTGTGTGTGTGTGTGTGTGTGTGTGTGTGTGTGTGTGTGTGAAGTTTGTTAATACATCTGTGAACCTTTTCACTCTTTTCTTTTTTTTCAATTGGAATAGATAGACTAAACTATCGCCCGGTTCACACTACACCCACGTCTATTGAACAGGTGAAGAGGCTCATCCCTTGTTCCCTGTCTAGGATGTGGTTTCCGGCTTTCTCTTTTCCAATCTATTCACTCTTACGTAGGCCCCTGCGCATCAGTGGTGTTACCGCCCTGCTTGAGGTGATATGATTAAAAAAAAAATATGTGTTAGTCATATTTATACGCCTATAGTTTCGTTCTTTATAAATATGTATGTGAGTGTGTGAACACAATATAAATGTTGATATGTATAGATATGGGTATATATGTAGTTTTAAGTATAGACACACGTAACAGGACGACTCGCCTGGAAACGACTTATGATACGAATATTCGGACGATGAGTTTGATATGCCCATGAGGGAGAAGCTGCAAAAATATACGCGGGTTGCGAATTCACCAGGCCAGATTGAAATGTCAGGGGTAGACAACACGAACGCAACGCACAGGAACTTCTCCTGGTCAGACGGAGGGGGAGCAGGGCCAGTAAGCTCACCACAGTGCCTAGTCTCTCCAAGCAAGTAATGTTGTCCCTCTTGTAACAAGGAGCTCGGCGTTTCACATTAAAAAAAATGGCCAGCAGCCGCAGACAAACAAGCCTGGCAGGAATTCGATATGGACATCTGTGACGTTCTAAACACTGTAAGTAAAGGACCAGTAGACCGACGACCCCAGACAATGTCAAAAACTCTTTTCACTTACGGTGCAGGGCGTTTTGAGTAATTATATTAAATGAATTGTTTTTTGTTTTTTTCTGTTTTTTTTTTCCGACTTCTTGAAAAACCCAATTTACCCGAGCGTTATGGACTCTTTCTATGTGTTTCCTGCCAGTATTGAACATAAGTCGGTTAGAAAATAATAAAAAATCAGTGTCGCAAAGCGTAGAACAGAAGGAGAGAGCGTCGGAGCCTTAAAGTTTTCGAAGTTTATAGATAGATAGATAGATAGATAGATAGATAGATAGATAGATAGATATGTATGTATGAATGTGTGTATGTATTTGTGTATATATATGAGAAAATTATGAACGAATGATATAAGAAACACAATTTTATTTCCCAAGAAAAAAAAAATATTACCAAAACAATGTATAAATCAAAAACTAAAATATTTATTCTTATTTATTCTCATTTTATGTTCCATATTTATACATGTATAAATTTATGGAAAAATATTCCTTTTTTATAAATTTGTTTGTTGTTTTACAGCTTTTTTTTTTTTTGCATTGTAAAAATATTTTGTAGATAATAATGAATTGCTCATTCATGTTCTATTATTTAACCCATAGCTGGGTAGAGAATATTTGATTCATAATTTCCCCAAGTGTATTTGCGCGTAAGTAAATATAATTCACCTAAATAGAATATAAACTCTACTCTCCAAGTTCCAGTTCTCATTCGTTATCCATAAGCACATCGAAGCTTATAAAGAAATATCTTACGATTTCTCATAGACTGACTTACCCGCCACATCAAATCTTCGTCCGTTTTTCTTTGAGTCTTGCAGAAATTACACTTGTCTTTAATTCTAATATGAAGTGACATTTGCGAGGGCCATTTGAATTAATCATCTCAGGTTTGAGAGTAGAACACAGACCATCGACGCAGTTAACACATATTATTTGAATAAGAGTAACAAAATGCGCGAATTTCTCATTCCATTCTATTATTTCTTGATTTCATAATTATTCTGACCTCTCGTTTAATTAAAACTACACTCTTTTCCTGTAATTGATGGCATGTGTGTTTTTCGGCATAGCTTCTGTGGAAATAACTTAACGGCATCTTTTCGGTTTTTCTGTAAGCTTGGTTGTTTCTGCTTTCGCAGAGAACATTCGTCCGTCGACGAAAATTGTCATGACAGCAAATTCATTTGAAGAATTCTTTCGAGGAATCTATTATCGGCGATGCACGTGAAACACGGACCATTTACTTGGAAACGTTGTTAACAAGAAAGGGAGGCTTGTCGTTACTGATAGAGAACAAAACAGTGAAACTTAGTGAAGCCATGATTATTTTATTTCGTCATTTTTACTCATGTTTCTTTCAAAAGTAAAGTGAGTATCCATTACGACAGAACGAATCCAGATACTAAAACATTTGTCAGTCCAAAAGGCAACAGAATAATACATAATTAGTTAAAGGTTAGCGATAAGTGGCATACGTGATACACGATTGGGCGATCATGTGTAAAAAAATACATGACTGACTGGGCAGAATATTCTCTCGCAGTAGGCTGCCATTACTTTTTGAAGTAAACTAGTTGCCAACCAAGTCTATAGAACCAAATCTGTCCTATTGTTTGACTCATAGCTAGAGAGGGAAGAGATGTATTATATTATTAAGTAGTAGTTTTAAGGGGATCAGTTTATTACTTCATAACAATATAAAACTAATCCCCCACTTTATGGCCAGAAGAAGCCTGACACATGTTTTCAACTATTATATTCAGTCAGTCTGTTAAGTGACATACGTGATACACGATTGGGCGATCATGTCTCAAAAAAGTCATGACTGACTGGGCAGAAGATTATCCCACAATAGGTTGCCATTTTTTGCAGTAGAGTGGTAGCCAGCCAAGGCTATAGAACCAAAATCTGTCCTAATATTTGACTCATAGCTAGAGAGGGAAGAGATGTATTTTATTATTTAGTAATAATTACTGGGGTGTCAGCTTTTTTCCTTTATAACAATATAAAACTGATCCCCCACTTTATGACCAGTAGAAGCCTTAATCATGTTTTTAACTATTATATTCAGTCAGTCAGTTAAGTGCCATACGTGATACACACTTGGGTGATCATGTCTCGAAAAAGACATGACTGAATGAGCAGAAGATTCTTCCGCAGTAGGTTGTCAGTACGTTTTGCAGTAGACTGGTAGCCAACCAAGGCTATAGAAACTAGTGTGACCTGTTATTTGATCCATAGATAAAGGGAAGAGGCGGATTAATATCTTTCCGAAAGGTATTTGTGCGTAAGTGAAAGCAAGGAGTTCAACTGGAATTTGAACGAGGCTCTCCGATTTCTCGTTCCGAGACGATATCCACTACACCACTAATCAAAATTTCTTTCACTCATAAGTTTATTTATTAATTTTTTCTATTTTTATCATTTCGCCCCAAGGAAGGACCCCCACTTGTGCCCATGGGTTACAGTGAGCTTAAAGAAAAAAATTGGGTATAGGGGATTTTAAGGAAAGGATAAAAGATGAACGGGATTCAAGAAAATGGTAAGTGGCAATTGATGTTGTATTTAAATTTTTGGAGATTGTAGCTATCAGGGAATTAAGCGAACAGAAATAAGTTCCACAGGCGGAAACTGTGAGCAAAGAAACCGTTGGAGTAGAAGAGGAGGTTACTTTTAACTGTTTAGACGGTATAAGGATGAAAACTAGATGCCAACCTACTAGCACACATCAATTTATTTAGTCGGGGCACCAGGAAAAAAGCTCGTCACAGCTGTTGCCGTCAAAATATTTGTAGAAAAGACAAAGGGAAGCCACGTCATGACGGTGAGAAAGTGATCCCAATTCAAGACCGATTACATTGCAGATTCTTCTTTGGATTTTATCAAAAGCCTTGAGATGAATAGCAGGAGATAATAATGGCATGATGAAGGTGTTGATATTCCACATTGCTTGAAAGAAGTTATTTTCTATAATTGAGATTTCCGTTTTCATATATATACAGTGACACGCATAAGTATTCGATACATGTTATTTTCTATTATAGCTCTAGTTTATGTTCACCATTTTGCCTGATATTTGGTAAGTAATATCTCGTAAAATTGTTTTAGTTGTATGTGGAAGAAAAATTAGAAACCCATGATTGAATCCATTATTTTATCAAAGTTTAAAATTATCCTATGCAAAGGTATTGGATACATGACATTTTTTCAAATTTTCAATCGAAACTTTGTATTTTAAAAAACTTTAAAAATTCAAATTTTCGATAGTATTGTAATGTTATCTCTGACCAATCAGAGAAGCACAAAATTGCTTACAAGATAGTAGTAATAATCATCTGACTCTTTGATGCAATTCAAGGATGAAAAATGGCAAAAACTGAAGAATTATTCAGAGATATGCGAGATAGTACAGTAGGAAATATCATCAGAAAGTATAAGAAGTATGGCGACTGTACAGCAAACCTTCCAAGAAATGAAAGACCGAGAAAAATAAATGAGAGGACTTTAAGGTGGATCAGCAGAAATGTGCAAAATAACCTTCATTACTCGTTCTGAAATTAAAACTGATCTTGAGGGTACTGGAATTAATGTAAGTAAGGAGAGCACTAACAGAGCTCTATATCGTACAGGCTTTCATTCAAGATCACCAAGAAAAGTCCCTTTACTGAAAACCAAACATGTCAAAACCGATTAAAGTTTGTCGAAACTTATGAAAAGAAAGGTATGCATTTTTGCGAAAAGGGAAGCTGGTAGGATGATACGAAAGCTGAACTATTCAAAAGGAACACAATGACAAGTATTTGGCGAAAAAATGGCACTGCCTTCAACAAGCACAATACCATCCCCACAGTTAAGTTTGGAGTGGTTCCATAATGATATGAGGATGCTTTTTATCCAAGGTCACTGATGAGTTACAAGTTATCCATGGTAGAATGAATGGTCGCATGTACAGGGAGATTCTAGAGAAGAACTCGTGCTTCAACACGACAATGATCCCAAACATACAGCAAAACTTACAAAGGAATAGTTTGGTATTAGTACTCTCAACTGGCCAAGTCAGTCTCCTGACTTGAATCCAGTTGAGAATCTGTGGAATATTTTGAAGGTTAAAGTTCATAAGCGGAATCCACAAAATATCAAGCAATTAGAGGAATTATGCAAAGTAACGGTGGATCAGTGTGAAAAACTTGTGGCCAACTATAGAAAGCGACTGGAAGCAGTGAAACAAAACAGAGGCTACGCAACAAAATATTAAATTGATGTATCCAATACTTTTGCATAGGGTAATTTTGAACTTTGATAAAAAAATTGATTCAACCGTGATTTTTTAATTTTCCTTTCACATACAACTGAAACAACTTTACGAGATATTACTTACCAAATATCAGGCAAAATGGCGAACATAAACTAGATTTATAACAGAAAATAACATGTATCCAATACTTATGCGTGTCACTGTATATATTCAGAAATTATAAGATAAATATGTTATAATATCACTACAAAAGTAGCTATTTTGTTTCGACACTTGTGTTTTATTAAGTGATGAGGTTTATTTCAAATTGAAGGGTTTTAAAAGATTAAAAACAATCAAAACCCCTTCAATCAGGGAGGCATTGTTGTATTTACAATATGGACCAATCAGAGTAAAGGAACTTCTAATTTGGAGAATATGTGAGCAGACTTTAAAATAATTTCTGGGAGCATTAGTATTAATATTTGATTAAATTGAGAACAGCATTATTAATTGACTATTAGATTTACTTCATTACTATTGCGAAATTTTAAAAAACATTTTCTAAGTTTAAAAATTTATTAAAAATAACCCTACAAACATCCACACATGGACAAATAGACGAGTATATACACATATACTGGCAAACAAACACATACACAGGTTAATGTACGTATGCATATATACATGCACAAAATTCAAAATTTTGTTTTTATCGACCTGTCAATTTGTCTGGCACATTTTAAAGCTGTATTTGGACACAGTCTGAACAGCCACAATATTGGATACAGTAAGCTTATATATATATATATATATATATATATATATATATATATATATATATATATATATATTATGAATATGGGCCAAAAGATTTGCATCAGATTAAAATGTAAGAGAAACTTGGTCGAATTCCATTGATTTAAAAGCCTTTAAAACTTTTTATATAGCACTCAAAAACTCACGTATTAAAAAGATTTAATAATTAGTCAAAATTTGGCACCATTATTAAATACCTATTAAGGGCCATGTAATCATACTACTTACACGATTATCCAGAAACTAGGTAATAACTATTCTACCACCGAACGACATTTTATTGATTAGCCTAATAAAGTATCTCTGAATTCATAAAAAATTAATACTGATATGTAATTATTCGAACAATCTAAACATTTCCTTTCACAACGATTATTTAAGTGCAATAATTTCATACATTTTTCCAATGATTTATTTGGGAAGGGCATCAGAATAATACAGAATTTATACTGGTATCAAACCGTGTGCTTCTGTATAGAAAATGTTTTCAACAAATATACAAAAATAGAAAGTTGTGTAAAACAAATATATGTCATCTCACCGGATTTATTAAAACTTTACACTGAAAAAGTCCTGAGATAATTGGAATTTTGACCAGGATTCATTATTGACAGTGACAATCTTAACATTAGATAAGCAAATGACATAGTACTGATAGCAATAAAGAAAGGAAGCTACAGGAAATCCTACAGAAAATAGTAAAGCGAGAAGAAAGAAATAAAAATCAGCTGAAAGAAAACAGAAGCAACCTAGCATACAAATTTAAAAAAACTGAAGGTACCAAATTTAAACAAATAAAAAATTGAAATATCTAGGAACTATTTTTACGGGGGACAGAAAATGAAGCACCGTAATTCGAAGTGAATTGGCATAACGAAAGATGCTTTCCAAATGCTAAGCAATGTATAGAGAATCAGGAAACGTTTTATTCAAACTTATACTATGCAAAAGTATTGGATACATGACACTTTTTTCAAATTTCCAATCAAAACTTTGTATTTTAAAAGACTTTAAATATTCAAATTTTTGAGAGTATTGTGATGTTATCTCTCACCAATCAAAGAAGCATACAATTGCTTACAAAATAGTGCTACTAATCATCTGACTCTTCGATGTGCATTCTGCAATTCAAGGGTTAAAAATGTCAAAAACTAAAGAATTACCCAGAGATTTAAATAAAAAAAAAATTAAATAAAAAATACTGAAATGTTGTGACTGTGAATGAGGATAATATCCTCACAGATAAAGTTACTTGACAGAAATCTGGTTCTACAGAAGGGTGCTTAGAATACTATGGTCTGAAGACGTAAGCAAAGGTGAAGTTTTAGAAGAAAATGGAAATTAAAATTATACTTATAGATAGCATCAATGAGAAACGGTTGAAATTTGTAGTGCACATAATGAAGAAAGAGGAAATGAAGGCAAGAGAGGATCACAAGGCGCAATGTAGAAAACAAACTATTGTCAATTTGTTTGTAGAAGAGGGACTACGAGATATGGCAAGAAGACACACTTTACGAAGGACTACAAAGGAGAAGACATTGAAGACAGCAATGATAGACCACATTTGAAAGAAACAGGGCAAATAGAAGAAGTGCTATTTTGTCCCTAGTTAATGTTCATTATTCTTTTAATTTAATGCAAATAACTTTTTTTTATTTTCTATTAAGCTAATGATGTTCTTGTTATCAGCTTGTCATTTCTGTCTTTTATTTTGAATCATGAAGCAATGGCAACCTACTGCGGGATAATCTTCTGCTCAGTCAGTCATGTCTCTTTCGAGACATGATCGCCCGAGCGTGTATCACGTATGGCACTTAACTGACTGATCACTGTTCAATTATTTTTACGATTTCCGTTCATCTTTTCACACCAATGGTTTTTCCCAAATCTTTCTTTCGCTTTTCATTTGACATCATTTATGGTAATCTTCACATATCTGAAATGAAAAATAAATTTCAATTACTATGCAGTTATAAATCTTCATTTACAATATTATCAATTATCAACGAGCAGCAAAGTAAAATCTCACAAAAAAGATGTTTCCTGTAAATTTTTCTAATATTCATGGTGCCATGTCATCTGAATTACGCAAAAAATAACACTGACATCTCATGTTAACAGATTTATTTACCAAAATTATACAAATGATGTAAATTTATTCAATAAAATCGCCATTGGCTTCAAGTACGGCCTCCAGATGTTACTCATCTGGACGATCTCCTTCTTTATATTGGTGAATTCTGTAACATGGCTTGTCCTTAGTTTATCTTTGGCTTCAAAAGAACTTTTGTTAGTCTTTGGTTCAACGACATTCCGCACATCAATGGGTTGCATTCTGTGGCGTTAGTTGGCCAGAAGTAAGGGATACTGTGGTCGCGGAAATTGTCTGACAGTCATGACTGGGTTTTCCTGCTTGTGTGACATGGTGCAGTGTCATATTGCCAGACATAGAGTATTCCAGCAGCCAATCTCTTCACCTAGGGCAGCACTGCCTCCTCAAGGCACTTGTAATAGTAAGACTCTGTGCTGAGTCTGAGGGCAGCTGACCAAATCAAAAACAAAGAAAACGCATGCGCGAAATTTTTTAAAAAATAAAATATTGCGACAATTTACCCATCGCACCCGTATTTCTCTTGTATATCGATAATATGGCTTTGGGCGCGCGGTGTTATCCTTATTAAGTTTGTCTTGCTATATTAATCACGACCGAGTAATGAGTTCGATCCTCACCGGTTGTTCTGTGCTTTCGACCATGTTCTTCTTCTTTTATGTGCCCTGGCCTCTCCATGTCTCCCTATCCCTGGTGGCTCTTAGCACGCCTTCTCCAGTTACACCATGCAATCTTCGTTCCATCATACACCTGATTAGGTTCTTCAAATATGTTACCTGTTGCTTATCCCTGTCTCTTTCTTCCTCTATCTGGCACATATATATATATCATGTTTTCCAAGCCTCTTTCCTCATTGCATGCCCCAGGAACTTCAGCTGTCTCTTTCTGGGGCTCTTTCCAAAAACTTATCATTGCCCACATGCTCGATCCATGATATTCGCAGTATCTTTCTGTAGAACAACATTTCAGTTGCTTCAAGTTTTTCCTTCATCTTCGATCATATTGTCTAACATTCACTGCCATATTGAAGAACTGACATCACATAGCAATCTCTTCTTTGTTTCTAGCGAAGCTAAGTTACTCTTAATAAATTGCAGTGTCGGTAATATGACTTTATGACAAAATCACGTTGTTAATAAGAATTTTATTCTGACGATAATTGACTTTCATATTAAAACGTGAAAGAGCGCAGATTTCTGAGATAATCTAAACATATTTGTAAATTTATCTTTGTCTCTGTGTGTATGTCTGTGTCTGTATGTCTGTGTGTCCGTTACCTATAGACTCCGAAACGGATGAACCAATTTTCTTGAAAATTTACACAGTTGTACTATAAGCGACTGCGAGTGTTCTTAGCTAGGTTTTGTGTCGAGGTACTACAGATAAATATCGAAAATCGATAATCGAAAAAATAGGGTAATAGAAGAAGTGGTGCGATTTTAATCAAATTTGATACACTCATATTATAATATTATAATATGAGTGTATCATAATAGTTATAATAGTGCAGAAAATCGATAATATATATAAATAAAAGGCAAGATGTTTGTGTGTGTGTCTGTTTATCTCCCTGTATATCTGTATTTTTTCAGCCCTTTTATTTTTAATTTTTTGCTTCGGGTTTGACTCTAAGTAGGTATGTTTGTATTCTTAGTCTCAGCCATGATAGCATTTACTCAGAGGACTTATTTAGCCTTCAAAATTCAGTTTACGACGAAAAAACTTATTTGTTATCGATACCAGGAAATGAAAATTTGACTTACATCCATTCATTTTTCTTTCAATCTACGGTTTTGTTTTAACTGGAAACAACTATTGCTTTTTAGTCTTTCGTGCTAATGTCCAAAGAGTCTGAGCTCCAGGACCATGTATTAGTTTTAAAGCTTTCATTACACCAGAGCAACGCCGGGCTATACTGCCAGTATATATATCGAAACATCGTCATCTTGAAACTTTTATTGACACTACATATTTTTGGTGCTACTATAGCATTAAGGTCAACCTCCCGCTTCGGCTATAGCTTGAGGTCTACCTCATATAATATTGTACATGTATACTTATATATTTAAACCTTATATTAATATTTATATATCAGTAAACTATTTATGTTTATATTAAAGGTAGAGGTAAAAAAAATTAACACGCTATCAAATACAATACATACACTTATTTAAACGATAAGCACTGCGTACATTTCTAGGAATGGCACGAATAGATCAGTAGAATTTTTCCTATTCATCATCCAGAAAAATGATCACGATGTGACTGGAACAACTGACAAACGTAACTTCGCATTTTCTTGAGAATCGTCGTTTTAGCATCCAACCACGATTCCTCAATTGCCTGAGTGTGTGCTCCTGTCACTGGATCCACGTAATGTCAAGGTGAGGGGAGGACATGGTAGACCTCTGCGCTACACCTGGGTAGACAATATATTGAGGTAGACCTCACGCTAGATTTGCATATATATATATATAGTCATCTGCAGACAGATCTGTTTCGCTGTACCACAGTTCATTAGCACGGTTAGACATCCGGTTGCTTCTAGCCAGGCTTGAAACCCGACCGAATTGACATCAGTCGGCGATTCTGAGCTATGGCCGCTCGGTAGAGGAAGTCGGACTTTAGCGTGTTATATACAATGTAAACACACGCTAGTAGACGATAGTGTTCAAATTCATTAAAGAATGAACGATGCGTGGATGCGTGAATATATATATATATATATATATATATATATATATAGATAGATAGATAGATAGATAGATAGATAGATAGATAGATGCAACAACGTGTTGAAATTTTCTGTGTATTTTGTGTTGTTGAAGTTATCGCTAATATTTTTTGCTGAGATTTGCACACCCTACGCTTTGTTCAATTCTGCAAAAGAAATGATGAAATCTATGGAAAAAAAGATAAAGAACAAAAATGCACAAACGAATATTCCATCTTTATTAAAAATTTATTATTTGTTATTTTAACCATTAAATTGTTTTAGTACGATAAAGTATCTTGTAAATTTAATAATATTTTTTTTTATTTTTCCAAATAAATGAAGGAAAATGAAATCTAATAAGCCACACATCCTAGTAAACCAACTGTACTTTATTCCTTTACATGTTTGCACTTTGTTCCCAAATTTTCTTTTGCCGGGTCAATGTCTGGCTATTTTAGAGGGCGTGACGGATAGACAGACAAACTGATGGACGGACGGACGGACGAACTAAAGGAAGTTATAGAATATATATATAATACCTCCCTGATTAAAGGGGCCACGCTCGTTTTCAGACTTTTAAACCATTCATTTAAGAACCATCACATCACTTGAAATGTTCATAAATTATAACATGGATATGTTACAATATCACTACAAAAGTAGCCATTTTGTTTCAAAACTTTTGTGTCTTTTCAAGTGATGTGATGGTTCTTAAATGAATGGTTTAAAAATCTGAAAACGAGCGTGGCCCCTTTAATCAGGGAGGTATTATTGTATATGTAATGTGGACCATTATGATTCAAGGCTTTATATCCAGCCGAAAGAATCTCACAGAAATGTCCGAACTACTAAAACCTAAAAGGGGAACCTCATGGAACTAACTGGGTAAATACATATTTTTGCCTCTTTCATTGACCAAACCAATAATTAGTCTTATATATGCATTTAAGGATTCCCAAAAAGTATAGCACTTAACTTCCTCGCCAACTTAACTGGGTAAAGATATTTGACACCTTACCTCCCCTTCTCTTCCTCGTAATACTTCATCTGCCAGTAGTAAACTATACATTTTCTATTTGAATTCAAAACTGTATATTTGTAAATATTTTTATCTAATATTTTGTCGGTATTTTAACTCTAAGTTTTTCTCAATCATGTTTATTTTTTCTTTTGTTAAGCTTAACACGTAACATAAACGTGGGCACGTCCGAAGCTAAAACGTAAAACTTGTACCAACCAAAAGATATTATTTTTATTTGTAAAAACCTTAATTGATATATATATATATATATATATATATATATATATATATAATTGTTATTTCCATATCTAATTTGATTTTCTTGTTTTTTACCCCTCTAGTAGTGAGATATCTACTAACAAGGCCAAATCAAACTAATCTGTTTTAACACACATACACTTCACTATAATGCACATACACTTCGTATAACCCACTATAAATTCAAAAAGAAATAATCGATATCTTTAGACAAGTGCAGTGGAATAAAAACAGTCCACCCTCTTGGATTTAATAAAAGTGTTTAGTTAAAAATTCTTTAATCGATATACAATGAAGAACGCCGTAGGACACAGTGACCGAAAGGTTGTAATAACAATAACAAAAATGAGAACTAAAGTCCAAATATAAAAAATTAATTATGTTTGCCATGTAACTTTTGTTCTTTAATTAATAATTTGTTTTTTTATTATTTAAAAGAAATCATTTTTGCAACGCTTCCTACAATACTTTTTCGTAAGCAAAAATCCTAAATGCAGCCGGTAAACATCAAGGATAGATTTAACACTGCATTGATATTATGAACAGAACACCCTTCAAAATCAATAACAAATTAATATTTTTTCGATTTTGAAGTTCTAAAGAATGCTAACTTTCAAAAGCGTCATATTTTTTCTAGTGCATCAATCTTTTTAAGTTAATTCTTTTTTAAAGCCGAAATTCCTAGTTAAAAATACTTAAAGTTAGGGTATTCGAGCAGCCAATCTATTCAAATAGGGCAGCACTACCTCCTAAGGAACTTGTAGTAGGAGACCTTTGTGTTGATTCTGAGGCCCTCACAAACAAATTCGGGTGTTATTGTCTTATGGTGGTAAAAAACAACTTACACTTTGCTTGACTGTCACCAAATCCGTCATTTCTTACATTAGAACCTTTTGCAACACGCGTATATATCCTCACAGTGTTTAGTATTATTGTGGTGATTGTTAACATTCTATGTCAAGATTTAAACATACTACGTTCCGTTCAATTTAGCAATACAATTTGAATAAGCTGAATTGTTTGGAAAAATGCAGAATGAAATACGTACAAAAACTTAAAAACCAAATATGCAAAAATCAAAATAGGTATTTGTTATTTTAATCATAAAATTATTTTTTAAATAATGGGGGTATTGTGTATGTTAAATAATAAAATATCTAATTTTTCAGGAAATTGAATGAAAATGTATTGTACTTCGCTACGCACCTTTGTATAAACAAATGTACTCTGTAATCGCTTACCTGTTTGCACTTCTTCAAAATTTGATTTCGATTAGCCAATGTATGGCTATATTATAGGATGTGACAGGCAGACTAATAAGTCACAGAATTATATATATATATATAAAAGCCGATTTCAAATTCCAGTTGAATTTTTTCATTTACTTAGGCACAAATAACCTTGGGAAAGGTACGAATTCATCTCTTTTCCCTCCAGCTATGGGTTGAATAGCAAGACAGATTGGGTTCTATAGCCTTGATTGGCAACCGTTCTACGACAGAAAGTAATGGCAACGTATTACGAAAAAACCTTCTGCCTAGTCAGTCATGTGTCGAAAGAGACATGATCATCCATGAGTGTATCACTTATGGCAAATTAATTAATATTTTTAGAATGGTTACTTTTTCTCAGAAGGCAAATATAACATCTTTTTCCCTTACCATTGTCAATTTTAGTTCTTGCCATCAATTGCCACGTAATATCGGAATATCTTTTTTTATTTGGAAGTAATGTTTTTAAACATTTTATCCCAAGCCAGGCGATAACGTCACTAGGACACAGGGATTTCAGGGAGTGAAAGAGAATGATGAGATTTAGTGAAGTAAAGTGATGAAAAGAACAGGATTCAATTTTTTAAAAATCGGAGTTGACAGGGAAGCAATAAATTGGAGGGGATTTCCACAATCAATAACTGCGGGAAAAGAAACTATTAAAACAGAACAAATTTTTGCATCTAGTTAGTATATGTCTATGGTTTAGTTGCCAGTCAAGTATCAAACTTAAATAAATGGCGTCAATGCACTAAGGGAAAAAGTTAATCAGAACAGTTTTTTTTTTTATAATCATATCTCCCAAAGCAAGGCAGATTACTGCCACTGGTGCGCAGGTGGTTACATAGGAGAAAAATTCTGAGAAAGAGTGACAGGTTACAGGGGGTGTCAAAAACAGGGTAAGAGAAATGAGAATACTGATGAGAGTGGAGTGGAGAGAGAGGATGCAAGTCAGCGTGATAGGTGATGACTATTGACTTTACGTTTAAACTCCTGGAGATTGTAGCTCAAGATTGTAGCAGATTAGAAAAGACAGAGGGAAGATAAGTTATTCTGTGTAAATGTCACTGAAATTGAAATTCCAGATCAGAATCGATTACATTATAAAATCAAACCCGTATACTCATTAAATATCACGTTTCTATTATTAAAATGATAGATAGATAGATAGATAGATAGATAGATAGATAGATAGATTTTATTTGTAGGAAACAGGATACGTTAATAGTATATCTTATGTTTCCGAATCAAGCTGTATTTTTCTTTATTTGTTTTTAACTGGAGGAAGAAACAGTAATAATGTAAAATTCAAATGTCGATCTGATTTTTAGGACGGATATACATTGCAGATGTGCGTTGTGGTGCATTGGATATCGGCTCGGAACGAGAAATCGAGGAGCCGAGTTCGAATTCCAGTTGAATTCATTGCATTCACTTACGCGCAAATACCTTTGGGAAAGGTATTAATCCGTCTATTCCTTCCAGTTATGGGTTAAATAACAGGACAGATTGGGTTCTATAGCCTTGGACGGCAACCAGTCTACTGCAGAAAGCAATGGCAACCTACTGCGGGATAATCTTCTGCCCAGTCAATCATGATCGCCCAAAGCGTGTTTCGCGTATGGCACTTAACTGACTGACTGAATATAATAGTGGAAATCATGATTGCGGTTTCTACTGGGCATAAAGTGGGGGATCAGTTTTATATTGTTATGAAGTAATAAACTGATCCCCCCACTAATTATACGCAACAATATAATACATCTTTTCCCCCTTTAGTTATGGGTTAAATAATAGGACAGATTGGGTTCTATAGCTTTGGTCGGCAACCAGTCTACCGCAGAAAGCAATGGCAACCTACTGCGGGATAATCTTCTGCCCAGTCAGTCATGTCTCTTTCGAGACATGATCGCCCAAGCGTGTACACGTATGGCACTTAACTGACTGATATATTGTAAAGCATAAGCAATATCTTTTTGTTTATAAAATCTACATCTGAAAGGAAAACATTAACTGTCGCGCTGTAGAGTCTTCCCTTCTACCTACTGAGCCGCGCCATGAGTGCTTTTGCTTTCTCTTTGTATGAATGAAGTAGTGATTTGGGAGAGAGCAAATCCTGAGTGAGTTAAATCCGTGGCATGTGAATGCTGTTTTATCGATAACCCATCCCATCGGTCGTAAATCAAATGATTGACCAATTACTAATCGATAGGCAATACACCTCAATCACCCAACAGCGAATTGCCTACATAACCTTATTTGTTTCGGTCATGTAGGGCCATTAATTATAGTAGTACATTGAATGAGGAGACGGTTTTATGGCCTGACAGACGCTGATCTGAAGAGGCAAAGGCTTTCTGTTACTCACATGGATTGTTGTGTTTATATCGCTATTGAAGAAATGAAACGGTTCTTAGATTTGTAGAAACAATAAAGAGGAACATAGTGAGGCACAAGGAGACGAAATTAGGTCTTTAGGTCAAGAAGAGGAGGAAGAAAAAAGAAAGAAAGAAGTAAAATAATAACAAATAGCAACTATTAATATGATTTGACATTTTGACTTTACTTACAAATTTATCTATTATCAAGATCATTGTCTAGCCAACATTTATTTTCTTCTTTCTTCTTCTTTATGTGCCGTGTCCTTTCAGGACGTAGGCGATAATGGATCTCTGCTTAATCCTTTCCCTTATCGCTCTTAACACTTTTCATCTTGTATCGCTTCCAAACGCGCCCCGTCATCCATTTGATCAAGCCCTTCAAGTATGTCTCGCGTTGCTTTCCCTCTGTCCGTTCTGTGAGTATTAGATTCTCTAATCCCTCTTTCCTCACTACGTTTCCCAAAAACTTCAGCTGTCTCTTCCTGAGAGTAAGTATGTTTCCTTTTCTTTTGCATCCTTTCCAAAACAGTGTCGTTTTTCAAATATTCAGTCCATGGTATCCTCAGCATCCTTCTGTAGAACTGCATTTCTGTTGCTTCGAGTCTCTCCCTCATCTTTGAAGAGATCGTTCAACATTCGCTGGTATATAGGAGGAAAAATATCACATAACACTGATTTATAAAAAATCCAGTATTAATTATAGGATTTTCTCTTGCTTCGAGTCTCTTCTTCATCTTTGAGGAGATCGTCCAAAATTCGCTGGTATATAGGAGGAAAAATATCACATAACACTGATTTATAAAAATTCAGTATTAATTATAGGCTTTTCTCTTGCTTCGAGTCTCTTCTTCATCTTTGAGGAGATCGTCCAAAATTCGCTGGTATATAGGAGGAAAAATATCACATAACACTGATTTATAAAAAATCCAGTATTAAGTATAGGCTTTTCTCTTGCTTCGAGTCTCTTCTTCATCTTTGAGGAGATCGTCCAAAATTCGCTGGTATATAGGAGGAAAAATATCACATAACACTGATTTATAAAAATTCAGTATTAATTATAGGCTTTTCTCTTGCTTCGAGTCTCTTCTTCGTCTTTGAGGAGATCGTCCAAAATTCGCTGGTATGTAGGAGGAAAAATATCACATAACACTGATTTATAAAAAATCCAGTATTAATTATAGGCTTTAAATACGTTAATTTTTCACCATCTTAAACTCGTTTTTTTCTTTGTTACGTAACCTTTATATGCGCCAAAGATAAATTAATCGTAACACAGAATTCTAATTCCAGACTATGTGTTTACATTCAATTCGCATAAATATTCTTGTTAAAGACATGAATCAATTTTTTTTTCCTGAACGATGACTAAAAGAGTAGATTAGACTTGGTTCTCTATCCTAGATGGAGCAATTATCGAGAAGACAAACCCGTGCAAATTCGTCATGCAAGATTACAACCCTTTACACCACATGCCTTATAAAGCTTGGGGAGTGCCTACATACGGCAATGAACTCATCTGCGTTAGATGAACATCTCAAGTGTACTTGTTTATCGATATCAGAATATTTAAGCCTATCACTGTTGGTTTGATTCCTTTTACCCCAGGGATTTCTCTTTTACTCTCTCTTGCGCATCCATATTACCCACCGGCGCTTTTTAAGGGTGTGGAATGGCTGCGTATAAATCCGAATCAAATATCAGGCGAATAATTTATAAGATATTTGGTTTCGCAATTTGATAATTAGAAACTGATGCTGACGACTAATATTCGGCCACGTGAGTCAGAAATAAACATGTTCTGAGGATCTGGTCGAAAACACGTGAGAATTCGCTATCATGTAATTTCGAGAAACGATTGCTTATACACACACATCAAAGCATATTCATAGACTCACAAATATTATACAGTAAAAGATTTGCATAGACATGCAAAAAAATTGTTTCCATATATTTAACGAGGATTGAACTCGGTAAATTAACAAGGGACGCAAGAATATTGAGTTTACAATTGTTTTGCTTTAATTAATCTTTGAATAGTAAGTCGCCGAGAGAGATCTGAAACTATGATATATTTTGCGGTCTATCAGATGATTCGATTCGCCATACCTACAGGATTTATAGATAAACAACTAAGACTAACAGAGCAACCAATAGTATTCAAGTTCACCACAAAATTGATATCTGCTGCAATTATCTTATTAGCAATTTGCCATACATCTATTTCTGTATAGATTCAATCTCAGAATTTACTAAGATCATACATAATTGTATGTGTTTTGTATTTACTAGAATATATAATTTGTGGCTGATCAAGACGTTCATAACATGTATTTGTAAAATTTAAGTTATCCACATATTTTTTTACCCGAATGTTGTTGATTTTGAAAATCAAGTACATTTTGGCCCATCACATCAGGTTTTCATTGTAAAAGTGATACATGTTTTTGCTCAAAATAGGCCAAAATATCTAATTTCACTGTCAAATGAGAGAACATAATCGTGTAAATAAAACACTTGAAATGATTTTATCTTTGGTTCAAGTAACTTATACAAGGAAAAACATCCTAATAACCCCATAAGTCTATTTTCAGCGGTTTCTATTTTCTGAACTAGAAATACTTTAATTTCTATGGACTTATTACCTGATGCCAATAATTCCAATTTTCTGGTCCAAAACATTTGGTGTTTTGTGATTTTGTTATAGAATTGAGAAATTACCTATTTTCTAGCAGTTTACACTTTGCTCGTGCATTCCGGATGAGAGAATACAGATCAGTGTTGTATAAAAACAAGTGATAATTCTTATTAAAAATAAATAAATTTAAAAAAGTAAAACTCAAACATAAACGTCAACAATTCAGGAAATAAATGTGAACGAAAGAAATATACAAATTTTGAGCATGTAAGAACCTATGATATGAAAAGTTTTTCATTTTTGTTCCCTCAAAGACTCTTTGAGTCAGATAATAAATCCAAAGAAAATGAAATATTTCTAGGTCATAAAATAGAAACTGACACGTCTGAAAAAAACACTTAGGAGGTAATTAGGATACTTTTCCTTTTCTTATATGTTACTTGAATCTAAAATAAAACGCTTAAAGTGTTTCACTTATATTATTTTGTAATATAACAATCTGGCCCCACCCGAGGAAGGCTGATGCAAGCGAAGGTGTTTCCGGTCGTTGAAAGGAACGGATGTCGTTTTGACCTTATTTCCGGCAGCAGCGGAAATAACTACAGAGGCAAACAGAACAGGTGTCTCTGAGAATTACGTGGGCGTGCGTGGGCGAGGCAAAACCGGAAGAAAAAGTCCCGGTTCTGGAAGATTATATAAAGACCTCGTCACACGGATTCGCCAGTAGTAGAGGAGCGACAGAGATCGGCCGGCGAAGAGAGACACAGCAGATAGGTCTACACTCCCGTCAACCCATTAGAAGCGCGCTCTCTCAATTCTCTGTTCCCTATTCTACACGGTTCATCGTCATTAATAAAAATATAACTTTATATTTTTATATATATGCGTGTTTGTTGTTTGTCGATATATAACAATTTTATCATGGCATTTCACAGTGAAATTACATATTTTGACTTACTTTGAGTGTTACGTGTTAAGTGTCACAAAAAAAATGATTGACCAAAAGTCAGAGTTAAAACACAGACACATATTTCATTTACAAAATCATTAAATAAAAATATTTACAAATATACTGTTTTGCATTTTAACAGAAAATGTATTGTTTACTACTGCCCGGCGAAGTGTTACGAAGAGAGAAGGGGAGGTAAGTTGTCAAATGTCTTTACCCAGTTAAGTTGGCGAGGAAGTTAAGTGCTACACTTTTTGGAAATCCTTAAATGTGTACATAAAAAAAAAAATTATTGACTTGGTCAATGAAAGAGCAAAAATATGTATTTACTCAGTTAGTTCCATGAGGTTCTCTTTCTTTTAGTTGGACGGACTTTTCTATGAAATTCCTTCTGTTGGATATAAATCCTTGAATCATAATCGGAGTTGATATGACTGCAAATCCTTTTAATAACTCTTTCAAGTTTTAGTTTGTTGTAGACTTTTCTTAGAGAGATTCTTTCGGCTGGATATAAATCCTTGAATCATAACCGGAGCTATCAACTAACTGCTCCGTGCCCAAAACCCATTTTTATAGGGGCTAACACCTAATTTGCATACCTTTAGAACCTTTCGAACTCTCTAGATTCTACTGGAACATTCTACAATCTTCCAAATGTTCTATTACTAATTTTCTTTTTTTGTACGACTACTTCATGAATTAGAACGTTTTTGGAATAACACTTAGGACTCTATGGAATCCATTACTATAACTTTTTATACATTATTAATATTATTTTTATATATAAATGCATCCTCTTAACATGAGCAAAAAAAAAGGCATAACCTGTCGAAACAAAACGAACTTGATTTACAGAATCAGTTTTAAAGAATACAGTTTTAAAGAATACAGTTTTAAAGAATACCTCAGAAACCTGCGCCCGTTGACTAACAGCATTTGAATAAAAAAAATTAAAAAATGTCGAACGGTTTTATCACTCTCTCTAGATGTTTACAGTTATATTACGTTGAAAAACCAATTCTTGTACGATCAAAGTTAAACACCGTCGATCCTGGTTAGCATATAGATGGGTGACTCTGAGAATGTGAACTCGAGATGGTGTAATGGTTAGCAAGCTTATCTCGCTAGAATCATTACAATTGAGTAGTGAGCTCGATCCTCACTGGGTGTCGCCTACTTTCGGCCTTTTACCACATCTAAGCTGCGCTTAGAACATCACCATAGATGGGTGACTGTCTGAAAATACCAGGTGATGTAAATTTGTATTTGCGTACGGTGTAATGAATAATGGCTCAAAATTAAAAATCTGAGAACCGCGTTTCAATTCTAATCGGGTTCGTTATGTTCATTTAGCGCAAATGCCTTCTCCTCCCAACTATGGGTTAACTAGTGAGAATTGTATCAGTAAATCATTAATATCTTCAAAAATTTTATAGTCTTATATTATCAGGCTTTAAATAACTTGCATAGGTTGATGAGCTGTAAAAAAATAAATCAATCGTTTGTTTATATTCAATATACTGAGGCATTAAAAAGACTGATGCTTACCTCTGCGTTAATGATTTCTGATGAAATTTATTAGATATTTATTACTGTGTACTGAGTACGATCCTCACAGTGATTTTAACCCGTACACTTGATCCAGGCTTATGTTAGTTTGATAGATATATTAACCACCTCAGCCCGTATATCCTGATGACAAACTAAGCTAGTATGATTTGAGATTGTTTTGCATCGAACTCTTTAAAGATCCGGTGTTGATAGCAGAGAAAAAGAAAACGAAATAAAACAGGAGATAAGAAAAGAAACAAAAAGAGATAATGAGGTAGACTTCTTCTTTTATGTGCCATGTCCTTTCAGGATGTAGGCGATCATGGCTTTCCACATCTCCCTGTCCCTGGTGGCTCTTAGCACGCTTTCTCCTGTTGCACCATGCAACCCTCGTTCCGTCATCCACCTGATTAGATCCTTCAAATATGTTATCCGCTGCTTTCCTCTGTCTCGTTTTCCCTCTATCTTGCCTGTTAGTATCAGGTTCTCCAAGCCCTCCTTCCTCATTGCATGTCCCAGGAACATTAGCTGTATCTGCTTGATGCTCCGTATTAATTTCCTTTTCGTCTCCATCCTTTCCAAAACCTCATCATTGCTCACCTAATCGGTCAATGATATCAGCAGCATTACTTCTGAAGAACCACATTTTTCTTGCTTCAAGTTTTTCCTTCATCTTCGATGATATTGTCCAACATTCACTGCCATATTGAAGAACCGACATCACATATCAATCCAGTACTCACCTCTTTATTTCTAGTGAAATTGTCCTGTTTCTTTATACTTCTTTATACTTAACTTCTGGAATGCTTCTTTCGCCATGCCATTTCGCCTTCATATCTCAGTGTCGCATTTTCCGTCTTCTGTTAGAACACTTCCTAGGTATTTAAATTTCTGTACCTGCTTGATTTTAGACTCCCTCACCTAGATAATCTATATAAATAAAAATGTACTTGTCCGTTTGTTACTATCCGCTAATCTAGAAAACGGCTGCACCAATTGTTTTGAAATTTTACTATAGCATTTTAATAGAATACGGGCGTGTTTTTATAAACTTTATATTAAAAAATATTGCAATTTATATAAATAACAATGTACTTGTCTGTTTGTTACTAACCGCTAATCTAGAAAACGGCTACACCTATAGTTTTGAAATTTTACTGTAGCGTTTTAATCGAATACGAGCGTGTTTTTATATACCTTATACTAAAAAATATTACAATATTAAAAATATATATATTGCAAATCTATTAGAGCCGATGAGAGCCGAACAAAAAACTTTCATTTTCAATACGGACGCGTTTACAGACAACTTTGTTTTTTCATAGAAAACATAAGAAAACTGTACATTTAAGGTAAACGAAGCCTTTTTGTTATTATTTCTATTTTGGCGGGTGTAAACAACAGAAATCCCTTTCCATTCTTTTTTTTTAAATTCTATTCATTTTTTTTTTCAACGAATTATTATCGATCGCCCATTTATTTCTTTGGTTTAGTAAATAAACTTCTTCTTTTACCATTTAACCAAATTGAGCCACAGCAACGCGTAGCGTGTACAGCTAGTAATAAAGAAAAATTGAGAGACAAAAAGAAATAGCAACAATAGTTTTATGCGTGAATATAAAAGTAATCGTAACAGCGGAATTCATTGTTTCCATACGAGAAACATTCAGTATTCATTGACTGACGTTAATTAAAACAGTTTTTTTTCTCGTCGATAAAATACATTCAGCAACAAGGCCTCTGATCTTTAGGTTCCAAGGAGCGTGGGACAACCTTTTAATTCCTGTCGTTATCCGATACAGAATCGTAGCACCTCTTAGGGTCCCAGTTATGGGAAAATATTTAAGCCTCAAACTGGGGGGATCAAAACTCTAAGAAAGTATGAAAGAATTATCGCAAAAATACCAACAATGCATTTTTATACATTTTCATTGCAAAAAAAAAATATATATATATTTTTGTAAAAAGGAAATTACTCATGCTACCAAGATAATTAAATTTCGGCATTAAATGACTCGTAAGGAGTTGATATACAGTTAAACAAACAAACAAACAAACAAACAAACAAACAAACAAACGAAAGACCAAAACAAAACAGTTTTTCAAGAAAGTGCTGTTCTGGCTATGCAATTTAATCAGTAATATCTGTTACTTTTTGTTGTAATAGAAAACTTGGAACTTATGCCCCTGTATGTCTTTCGTAGATGTTTACAAAGTCGGATTTTAAAAAGACAAAAATAACTAAAATACAGTGTAACAATGAAAAAAAAAATGACTTACTCGTGAAAAATTCTTCTAATTGTAAGTATTTAACAAAATACAGAATTTTTATGAAAGTAAACTTGCATTTAATGACCTATAAGCCACATGATTGTCGAATTCGACCACCAGGGCTCAGTGTCATTGAAAAACTCATTATTCATGAGCGGATAACGAGTGCGCTCACCCAGATATGTAGAATGATCATATCAACATCCGATCTTATTAGCTCAGTGTGATTTAATCAGTTACTGACAGCACATCATAATAAGGTGATAATGTAATGATTATTAAATAATTATGACGGCCTTTACTTCTTCATCATAATTTGATCTTGTGATTTATTAGGTTTATCGATGTCAGTAAATAATTATTTTAAAAGTTAATAAGCTACATCTACACACGTGTACTTGTATATGAATATAAGCTTATGTGCGTTCGTAACAATATATATTATCCTATTCCTTAATTAAGGCATCTCTCTACAAAGAGAAGACAACAAAAGCAAGCAGTTACAGAGATGTAACTATCGGTGTAGTGTTTAACAGACAACGCAAAACGGAATGCAAAGATCCGAAGGTGTATTGGAAAATAGAAGTGAAAGTCTGTATTTCTGAGATGATGTAGTATTTACAGTATTTACGTAATTCCTAGCACCTGAAGAAGGCCAGAGCGTACAACGGCCGAACCGTCGTAAAAATGACAACAAAGATGAGAACAATAGTTCGAATAATATAAATACAGAGAAGTGTAAATTCTCCAGGATAAAGAAAGGATTAATGATTGGATATTTTCGCTACAATGTGCTGCAGTGCAATGTAATTTCGGTAAATACAGAGAAGTGTAAATTCTCCAGGATAAAGAAAGGATTAATGATTGGATATTTTCGCTACAATGTGCTGCAGTGCAATGTAATTTCGGTAAATACAGAGAAGTGTAAATTCTCCAGGATAAAGAAAGGATTAATGATTGGATATTTTCGCTACAATGTGCTGCAGTGCAATGTAATTTCGGTAAATACAGAGAAGTGTAAATTCTCCAGGATAAAGAAAGGATTAATGATTGGATATTTTCGCTACAATGTGCTGCAGTGCAATGTAATTTCGGTAAATACAGAGAAGTGTAAATTCTCCAGGATAAAGAAAGGATTAATGATTGGATATTTTCGCTACAATGTGCTGCAGTGCAATGTAATTTCGGTAAATACAGAGAAGTGTAAATTCTCCAGGATAAAGAAAGGATTAATGATTGGATATTTTCGCTACAATGTGCTGCAGTGCAATGTAATTTCGGTAAATATTTGCTAATAGTGCAGCAATAATTTGTAATGTTAAAAGGACATTTTCTTTTGTTAACGCAAAATGCATTAAATTTCATCATAAAAAGCAGTAATTCGATTTGGAATAAAAGCAAAACATTTAATTCCAAATCTAATCAGTCAGTTAAGTGCCATACGTGAAATACGTATGGGCGATCATGTCTCGAAAGAGATATGACAGAAGATTATCCCGCGGTAGGTTGCCATTGCTTTCTGCAGTAGATTAGTTGCCAGCCAAGGCTATAGAACCCAATCTATCCTGTTATTTAACCCGTAATTGTAGGGAAGAGACGGATTAATACTTCTTCCAAGGTTATTTGTGCGTTAGTGAATTCAATAAATTCGACTGGAATTCGAACTCGGTTCCCCGTTCCGAGCCGATATCCACTGAACCACAGCGCACATATTGCTTGTTAAGACAATAAACTTTAAATAACTGTGAATGGAAATTAAAAAAAAATCGGCGTCATAGGAAAAATCAAGCTTTTTGACATTACATATTATAACCATGTTTGCCGTATTTTCTATCCTTTTAAATGGTTGTTTCTTTACGAACGAAGAGAAGACTTGAAACGACAGATACATGGTTCTAAATGGGGATTCTCAGAATGCCATAAGCGGAAGATATGAGAAACGAGGAAGTTTTAATAATAACAGGAACAACAAAGAAACATTCAGACGCATAATAAGAAAGCTTATTCTCTCTTCTATGTGCGTTACTTTTTTTAGGACGTAGGCGATCATGGCCTTCCTAATCTACCTTTTCCTGGTGGCTATTAGTACACTTTCTCCTCTAACAACACGCAAACCCCGTTCTGTAATCCACCTGCTCATGCCCTTCAAATATGTTATCCGCTGCTTTCCTCTGTCTCTTTTTCCCTCGATCTGGCCTGTTAGTATCAAGTTCCCCAAGCCCTCCTTCCTCATTGCATATCCCAAAAACTTTAGTTGTCACATACGGAAGCTAGGCCCGATAATTTGACACTCAGGGTCAAGTGTGGCAGAGATGATGAGGAAATAAACTACGTAATGAGTCTATGAAGTATGTGCGTTGTGGTGCAGTCGATACCGGCTCGGAACGAGAAATCGGGGAGCCGAGTTCGAATTCCAGTTGAATTCATTGCATCCACTTACGCGCGAATACCCTTGGGAAAGGTATTAATCCGTCTCTTCCTTCCAGTTATGGGTTAAATAACAGGATAGATTGGGTTCTATAGCCTTGGCTGGCAGCCAGTCTACCGCAGAAAGCAATGGCAACCTACTGTGGGATAATATTCTGCCCAGTCAGTCATGTCTCTTTCGAGACATGATCGCCCAAGCGTGTTTCACGTATGGCACTTAACTGACTGAATGAGTCTATGTTAATGTTTAGCAGAGCAAAGTAGTAGTGGGTGGTAGTAGGACTAAGGTTGTTTAGAGCTAGAAAGAAGAGAAAACTGCTTAGAAATACGTCATATAGAAAAGATTATTTATTACACCCTTTGTTCTTTATACAGTTTTAGTTAAAATAAGTTTATATCTTGTTTTGGTGATAGTTAAGTGCCATGCATTTTGCACGCATATGCGATCATGTCTCTTTCGAGACATGACTGACTGGGCAGAATATTATCCCAGAGTAGGTTGGCGTTGCTTTCTGCGGTAGACTGGTTGCCAGCCAAGGCTATAGAACCCTATCTGTCCTATTATTTGACACATAGCTGGAGGGAAGAGACGGATTAATACCTTTC
>JBBBDQ010028576.1:100000-122500 GCA_037127315.1 Ascarosepion bandense
ATCTCCAGGAATTTAAAAGTAAGGTCAATAGGCATCTCCTATCTCACTAACACGCATCCGTTCTCTCAAGCTTTGTTTTCATCTACTCCAGCCTCCTTCTCGGTATTCTCATCAGTCTATTAACCTCCTCCTGATATTTCCTAAAACTAACCCCTCTTTCTCATCACTTTCCCCTATGTAGCCCCCTGCGCAACAGTGGCAGTATAATGCCTTGTTAAAAACAAATATTAAAAATATAAAAATATAGAGCTCGATGGATATTATCCAGAGAAATATGAAATGTAATAACTGTTATAAATCTCGAATTTATTTCGGCAGTTGTAAAATTTCAACCTAAAGAATGTAAGTTCTTTAATGGAACTCAGCAACGTATGTGTGTGTGTGTGTGTGTGTGTGTGTGTGTGTGTGTGTGTGAGAGAGAGAGAGAGAGAGAGAGAGAGAGAGAGATTAAATTTTTTTCTTTACCAACATATTTCGTCCTGTGAGAAACTTTATCAAAGTAAATGTAGAGATATAATTATGCAACACGCATTTGTGCACAAGCGCCAACGGAAGGAAAATATCGTTACGTTTTCACATTTTAGCAAACTCTAAAATATACTTAAATTGAACCAATGAAGAACCCTGAGCGATTTAATTTATTACCTAATAATTATTAATAGTGGACGATAAATACATAATAAATAAAAATTAAATTTAAATTTAAATATATTTTTATTATTTTATTTCACACTAACAAATTATTTCTGTATTAATGTATTTACTTAAAATATTGAAAGGTCTTGACTCAGCTGTTTTCATTTAAATTTTTTACATTTTTTGTAGTCATAAATAGCTGGTTGAGGAAGAGGTATTTTTAACAAGAAGCAATAGTTGTCCACCGAAGGACTTTAATCTAAAGAAGCTATTTACTTTTCTGTTAAACTCACATACAGACACAAACAGGGGTATATATATATAAAACAAATTCCGATGTTCAAATTCGTTGAATGGTCATTTTGAACATCGCAATGTTTTTTATTTTATAATTGGCTCTGTAATGTTATTATATATATATATTAATGTTATTATATATATATATTTATAATTGGCTCTGTAATTTGAATATAAATTGCATTGAGCCCTCCCCCTTGATCAATTTTATTATCGCGATTTTGAGATTTACTTACTTGTTTTTCTTTTGTGTTAATGTTATTATATATATATATAATCATCATCTGAGCTATGGACGCTCGGTGGAAGAAGGCAGAATTTTATCGTGTGATATACCATGTAAGCACACACCAGTAGCTGAGCGTGTTCTAATTCATTATTGAATAAACTATGCGTAGATACTAGAGTAGCTACTGTTTTTTCACAGTCTTCATATAATATATATATATATATATATATATGGAACGTTGAAAAAACAACATATATATATATATATATATATATATATATATATATATATATATATATTGTGTTCTTATTTGTCAAGTGTTTTTGCATTTGTTTAAATGAACGTGACAATAAGCGATTCGCTCACACCTCAACAATGATATATTCGTATATATAGAACGATTAAGAAAGACTTGTCAACGACACCCTGGAGTCGAGGTGATGAATAAATCATCATTTAGCTAAACGACAAACTTTTTATTGAATTAATCCTCACACACATATATATATATATATTTTAATTCAGATACTTCAATCCAAGGGAAAAAAGCAGGAAGGTAAATTCCAAAAAACCGATCCTAATTAATATTAAAAGTTTATTTTAATATTAAAAAATGATACAGGAAGAGAGCTCCATGTAATAAAATATTACAGAGCAAATATATATTAAAAAAGGATTAATTCAAAGATGTTGAATGGCCATTTCGATATGAAGATCCCCACGGGGAACGACACATCACCTCAGCAACAGAAAAAAAACCTTTCAGAAACTCTGTTGCTGAGGTGATGTGTCGTTCCCCGTGGGGATCTTCATATCGAAATGGCTATTCAACATCTTTGAATTAATCCTTTTTTAATATATATATATATATATATATGATTTTATTGAATAAATTCAATATTATTCAATAAATTTACTTATTACTATATTTTTGTGTAATTTTGGAAAATATATAATTATATCTGTTAGAATAATTGATGTATCAGCATTATGATAATTTAGACGACAATCACCCCCCTCTCTCTGTCTCTCTCTCTCTTTCTCTCTCTCTCTCTCTCTCTCTCTCTCTAGTCAGCATATATATGTATGGGCACCTTGGCGTGGTGTAATGGTTAACAAGCTCGTTTCGCTAGAATCATTGTAACTGACTGGTGAGTTCGATCCTCACTGGCTAACCCTTACATTCGGTCGTGTGTTACGTCTGAGCTTCGCTTAGAGAATCACCTTCCTCCAGGTTTGGGGGTTGGGCACAGGACTAACAACCATAAAAAACAGTTTGTTACGGAAACAGCAAAAAACGCTGCCCTACACACCATTGGGTGTAACGGAAACACACACACACACACACACACACACACACACACACACACACACACACACACACACACACACACATATATATATATATATTATCCGTTAGCAGTATCTTAATAAACATAAATTATTTTTCTAAACTATTATCTTATTAATTTCACCCAGTAAATACATGGTTAGACTCTTTGCAAATGTGATGTATTTAATAAATATGAAAGTCATAAGTAGTGTAATTAATTTCTAAGCAATAACAAGATTACAGATTTGAGAAATGAAGAACATTAACCATTTCTAAAGGATCGTAAATCACGGATTATCTATACTAGCGGATTTTCAGAATAATTGTCCAAATATATTTTTAATTCGTTTAAGCCAAATTGGGCATAAATAAAAATATGTAAAATTCAGTTCTTCCAGCTGAATCGAGGCGATCTACCTTCATATGAAAATTGTTATTTGAATTTCTGATACTTGCCTGGGCACGAACACCTTTTGTCGGTGATATGAAATTTGCTGATTCAAAGGAAACCTCCTTCGGCAGATTTATACATTCATCTATATATGTATATTTCCACGTGTGTGTAAAGTTTCTGCATCTTTTATTTATATTTTCTTCTTCTTCTTCTTCTTCTTCTTCTTCTTCTTCTTCTTCTTCTTCTTCTTCTTCTTCTTCTCTATTTATGTTTGTATCGAGAAGGTAGTTAGAAAAATGTCATGAAAATTGAAAATTACTAATACTTACTAATATCTCATGTTAATCAGTGAATTCAATGTTAATTTATTCTTTCAATTTTACATATGACATTCTAAAAGGTATTATTTAACTTGCAACTTTATTATCTACAACTTATGATTTACCAAATGATATTTTCATTAATATGAGCAATGATTTGGGACCCTGTATGTTATCCTTTAAGGCATTTATAAAAATTGGAACCATATAAGAAAATAAGAAAAATATTCACAACATCCCATTTTATTTTAAACTACCTTTCCTGTTAATATTGACATTTAATATGTATAAAAAATAAACGTAGAAAAAAAAAACATTGATCGCAGGATCAAAAACGAAATAGTTTTCTTAATTTGTTTACTGTCATGGACAACTATGGCGGAAGAACCCGTGTAAAAGTGTAACTCTTTTGAAATGAAGGAATAATTACTCCCTTTCTTCGTTTCCTGACCGCAAAATCTGAGTATTACTTGTACGAAACCAAATTTTTGTCTCTAAAAATAAACACTAGTTATGACTATGTAAACGCCGTAAGAAATGTTTAAATTTAACAGATAGATTTTCAAGAAAATATATTTTAGCTTTACATCGTTGTTTGTGGGTATGTGTATCTGAAAACATATGTCAGTGTTTGCGTATTCGTTTTACAAATCCGTCCATGAACACCATGCTATTATTTGTGTAAATGCCTGATTGTAACTCTTGTCTACTTAAGCCTTAAGGGTATTATTTTAACACTGTGAGTATACTGCAAAATATATATATATATATATATATATATATATATATATATATATATATATCGATAGTACGCCTCATTTATTTCCCTCTGCGGAAGAGGTAAAATTTTCTTACTTAACCCAGTTTTATATTTCAGTGTATACGTATATACATACACCGGCGGAGACGATCAAGCACTTTTGAAAACAAAGTTGTGTCGTTAAAAAAAGCATGCGTTTCTTCATTTTATAATTTTATCGTAATATTCAGAGTGCCATTTGAAAGAAGAATGTTTAGTAATATTTAGAAACTTTATTCATGCTTAATTTACAATATATGTTTGTCTTTGAAAAGCAGATGACATTGTATTGTCTCGATACGATTTAACAAAACATTATTTATGTGTAGAAAACAAACTTAGAATATTCAATACAAATCTGCTAAAACATCAGTTATTTTCTGATTTGAATATAACTTCTAATATTGATATATTTATCCAGAAATTTATTTACGAATAGAGTATTTTGGAAATTATTGTTCATTTAATTATATTCTACTTTCCTTCCTTTATTTAATTCTAAAAAAATTATCATATGGTCACTAAACATATTTACAATTGTAAAAGTTTTGTACCATCAAAATCGGTGAATTTCTTTTTTAAAGAATGCTAAAATTGGCTACCTCCTATTTTTAAAATGTTCAAAATATCAGATAATTATATTAAACGAAATGTTCAATACTTATTATTATTCAGCAATAAATGAATGCTATATTGAATATGTTATTAACTAGATAGAAAATTTAGGGATGGGGGTGATTTTCATCCCACTTTCCGTTATTTTGTGTTTACATTTAAATTTAGTGCATATTCACGAAATTTATTTTATTTACAGTTATATATACCTCCACTAATTCGCTAAAACACAGCATAGTATGAATTAAAAAGAAACCACTCCTAATAAAATCGAAGTTTTTCCATCAAAATGTTTATTTTATTAAGAGGAAAGATTAAAGTATTTAATTACTTTTTAATTTTTTTTTATGCCTTCTAACACGTTCGAAATTTTGGTAAAAGTCTTGTTTTGATTTTAGTTAGCGGGTAACGAAATCGTTATTACATAACTTGGTTCCCGCCTTCGTGACAAACACATTAATTTTGAAATTCTTTCAAAAATCACCTAAATGTCGGATTTCAATGAAACTTTCAGGACTTATTTTCTTTCAGGGTACATTTTTATCTTATATGCCATCTACAAATCTATCACATATGGTGGAAAGTTCAGAAAGTTGAACTCTGTGTTTAAGATATAGTCTGATTCTAAATTTCATGTTATAAATAATTAATGCTTGTGCAAATTAGACTAATTTAACATTACAATTGCTCATTTTTAAAAAGTAGTATGGCACAGATGTATATTTTATTTTTGCAAGATTTTTAAAACCAAGAATTAACATTTGTTTACAAATGTGTCGTTCCTTAAAAAATGGACGAAAAGTTAAAAAATTAAAAAATATTACAACTTTAGATTCCAATCAGTATAATTTTTGTTTGAAAAACACCAGAGTATTTTGCTTACTGCAAATAGTAAATCTAATCATTTAGCTTTCAATTAAAACTAAAAACAGTCAACATACTGTATAATCGTCCCGAACCTTACCAAAGATGAAACTTAAAACATATTTTTAAGAGATAGTGTTTAAAATACATTATTTTCTTTCATATTTTGCAGAAAAAACATCTACACAGCATATAGATGTTTTTTCTGCAAAATATGAAAGAAAATAATGTATTTTAAACACATATATATACACAGCATATATATATATAATTTTTAAATTACTTTTCAATATTCTGCATCATTTTGAAATTTATCCTTTTGTTGTTCATAACAGGAGTTCTTTCAGTAACTACAGACATGTTTGAAGAATCGAAAAACGTAAATTTTAATGCCATTTTCAAATCGTACAATATTCTTTAAGATATTTTATTAATTTTATTGAGTGTTAGATTAATTTTTAACCGAATTTCGATAATTAAATAAGTCATTATTCACACTATAATATGATGTATGATAATTCAAGAACTTTTAAATTCAGAATAATTTTTTAAAAGATTCACAGGATACAAGTAAATATTTTATGACATTAGTTAAGAAAATAATAAAAAAATATAATCAGTGAATTAGACTCAAATGTTTCATTTCTTTAGTTTTTGATGAATCTAATTTTTATACTTCTGATGTTGTAAAAATAAAATTAATCATTCTATTTAGTTTCATCAGGCGCATAAAATAAATATTCATAAATATTATATTATTTAACTTCTGATTAAGATTAACGATAACTGATTTTTAAACAAATCTAGCAGCTTTATTATTATTATTATTATTATTATTATTATTATTATTATTATTATTTTGTCATTTATCATCATATTTCGATTTCTGCTATGGTCACACTACCAACCAAGTCTGCGGGAAGACATAAGGCAGGTCGTGGCGTGTCGTTATGGCTCCATTTCATGCCTTTTATATCACTCCTATCATCCCTAGCGTAACCCAGTACAAAGTTCTTCTTAGTGTGTGACCTGTACTTAAAAAGATATTTTTTGTATATCTCTTAAGCAGGGGTTTCCTGGGATTCTTTCAATTCGTTGTTTTGTTCCATTTTTTATCATTCTATAACAGGTACGATACTTGTTTTCAATTTCCCGGTTTTCACATTTTGACAGTTTTTTTATTATTATTATTATTATTATTACTAAACTGTTGTTCTGTGTTTCTATAATTTTTCTCTTACTTATTTGCATGCTTTTGAAATCCTAGATGAAATTAGAAAATGACTATTGTTGAATGTTGACCTATCACATCGCAGGATCAGTCAGTCAGTTAAATGCCATACGTGATACACGCTTGGGCGATCATGTCTCGAAAGAGGCATGACTGACTGGGAGAAAATTATCCTGCAGTATGTTGCCATTGCTTTCTTCGGTAGACTGGTTGCCGACCAAGGCTATAGAACCCAATCTGTCCTGTTATTTAAACCATAACTGGAAGGAAGAGACGGATTAATACCTTTCCCAAGGGTATTTGCGCGTAAGTGAATACAATGGATTCAACTGGAATTCGAACTCGGCTCCGAGCCGATATCTACTGTACCACAACGCACAGGATACTTTGCGTAAATAAACTTTGTTTTCATTATGTTTTAAACAGAAAGTACAGATTACTTTTACAAAATCTAGTTAATAAATTTCTTAAATTTCTTAATTTATTTTAAACATATCTCAAGTATTTTTAATACATTTTAAAATGCGTTGTCTACATTTTTGTAAGTAATGGCAGTTCTATGACTATTGAACGTGTCAATGATTTAAAATACCTAAAAACTTTATTTACGTCCGAAAATTTCTTTTTCTTTCTATACAGATTAAATTTAGGCTATTATCTTTTAAAATAAACGAAAATTTTATTTCAAAGATTATAATTACATTATGAAAAATGCGTTTTTCTGTTTTGTTTTATTAGACGTCCTGAACGCTACCTCGTATAAAGAGTAGCCCCTGGTGAAATTGTATCAGTTGAAAGTTTAATTAAAACTTCATGACACTTAGTAATTTCTTACGATACAGTTTTTCATTTATACGGAATATATTATTTCTATCAGTTGCTAAACTTGTGTCATTTTCATTAAATATATTCTTATTTTTTTTTAAATATATGATTATTTTTTTAAAAAATCACATAACTATAGCTTTTCATTATCCATTCCATAATATAGATATAGACATTCACCTAAACAAAGCTAAACAGGACAATTTCGCTAGAAACTAGGAAGAGATTACTGGATTGCTACGTGCTGCCCGTCCTTCAATATGGCAGTGAATGCTGGACAATATCATCAATGATGAAGGAAAAACTTGAAGCAACTGAGATATGGTTCTTCAGAAGGATGCTGCGAATATCATGGATCGAGCATGGGAGCAATGATGAGGTCTTAGAAATGATGGAAACAAAAAGGAAACTAATATTGTGCATCAGGAAGAGACAACTAAATTTCTTGGGACATGAAATGAGGAAGAACGGCTTGGAGAATCTGATACTAACAGGCCAGATAGAGGGAAAAGAAACAGGGGAAAGCAACGGATAACATATTTGAAGGACCTAATCAGGTGGATGATGGAACGAGGATTGCATGGTGTAACAGGAAAAGGCGTGCTCAGAGCCACCATGGATAGGGAGATATCAGCTCGGAACGAGAAATCGGGGAGCCGAGTTCGAATTCCACTTGAATTCATTGCATTCACTTACGCGCAAATACCCTTGGAAATGTATTAATCTGTCCCTTCACTCCAGTTATGGATTAAATAACAGGACAGATTGGGTTATATAGCCTTGGCTGGCAACTAGTCTACCGCAGAAAGTAATGGCAACCTTCTGCGATATAATCTTCTGCCCAGTCAGTGATGTCTCTTTCGAGACATGATCGCCTAAGCGTGTTTCACGTATGACACTTAACTGAGTTTTCATTACCTACTCTCTGATTTCCTCTGACCCTCTTGACATTTAACATGTTCTCCGAATGTTATATCTTCCAAGACTTCTTTTCTCTTTATGTCTTCCAGAAATGAAATATAATGTCTTTTTCTGATTTTAATTATAATTTTGTCTTTATGTTTCCAGTTTATTTAGAGATTCCTCGTTGTTTACACGCTTCATCCATAGTCTTCTCAACACCACTTTGTCGAGCCACGTTACCGTCGCTCTAAATTTTTTTTTATATATGTGAGGAAATAGTTCAGACATATCTGTCCAGAGGATGACTGATATTACATAGCAATTCAGTGCTTTTCGTTTTTGTTTCCTTATATAATTCTGCTGTTACTTAATACATTGTGCCACTTTTGGATGGCATAATCTACTATTCAAATGCGCCCGCTGGTTTCGGTGTCATATTTTCCGTCATTTGTTGAAAACAATTCCTAGATATTTAAAATAGTATACTAGCTAGGTCCATTACCGTTTGCAGGGATTGCCATATCAATGAGAAAGCAGATTATTTGTTTCTTTTTTTTTTTTTTGTGGGTGTCTGTATGTCGGGCAATAAGATTTGATTGTTCTGTATATAATGTGAAGTGTCATAAAATTGTTACAGGTCTTGTCTCTGTATCGAGGCTTGGGTAGTGTGCATAACAATGTTTTGCAGTTTGCTTCACGTAAAATTTGCAGTTTTTCCAGTGCAGATGGTAACCAACTCTTATTCAAAGTTTTAAAATCGACGAATTCTAATACAGTGGAATATAATACAAAATCGTCAATTGTTTCTGGATATTCATCAGAGAATCTGCATTTTGCGTTAACAATTGTTCAGCATGTCTGCTTGGTCCTGTGCAGCAAGAATAACACTTTCGATTTCAGCTTTTAATTCTGCGCTACGTAACCACAGGGTGGTATAGGGTTCTTCTCCATTAGTTTGTTGATTTTGCCCATGAAGAGGTGTATCTTGCCATCGTTTCTGAAAATAGTCCATTGCATTTGCTATCGTGTTCGTTTTTAAATTCTTTGCTTTTGCAATAAATATATGTTGGTTTACTTACTGTTCTTCATCCACTTGAAATTTCCATTTGATGTTGTTGGCTTCTTTTATAACCGAAGAACGTTTCTTATTGCTTTCATGTTCTTTCATACGGATCATCATCCAGCTATGTGTAGTTTCTGGGTATCTTTGTAGACCGATTGTTGAGGATTTGTAAGAGAGTTCTAGTTGAACTAAACTTCTGCCTCCTTCGGTTCTGGACAAACTCAGACGATTCGCGCCAGCCTTAGGGTAATGCATAGGGTCGCAAGTGAGAAGCATTCTACTTTCGACATTCATTCACTTAATATCAGCAATGGGCCGTTATGGATGCTAAAATTATTGCATCACGCGCACAGCCAAAGTGTGTGTGTGTGTGTGTGTGTGTGTGTGTGTGTGTGTACAGGTTTTATTAAAAAATAAGATTAAAAATAATGGAGGCATTATTAATAAAAAACGAGAAACCCTGCACTTAATAACATCACTTATGAACACGGTCACAATATGCTTACCGTTTTTAGAACTTAAAATGTAGATGACACTATTTACATAAAATTTACAGATAGTTATTTACAAGTAAAACAAAATTCATTTTTTATAATGGCTAAAAGTATAGCCGAAAGCGCTCCAACGTACAAAATATGTGGATATTTCTTTTGTAATTTGAGTGCTGAAAAGAAAAATAACATAAGAACACATGAAAAATTATATTAAAAAGTAAATGATAACATCTTGTCTGTAACTTTTAATGAAACCTTCTTAAAAAAGAGATTGTTGCCCAAATACGTTATATATATGTGTCTATGTGTGCGTGTCAAGATGTAAACATGGTTACAATTAGCTGATAATAAATGCTATATAATAATCTTAAATTAAACTCTCTTTAACTTTACGAAAATTTTATCGCAAAAAATGATGAATGTCCTCAACTGAATTTTTCCTCTTGGAAATTTTAATTTCCTCATCAATCTTGATAAATTAATTGAAATGCCATGTCTTCAACTACAGCAAGAAGACACGAGCAGTACCAAAACGCTGATTATTGATTTAGAATCAGGCCGTTAAAATTAAATTACCATCTACGGTTTTTCAATGAGAAAACTGTGAGAAAAATTAACCCGTCCGCCTAATCATCAACAATGGTCACCTAAAGAAGAAAAGTATATGTAAATATATTAAATAAGTTAATATATAAAAAGGGTTTAGTTATAATAACTCGTAACAAAAGCGGGATTTTGTCTATGACTCACCTAACAGGGTAGAGAGTGAGTTACAATATCAAACCATACCAAACTGGCTTTTCTGTGTGACTAACTTATTGAAGATGCGGTCAAAACATGAATACATGAATGTTCAAATAATACATGTGTACCTTTCGCAATTATCAGATAAAAAGAAAGGATTAAAAATAACAGAAGCATTATTAAAAAAAAAGGAGCCAACACACAATGCTATCATTTATGAACATAGCCCCAATATGCTGACCGTGTTTAGAAAATTAAAAAATACCTATAACTCTTAATAAATACATAAATCAATCCATAGGTTCAGTTAAATGCAAAAATAAAATTCATTCTTGATAATGGCTAAGAGTATAGTCAAAAGCGCTTGCAGAAATAAAATATTCAGACAATTTTGATATAATTTATCTACTGAATAGAAAAGAGTTATAATATCACAAAATTATATAAAAAAGCTTAACCACGGCACTTTTTATGTCCTTTTTAATGAAACACACACACACACACACACATGCACAAACGCGCACGCACACACACACACATATATAGATATCAAGAACACATCGTTTGACGGTACGCTGCTGGATTGTCATGTGATGTCTGTTCTTCAATATACTAGTGAATGCTGGACAATTTCAAAGATGAAGGAGCGGCTTGAAGCAACTGAAATGTGGTTCTATACAAGGATGCTGCGTAGACCATGTACCGAACAGGTGAGCAACGATGAGGTTTTGGAGAGGATAGAAATGAATAGGAAAATTATACTTAAAAGACAGCTGAAGTTCCTAGGATATGTAATGCGAAAGGATGGCTTAGGGAATCTGACACTCACAGGTCAGATAGAGGGAAAGAGAGACAAGAGAAACAACGCGTAACATACTTGATGGACTTGAGCAATAGATGCCAGAGTGGGGTCTGACTGGGGTAACAGGAGAAAGAGTGTTAAGAGCTACTAAGGATGAGGAGACGTGATAGGCCATGATCGACTACGTCCTTTAAGAAATACGGCATATAGAAGAAAAAAGTAATTTTTGAGAAAAGTGCTCAGTAAGAGAAATAGAGTTTATTTGAATATAAACATGAATGGACACGGAGATCAACACCTAGTGGCGATAGTCTGTGTCATACTTGAGCGGAATCTTTAGGCTAAATATTCACCACTTGCTTTTGACCTCAATATGCACTTCTCTATTTACAGAAACATTCTTCTTGATATTGAGCACTTTTACCCATGAATATTCTTCTTCTTCTATGTGCCCTCTCCTTTCAGGACGTAGGTGATTATGACTTTCCAGATCTCCCTATCCCTGGTGGCTCTTAGCACGCTTTCTCCTGTTACACTACACAACCCACGTTCCGTCATCTATCTAATCAGCTCTTTCAAATATGTTATCCGTTGCATTCCCCTGTCTCTTTTTCATTCTATCTGGCCTGTTAGAATCAGGTTCTCCAGGCCCTCCTTCCTAATTGCATGTCTCAGGAACTTTAACTGACTCTTCCTGATGCTCAGTACTAATTTCCTTTTCATTTTCATCCTTTCCAAAATCTCATCATTGCACACAAACTCAGTCCATGATATCCGCAGCATCTGGAGAACCACATTTCAGTTGCTTCACGTTTTTCCTTCATCTTCGATGGTATTGTCCAGCATTCACTACCGTATTGAAGAACCAATATCACATAGCAATCTAGCACTCTCTTTCTTGTTTCTAGTGAAATTTTTCTGTGTCTTAGTACTTTACTCAGCTTCTGGAACGCGTTCTTTGCCGTGCCAATTCGTCTTTGGATCTCTGTGACGCACTTTCTGTCTTCTGTTAGAACATTTCCTAGGTATTTAAATTTTTGTACTTGCTTGATTCTAGTATCCCCCACCTGTATTTGACATTTTGGGTTGCTCTTTTTGCTGATGACCATGCATTCAGTTTTATTTGTAGTCCTTTTTTGTCACTCGCTTAGTTACCTTTTGTAGGAGGTCTTGTAGTTTCCTTTCTGTTTCTGCAATCAGCACTGTATCGTTTGCATACCTTATGTTGTTCAAATTGTGGCCTCCGATAACAAATCCCGGCATAGCATCGAGGGTCCTCAAAATATCGTCGCTGTACAAGTTGAACAGATCCGTGAAAGACAATCCTTGTCTTACGCCCATTTACTGCGTCAAAGACTAGAACAGACTCTTGACGCTTGGTGTTGACCACAATGTTCACTTTTATATTTACATACTCGCTATTCCTGATATTAAGAGAGAGAGAGGGGGGAACAAATGGTGTTTTATATGAACTTAAGTATATTGTTTTGTTTATATCCATATATTCTCAAAATGGGATGGGTCGCTGTTGTAATGACTAGACAAAAATAATGATACAGAGAAACCGAGTTTTAATCCCGAATTAATATTTTTTTCTTTCTTTTTTATCAATCCACGCCCAAGCAAATGTATAAAGCCACTAAGACACAAGGGGCGACTGAGTGCAAAAGAATTTGAAAAAGAATTTGGAAGGAATTGGTAACTTAGTTCCAAGCAGGAAACAAGGGATAAGACCCGACTCTTGCCCAAGTGACAGAGGAGGAGTGTGAACTGGGTGATACTGTTTCATTCACTTTCACAAATATTTCCGTGAAAATAGCAAGAATTCGTGTCTACTTCACGCCTCGGCAGAGGTTAAATAACAGGAAAGATCGGTCTTTCGCACAATGGCAGGCAACCAATCTAACAGAAGGAAAACACTGAATTCAGAAGCGGGCGACAGCGGCAAAAGACACTACCATCATCTTTTGCTTAAATGCAAAGAATTACATAGATAAACAAAGGAACGTTTGGCGAGTCATGGTAAGGTAGTTGTAGAAGGGCAATGTTTTAGAAACAAGATGAGAATCTTCGTTCTTGTCGCTAGCTGCACTGGGCAACCGATCACATTTTCAATCAGTTAAGTGCTATACGTGATAAACGCTTGAGCGATCATGTCTCGAAAGAGACATGACTGACTGGGCAGAAGATTATCCCGCAGTAGATTGCCATTGCTTTCTGCGCTAGACTGGTTGCCGACCAAGGCTATAGAACCCAATCTGTCCTGTTATTTGACCCATAGCTGGAGGGAAGAGACGGATGAATACCTTTCCCAAGGGTATTTGTGCGTAAGTGAATGCAACTGGAATTCCAACGCGGCTCTCTGATACATTGAAAAAAAACAAAAAAAAACAGGCATTGAGTGCTAACAATGAAAAACACAGAATTGTAAATCGGGAATCAGAGTAAAGAAAAGGATTGTTTAATTTGATTTTGATAGTCTAAGAACGTCATTCGAATGATACATTTCCTTCATAAAAATAAAACTTCGAATATGAGATCAGTTAAAAAAAATAAACGTCAGATGTTGTGATAAGACTTTATTTTATCATCGTTATATTATTCCAAATGGATATTTTATTGACGAAAAAGAAATGCAATTTAAACATTAAGAAGTTGATTGATTGTAAGATTGATTTTGCTGCTCGTTTCTTGTTAATTTATTGCCGCTGAAGGAAAAAAGCAAAGTGATGTTCACATCGACGGTGGCCTAGAATTAAAAGTGCCTCAACGACGCATGCACCGAACAGAAAAATGATTTTAAAAAAAAATATTTTTACGTAACCAGTGATTTTTCACCAGATTAAGAAGCTTAAATGATTAATTCAAGGTAATTATAAATAAACACACACACACACACACACACACATACATATTTTTTTTAATCATATCACTCCGAGCAAGGCGATAACGCCACTGATGTGCACGGGGCTACGTAAGAGTGAAAAAATTGGAAACTACTCCAATTGAAAGAGAAAATAAAAGAATAGAAAATGGGTGAAAAGATTGGAAAAGAGAAAGCCGGAAACCATATCCTAAACAGGGAACAAGGGATGAGCCTCTTCACCTGTACAATAGACGTGGGTGGAGTATATTTATCCGCAGACTTATCTGTTTCGCTGTATCACAGTTCATCAGTACGGTTAGACAGCTGATTGCTTTTCACCCAAGATTGAAACCCGGCTGAATTGGCGTCAGTCGGCGATTCTACCTCTGAGCTACGGGAGCGACAGACCTTTTAGCGTGTATATTATCATTATTCGCGCCCAATAGCTGAGAGTTCATTCATTGCTGAATGAACGATGCGTAGATGCTAGAGAAGCTACTGTTTTTTCAAAGTTTAACATTCTTCTAGAGTGCACAATCAGGTTGTGAGAGTGTATATTCATACACTCCTTCACCAACCCTAGTTTAAAATACCAAACTGCGCTTTCTAAGAAATACTGGGAATTAAAAGAAAGTAACTTAGAACCTCAAATAAAATGGGATCTCATAGGCAAGGCTAGGACCCCTAATAGCTCAAGAGATAGGTGTAATTTTGCTTGACAGAAACAATTGTAAAATTTCAAGACCAAAATATCCTCCTTAACAAACAAATGAGATCATATGTGTCTCCATAGAAATAAATATAAATTACAATAATTATCCTATTCCCCCAGTTAGTCCCTATAAAAAAATTGCAAAATTTTTTAAAAGTTGACCTAGCAGTTACCGCTACACCCCTTACCCTAGGGTCAGGCCACATACATCCCACTACTAAGAGGAACCAATACATCCCAACCCCTTCCTTTACCTAAACTAACCTCTTCATTCTCTGTTTAGAAGGGGTCGAAGAATGCATGCCTTAGAGTGACATGTCGAAAATGGCTATTTCCCCACTAAGGTTTATCTGAATTTACAGATATATATATATATATATATATATATATATATATATATTGTCATCCGCAGACAGATCTGCTTCGCCGCATCACAGCTCCAGTACAGTTAGACTCCGATTGTTTTTTAACCCAGGAATGAAACACGACCGAATTGGCGTCAGACGGCGATTCTACATCTGGGCTATGGGCGTTCGGTGGAAGAAGGCAGACTTTTAGCGTGTATATTGTCATTATACCCGCCCAATAGCCAGAGAGCTCTAATTCATTTTACTGAATGAGCGATGCGTACATGCCAGAGTAGCTACAATTTTTCAAAGCCTACCATTCTTCCAGAGTGCTCAATCAGGGTGTGAGAGCGTAAATATTGTCATCCGCAGACAGATCTGTTTCGCTGTATCACAGCTCATCAGTACGTTTAGGCTCCGATTGCTTTTTTACCCAGGATTGAAACCCGACCGAATTGGCGTCAGTCGACGATTCTACCTCTGGGCTATGGGCGTTCGGTGGAAGAAGGCGTATATATATATATATATATATATATATATATATATATATATATATATATATATATATATATATATATATATATATATATACTGTGTTTTTTTTTTTGTTTTTTTTTTCAATTGACTAAACAGTTTTGTTTCTATCATGCAGACTCCGAAGTTTCGTGAGGGCATTATTATGATGTCTTCACTCTTCAGAGTTCTTTTTTTCTGAAGAATGATGGTCCTGGACATGACTGTAAACTGCATCCGGCAGCAAGGCCTCTGATTGGGAGGTTGTGAACCACCTCTTAATTGCTTTTGTTCCCAGGTCCACCTTGTCCCGGAGTGGTAGCACCTGTTAGGGTCCCAGCTATGTGCAAAGAGTTATCACCCAAAAGTCTTTTATAGAAAAATTTACATTTTTGAAAGAAAAAAAAATATTACCAACAATACATTTCTTAATACAAAACTAGAAGACATCATCAGTCACAAAACAACTTCGGAGTCAGCATGAATGAAAACAACATTGTAAAACCTCTCCACATTTTTTCTATAAATGCTCTATTTCTATGTTGATAACGAGTATTTTATAATAACAAATCTTGCTTGTGTTATATTCCACCGCTGGATCTGGACAAACAAAGAAACACACACACACACACACACACACACACATATATATATATATATACTTATATTTTTATCGGTGAGGCTAGTGTGAGACAAGAGGGAAGACAGAGAGATTCGCATCCACGAATTGACCGTCGAGAGTCCCTGTCTCTTCAGTAAAAATTCTATACTTTATAAAGTCTTAAAACTTCCAGGTATTATTTATTTTCGTTTTGTCACTTTGTTGACGTCATTTACGGCCGGATATATCTGTCAACCACCCTTGCCCTTGGTTAACTTTTATCCTTGGCCGGAAGTATCTGTCAACCACCTCCTTTATGGCCATCGCCTTTCAAGCTGGTTCTCTCTCTCTCTCTCTCTCTCTCTCTCTCTCTCTCTCTCTCTCTCTCTCTCTCTCTCTCTCTCTCTCTGTGTTTTGTACTTTGCTGACATCATCTACGGCCGAATATATTTGTCAACAATTCATCTTCAGTATTGACCTTAACTACGAGCGGCTGTACCTGACAATTACATATGCCATTTAAGCTAATATATTAAACTTGCATAAAATGATTTTCTATTAATAAAGTACTGAAAAAGCAGCAATTTTAACACTTAGCACCATTACAATTTAACACTATATATATATATATATTAGCAGACTAAAATAAAGTTTTTATTGATGATATCATATATATTTAGTGGAACGATCGAAAAATATTCGAAAAATCTGCTTTTCCGGTCACACACACACACGATTGCTAGTACATACATACATACATACATGCATATATATATATAATTCCAAAAATAAAGGGATTATTTTATTCTGCTGAAATATTTTTAAAGTACGGAACATATCATATCGGACTTTTTACTTTTGTCATTCAATTACCCTTCTCTCTGATATATATAGTTTCTAAATATCACATTTCCTTCACACACACACACACACACATTTATATATATATATATATTTAATGGATAGCGATTCGGATTAGAGAATAGGAGGGCTGAGCTCAAATTACAGCCGATGTCGTTGGATTCACTTTCTCTTCCGCTAGGGGGGAGGGAAACCAGTTAACTCTTCATTAAAGACACTCTTCCGAAAATGTACCTGGTCCTGCACAATCATCCAACAGTATAATCAAAACATATGTCCGGATAATCCTGCTGTTCGGTTCTCACATCTGAGTTGCTGAACCTTCATACGTCGGCAGAATTCTCACTGACTCCTTCTCTCTCTCTCTCTCTCTCTCTCTCTCTCTCTCTCTCTCTCTCTCTCTCTATCTATCTATATATATATATATCTGTAAATTCAGATTAAACTTAGTGGGGAAATAGCCATTTTCAACATGTCATTTTAAGGCATGCATTCTTCGACCACTTATATACAAAAGTTCAGAAGTTAGCTTAGATAAAGTGGGGGATATATAAACAGTTTCTATTTCACTGGTTTGTGATAACAAGACAACAATATTAAAACATCAGATGTCAGACTTCTTATCTGAATCTTTCTGGAGTCAATATATTTTTATCAAGAGTGCACTTTTGATGGTAACTTGTTTAGTGTCAGGTTTTTATGCAAATTATGTAAAGCATCACATTTTAATTATAAATTTAATTATAAAGTTTTAGGATTGTCATTTCTTTAACAGTTCTTTTCTTGTTTTATGTCTATGTTCTCTTACCAATCTGGTGAGCCGAGTTCCAATTCCAGTTGAATACCCTGCATTCACTTAAGCACTGGTATCCTTGGGAAAGGTATTAATCCGTCCCTTCCCTCCAGTTATGGGTTAAATAACAAGGGTAGGATTGGGGACCCTGCCCTTAAAAACAAATCCCAATGAATCTTGATACACGAAAAAAGTATTACTAGACACAAAACTTATATGAAAAAACAATAATTTGTTGAAAGAAAACGGTATTACCAGCAATGGCTAAATAAAATTTAGTTGGCAGTAAATGACCCGCTGAGGTTAATATGCCTTAAAAACAAAACAATCAACCAACAATCTTACCAATATCATGAGGTTCAGTATATTTTTCCGTTTCTATTTACAACTAATCTTTCTTTAAATATATTCTTGCTTCTTTTCATATCTCTGAGACTATTAATTTTTTCAGAAATATTTTTATAATCGATAAAAGTTATTTATTTATTATTATTATTATTATTATTATTATTATTATTATTATCTCATCTGTATTTTCATTAATGATTTTTTTTATAATTACTGTTAACATATTTAAAATCTTTTGAAATTGTAGTCCCTTCAGTCAATTTTTTACATTAAATTGTTTATCTATTCAGATGATATATATATATATATATATATATATATATATATATATATATATATATATATATTAGAAAAGATATTAGAATATAACAATGGGTAATACATATTTCACCGCATATTGCGATTCGTCAGAACCAAATGGTACAACAGTTGGTCCTCAAAAATCCCCTAAAAATGTGTTTTTTACATAGACGCTCACATGTCCATATTTAGAACAGACATTTGTAACGGTTATTTACGAAAATTTCTTGCTCATTTAAAAAGAACCTCAAATAATAGAAAAAAGCAAGGATAAACAAAAAATAGAAGATTGATTAATGGAAAGACGAGAAAAAAGAGAGAAAACAGAAAAAATGAACAGAAAGAAAGAAGAGGAAAAAAAGGAAAATAGAGAAAAAGAAAGGACAAAGAGATACAATAAAAAGAAAATAAACAGTATCCGGAGATATAAATGCTAACTCTACGTCTCGAAATCGCATTCCTAACACCCGTCTGCTTTCTTAGAAAACATGACGTGGAAAATTTAACTCTAAAACTAAATTTCAGAGTTAAATTTTCCACGTCATGTTTTTCTATTCACAACGTTTCGACTGTTGTACGCTCCATTATACATAACCCACGCCTCGTCCAGATGTCTTAGAATTATGAGTTAAAGCGAGATAACTAAATTTATTTATTCACCAATGCTGTCGGCAGGTTTTGAACTCACAACCAGTTGGATTAAGTCACTGGATCTAACCAACGCTTTTATACACTGGGCCATGTGTCCCAGTGATCAAAATAATGGGCTTGGTTCGAAGTTCCAATCAACTAAAAAAAGGCCGGAGCATACAACGATCAAAACATCGTGAATATGAGTATACACCGCATATATATAATACGCTAAAATTTCCCCTCTCTCATGCCATGCGCCCATGTCTTAGGGAGTAGGAACTCCGACTGACACCAAATCGCAGCTGAAAGCAAGTGGAAGTCTAGACACACTGATGAGCTGTGATTCCTGCTTGTGAGTGGATGACTAAACTATATATAGAGAGAGAGAGATAGAGAGAGGTACTGATGTCCAGTCCGAAATGGTAAAGATAATTCAACAAGATCTACGTAATGTAAAATATTAAGTGTTAAATCTGTATAGAGAGCTCAATGGATGTTATCCAGAGCAATATGATATCTCTAAAGGAAAAATCATTGAAAGTTGTTATATTTTTATGAATTAAATTAGTTCATTTCTTCAGACCACACAAAATTCGTTCCATTCGGTACAAATATTTTCTTTTGAAATGAAATGAAAATCAAGTAGCAAAATCCAGAACAGAAATGTTGGCCTTATCTCGAGTAAGAATCATTTGATTCTGCGAGAAAATTCATTAGGCGGAAAAGAATGAGGAATTATGGAATAAAGGTATTAGTAATTGAACATAGTTTAGAATGATAAAAAATTGAGCAATATTCAAGCAGTAACTCTGACATTCTTAGAACAGGAATTAATTCGGTTACTTCTTGGAAAAATCTATTACACCAAAATTGACAAGAAAAATAATCTGGATGCCGTATCTGAGAGACTTTGATCTAAAACATGATATTTTTGGATTTCAGCCATTTAACGTTCATATCAGAATAAAAGGGCATAAGGCATACCTTAGAAGTATGTATTCCTATAAGCTTTGGTAAATATTTACTATACCTGTCAAGTTTAAAACTCTTTAATTGCGATATCCTTGAAGTTAGGGATAGCAAAAGTTCGTTGAAAGCCTTATTTAGTAAGGAGCAAACGAGCAGATTTCAATATTTATTCGCGAAATTACTCAGAGATTGTTACTTATGGTCGTTGGGTGATGTCAGATGGAAGGATCCATATGGGCAGGCGTGTACAAATAAGTATATCTATGTATTTTTGTTGGATTGCATAAAATTACGCTTGTGTGTGTGTGTGTGTGTGTGTGTGTGTGTGTGTGTGTGTGTGTGTGTGTGTGTGTGTGTGTGTGTGTGACAGAGAGATAGAGGGGGGGGAGAGAGAGATAGAGAGAGAGATCGTTATGAGCGTCATTCATCCACGCAAATTCTGAAGATCAAACGGGAGATAAGTATGTCGAACTTTATTGTTGTATTAATTCACTCTTTCTTTTCCGATATATATATATATATATATATATATATATATATGAATATGAATATGCATATTATCCTGTTTGTAAAGCACGATTCTAATTTTCGTGCGCTACTAAATCATCAGGTGCATATGAATCGTGCTTTAGACGTAGGATATTATATATATTTATTAATATAAGCATAATAGTTCTGATACAATACTTTGAACACAATACTATTAACAACTGATAAATATTTATATATTGGTGTGTATCTACATAAATAAACATATTTATACTTATTTATATTCATGCGTACATATATATATATATATATATATATATATATATATATATATATATATATAAGAAAAAATTTAAGCAGACCCGTTATTTCATGGTAAATCGGGGGTGTAGGCCTATTTCAGTCGAATAATCATCAGCTTCCGTCTTTATTGTACGGAAGATTTTACACGAAGATTTTACTACACCACATGCTGATATATATATATTTGTTTGCTCTACTTTGGTTTTGAGTGTTTTGTGTACTCTGCTTTCGTATTGAGCTCTTTATTGTAAAGGTTTTCGTCTTGGGGTTTTTGTTTTTCTTTCTTACGAATACTTGACTTTTTGTTCAAGTATTTCGGTTGTTCCTTTTTTTCTTCCCCTTCTTGTCCCTCCGGGTTAGTTCCCGGTGAGTTTCAAGATTATCTCATTTGTAGTTTAATTATTGCTAGTTTTGACAGAATTAGTTCTGTTGCTATTGGTATTATTACTATAATTAATATTACTATATATATATATATATATATATATATATATATGAATTATTCGCAAATGAATGGAATTATTTTTTAAACGTTTCTCATGTTAGAAAAATTATAGATTTCTTTCTTTTTTTTTACATCAGTTAACCCCATTTATTTTTTTATGAAATTTTGAGAGATTTTTTTTAAATGCTTATATTTGTCATAAACGCAAAATTGTGGAGAATTTAAATCATGAAATTTATTTTTTCAAGCAGAAAACCCAATTACCGAAAATCTGTTCTGAATCGTAAAATGAAAAATACACTACAACTAAGGCATTATTTAATTAGTAAATCTTTTACTTGAATTCATGATTAAGAAATATATGGGTAATCTTGTTTAAGAAAAATCTATTTTGATGAATTATGCTTTTTTTTTGTAAATATTTTATTAGAATAATTTATAAATTTAAAAATCTTTTTCAGTTAATTTTAATCGCTTAAATGATATTGTTATGAAATTGGTAATGTATTTTCATTATATATATAAAAGCTGTATGTGTGAGCTGTGTACTTTCTGGATATACATATATATCTACATTATATGCTTATATATGTGTAAATATATGTGTATATAAAATATTTATCCATATCTAAATATAAATAATATCTGAGATAGAAAGACTTTCATCTGATATCGATATATGTGCACATTAGTTAAGTCTTTTTTTCCCCTATAACCAACAAATTTGTATTTTACTCTAGTTTTTCCTTATGTACTTTTTCTTTTTAAACT
>JBBBDQ010028576.1:125000-329194 GCA_037127315.1 Ascarosepion bandense
TCTCACCATATAAAAAACCCACTAACAAAAATCCCTCCACACTCAATTATATTAGCGAATGCCCCCACTATTACAAAATAGCATATATATATATATATATATATATATATATCTATATATATATATATATAGCTTAATCATAAAGGTCTCTGAAGTTAGATTTGACGGAATGAAAAGAAAAAGAAAGAAAGTTAGAAAAATTGAGAGATGTGAGAGAAAAAAATAAATGAATTTATGTACGAAGGTTCGAACCCTGTCAGAGATCATATTTCTTTTATTAAGTTTTCTTAAAAAAACCGTTATGTTTATTTCAAACAGGGATATCCACTAACATTAACGTTTGAGATAGATAATAAAGAGACTGGTTTAGATAGATAGATAGATAGATAGATAGATAGATAGATAGATATGGTTACACTCGTGTAAACTTTTTTTTTTTTAGGTGGGTGACCTTGTTAATTTCCTCCTAATTAATTGTGCAGCAATGTAAAAGAATGTTTGTATTTTTTTTTTGTTCACACCTGTGCACATTTTCTCCTCTCGTACTTGTTTGCAATTGTCTATCTCTCTTTTTGTAACTGATTACATGTGTTGGATAAAGTATACATCTTCCCTGACAGTTACAACGATCTGTATAATTTACAATCTACACAAAAACATAGATCGTTTTGAAAACGAGTCTTCCAAGCAGTGCTACTACATACAAGACCGACCTACAAGTCAGTAAATAATTTAGTAGCGTTGCTCATAGACGTTATGTCTTCAGTCAGTTCGGTTCGTGTTGTCGGCAATGTTGATGGCTATGTGCATTTCAGTGGGTGAGTATTTCAAAAACACAACACAACAAATGGAATCAGCACTAAGTTTCTTGCTTTTAAATGAAGTTTAATAGAAAGAAGTCTACCCAGACGATCGATAGGAGTTTTTAGTTATACTCTATTTTTTCAACGTTCGATGTGTCCCACTTGCTGTTCGGACTGGATTAGTGAATGAATAGTCTAGAAAAATCACAAAGCATTTTCACTCAGGGTTCTTTAATCTTACTTATTATTTTTCTTTCTCCCTCTGCATTTATTCTGATAAGACGATGATTTTCGCTCGTATACTTGAAAATAATTTTTAAAATAAATAGATGAGATTTGTACTATTTGTTTTTGCATATAACCTAAACATGGAACAAAAAAAAAGATATAATCGCATTTTATGAACTTTGAAACAAACAGTGCCCATTAGTCGCGAACGAACTCATGGCGATCAGTATTTTAAAAGACAAGCATTATATTTTTTAAACAAAGATAAACATTAGTAATGTTTCGCTAATTCAGGTGGTTATAAAATGACAGTTTATAGAGTAAATAAAGTATGAAGCTGATTGGTAATTGCGTCAGGATCCCGTGATTCTCTCTCTCTATATATATATATGTATATATATATGTATATATATATATATATATATGGATAGATAAACTAAACTTTCTACATAACTTACTGTAGATAATTCTAAAGAAAAATATGAATAATTGCAAAATCAATTTAGATTTTTCTGATGTATTACAGATGCACACAAACGCATGCATGCATATATATATATATATATATATATATATATATATATATATATATATATATATATATCATATTTGGCTTTTTCTTGTATCATTTAAAAATGTAACGTATATAGATTGATTTAAATCACTGTTATTTTTCTTGCGCATTTTAGAATAGTCTGAATGTTTATATGATTTGTAGACAATTTTTAATATTGAATGTGGATTATTTCCAAATTCATTTTTTTAAAATTTACTACTTTTAAAAACACGTGAAAATAACAACAGGCATAAGTCGAAGTTGTTATAATATACATTGTACATTTCATTAAAAATTTGTCAGTTAAAACAAATTATGAATGATAATTAATAAGTCACTATTTTAAATATTTTCAACGAATGAATACAAATCGATGCATTGAATAGAGAAAATGAAATTTACCATTTCTAGTATAATTTATTTTTGTATGGATAATTATCAATAAGAAAATATTGTTTACTATTATTTTTAATGTGTTTTTTATTACTGCTATGAAAAATTAATCGTCACAATATAAGAAAGTTAAGGAATATGAAAAAACTAGCCAAAAATTACGCAATAATAAATGAACAAAAAATCTATTTAAATAATTGAATATCTAAAAATAGTAAGAAAAAACAGAAAAACCCGGCATTTTATTTTAGCTAAATTTCTATTTTCACAAAACTTGCTTTATGTTTTAAAAGAAGTTTTTGCAATAATATTTCATGTAAGATTAAATTTAAAATTTTGTCATTTTTATAAACATCGGTTTTTTACTATTTTGTTATTTTATTTATCATGATTTTATTGTTATTCTTATCGCAAAAAAAAAAAATGAAAAAATCGAAAAAACTCATCATAATTCACCGCTAGACTTTATCTGATACTGACCTGAACAAACAGAAGGACAATAAAAAACTAAAAATATATTTTCTTTATGTATACAAGCATATTTTATCTAGTGGTATATAACTAATTTATTACTATACGTTAAAAAATGTTATTAAAAAAAAGAAGAAAATATCCTTAAAGTTTTACGAAATTGTATTCGGTATATATATATATTTTAATTTAATTTTTTAATACTTACGTTTCCATTTGAAAAGTCTAATATGAAATAGATTTTTATAATTCTAATTATAATTTGTACAATTTTATTTATTTGTCTACGGTTAGCATTTTTAATTTTTTCATGTCAAAATTTTAATTTCATCAAAAACCAAAACATTAAGACGATTTCTTTTTCTATATTTTTGTTTTATTGTGTTTTCTATTCTAAAGTAACATTGATATTTTTAAAATGACATTATTGACAGAAAATAAAGACAGTTAAAAATACAATTAATAGCTTTAGATTTTTCTGGTGGAGCTATTAAATCGAATCAATAATCAGATTTCATGTTACAATTATATATATATATAGACATATGCTATTAAATATAAGAGACAATGAATGTCTATTATGTTTAATCATGAGCCGTTCTAAACGTCGTATTTTTGCTTTAATTTCAGTTTAAAATAAAGACAAAAATTCTCCAACATTTGGATAATTATTTATTGGTTTTCTTCTAAGCTTTCGGCTCACATGAGCCATCTTCAGAGAGGTAGTTTAAACTGAAATATTATAAAATCCACCATCACCGACATAAAACTCCGCTTGGCAACGGCAATAGTTACCAAAAATAATAAACTTAAGAACTGCGTTTATTATTTTTGGTAACTATTGCCGTTGCCAAGCGGAGTTTTATGTCAACACAAAATAAAATCGTCGGTGATGGTGGATTTTATAATATTTCAGTTTAAACTACCTCTCTGAAGATGGCTCATGTGAGCCGAAAGCTTAGAAGAAAACCAATAAATAATTATCCAAATGTTGGAGAATTTTTGTCTTTATTTTCAACTGAAATTAAAGCAAAAATACGACGTTTAGAACGGCTCATGATGAAACATAATAGACATTCATTGTCTCTTATATTTAATAGCATATGTCTAGAAAATTACTTGCTGCCTCGATATACTAAATATATATATATATATATATATATATATATATATATATATATATATATAGTCAATCGAGTTACATTCTTGTTCTAGAGAATATATAGATATATAGAATATTCTTTTTCTAGATAATATATATATATATATATGTGTGTGTGTGTGTGTTCTGTGGAAAAATAACTATTGTACTAGAACAAGAATGTAATTTGTTTTATATTGAAATTCACGCCGATCTTGAATTAACCTGAAGTTCTTATATATTTCATTATATGCCGTATTTACAACAAGAGAAAACGAATAAACTCTTGCGATTTCGCGTGTAGTCCTTTGATATTGTCAGAATAAACGTTATTTTAAAATAATGTCGATTCATTTGTAGGTTAACTTTTGCAACAATGTCTAGTTGATATTTTTAAACTTACATGTGTTTTAGCATGAATCTGAAAAATGACATATAAACAGGAAACAAAACACTCTCTAAGACTTTCTGGTGCTGAGGTCATAACGGATTTTCTTTTATTTTCTCGATATTTTCTAAACCTCATGATTGTGACAAATGTTTCATATTTTTAAATTTAAATAGCGTTTTATCTCTATATGATTTTTCAGGAGTACATGTCATAAAACTCTATTTATTAAAAAATAAAGAAGATAGATAATGAACAAACGGAAATAGATAGATAGATAGATAGATAGATAGATAGATAGATAGATAGATAGATAGATAGATAGATAATGATTAAACATGGATAGATAGATAGATAGATAGATAGATAGATAGATAGATAGATAATGAATAAACAGGTATAGATAGATAGATAGATAGATAGATAGATATATATATATATAGATAGATAGATAGATAATGAATAAACAGGTATAGATAGATAGATAGATAGATAGATAGATAGATAGATAGATAGATAGATAATGATTAAACAGGGATAGATAGATAGATAGATAGATAGATAGATAGATAGATAGATAATGATTAAACAGGGATAGATAGATAGATAGATAGATAGATAGATAGATAGATAGATAATGATTAAACAGGGATATGATAGGGATAGATAGATAGATAGATAGATAGATAGATAGATAGATAGATAGATATGATAGAAATAGGGATTAAACAGATAGATAGATAGATAGATAGATAGATAGATAGATAGATAGATAGATATATAGATAGATAGATAATGATTAAACAGGGATAGACAGATAGATAGATAGATAGATAGATAGATAGATAGATAGATAATGATTAAACAGGGATAGATAGATAGATAGATAGATAGATAGATAGATAGATAGATAATGAATAAACAGGTATAGATAGATAGATAGATAGATAGATAATTATCGAAAATTTTGGTTATGTGATTCTAGGTTACATATAACTTTTTCATCATGTGACTACTTTATAAATACCGATGTTTCATGATCATAACCTTTAAATAAAAGTTAATCAGTCAGTTAAGTGCCATACGTGATACACGCTTTGGGCGATCATGTCTCGAAAGAGACATGACTGACTGGGCAGAAGATTATCCCGCAGTAGATTGCCATTACTTTCTGCGGTAGACTGGTTTCCGACCAAGGCTATAGAACCCAATCTGTCCTGCTATTTAACCTATAACTGGAAGGAAGAGAAGGATTAATAACTTTCCCAAGGGTATTTGCGCGTAAGTGAATGCAAAGAATCCAACTGGAATTCGAGCTCGGCTCCCTGATTTGTCTTTCCGTGTCGATATCCACTGCACCACAACGAACATAAAATATTAAAAACACTGAAGAAGGAAAATAAAATAATTAAAAATAAAACCCTGGGTTATGACAAGAGTTAACTTGATTAAACTTATATAACTTTTATATAGAAATTGATGTGCCACGTTCTTGTTCTTGGTAAATTTCCAAGTTTAAAAATGTTATATTTATTTAAGTTATTTTTTCATTGAAAAGTTGATATGTAATCAATGATATAAACGCTCCTATTATTTGTAAGTTTATAGCTGAAATAAATTCATCAATAAACATTCTCCCGTGAAAATCGAATTCACTATAGGAATGAATTGACCTCTACAAGTTACGTTAGTTGCCAATTAGGCTTTAAAATTCTGTATGTTTTGCTACAATTAGCTCAATTAAGCAGACGATCTAAGTAGTGAGACCATAAAGTTACTGTACTTGAGATTTGATCTTAATCGAGACTTTTTAACACAAATTTATGTAAATAATTCTCGTTGAAATTACTACTTTTTCATCAAGATTTATATCCGTATATCTACTGAAAGATTCGCTGATTGAATCGTTTTTACGGATTATCAACCTTTTTTAAGCCGAAACATAATTTTGGACTGTAACGTTTTGGATTTCATTTTTTTGCGAGTAGATATTGAATTAACAATTTTTTGAGAACAATGATTTTTCCAGATACTATTACGACTATTTAACTCATTTAACTCATTTATAACTCATTGAATAAAATTGATGTGAACTGAATTCACTCAATTTTTTATTATTTTTAATCTCGCATAACATCGAATGTAGTTTTGAAACATTTTTCTTTTTCAATAATAAATTCTAAAGGCAACGTAAGAGAACTTGTGGAACGTCATAATCGCTTACGTTCGGAAAGCACATGCCAGAGAGAGAGAGAGAGAGAGAGAGAGAGAGAGAGAGAGATTGTTTTTATTGCATACACGTACAAAGAAGGGACATTTTATGCCCAGAAATATTCGCGTGGGTCATGAAAATTTCTCGGCCCGACACATTTCCCCAAATTTTGACCAAATAACCAAACATTATTGTGGCAGAGGGTGGGGGGTTCTTTCTTAGTCTAGGTTAAATTTTTTCAGCACCTCTCTTATTTATATTACGTTCGTAGCTCAATTATTGACATGTTGAAGGTTACTGACACGATAATTGTATTTTGAGATTTTAAAATTTTAAAACGATTACAAATTCATTTTCTTTTCGTTCAATTATGAAAAAAAAATCGTTAAATATTTTATAAAGTCACGACTTGTTTTTGATTTTCATAATTGATATCATTATTTATTTCGGACATTAAGATTTTCCTTCGTTATTTTTATTTTTTATTTTTTTTGCAATGAATTTTATTTATCTGATTTCATATCACGATGGATAATTTTTGAGTTTTTATTTTCTTTCTCAAACTTTCTAGGGAAAAATTCCGGCTTTGAACTTAACCAAAATTTAATGAGTAATAAAATAACTTAAAAAATTCATCTATAGAAGGAAGATTTTTTTTCAACAGAATAATTTTCATATTGCCAAAGACATCGTCTCTCTGTCAGTTTCTCTGATTCTTTCTCCCCCCCCTCTCTCTTTATCTCATATATGTTTTATGATTAAGTAAGGAAGTTTAGAGCGTTGCTATGGTGTAGGTTGTGCCAAGTCTCTTTAGAGCACTGGCCATTTTCTTTGGAGTTATGCGATGTTAAACAATGCGGTAGTAATTTTCGATTTATTTTTTTTTATAGGTTTATTATTATTATTTAAGTACATCGAAAACAGAAATATATTTTTCTTTTCGACAGAATATTTTACGCCTAAGTTATCATATTGTCAATGTCTCTCACTCTCTTTCTCTCTCTCAGCCTCTGTCTGTCTGTCTGTCTGTCTGTCTGTCTCTCTCTCTCTCTCTCTCTCTCTCTCTCTCTCTCTCTCTCTATCATTTTAAGAAAAAATTATGGTTGTTCGTAAATTAATGATATTGATGTAGCATTTTGTAGGATTGGAGAAATCTTTTATGCAACTCAATTTTGAGGGCATAAATAATATGAGTTTAATAATAATAGTAATAATAATACAAATAATAATTCCAAGAAAAAAAAACAACTTGTCTACTAACTCATATCAATTGCCCAGCGGACTGTAACATAGCAACCAAGGAATTTGATAAACTATCGAAGTATGCAGAACTGGAATTCGAAATAGAAAAGAAAATGTAGAAACTGAAAACAAGAATATACCGGTAAGAGTAGGTGCGCTTGGAATGATAAAAAAGGAACATAACAAAACTTTGAAAAAATCCCTGGAAATCCCAGCATAAGAGAACTACAAGAAAATGGCCTTAATAAGTATAACCCCGACACTAAGGAGAACATTAGTCATATAAATCTAGTGATAGTATGTTGGATGTGCGTTGTGGTGCAGTAGATATCGACAAATCGGGGAGCCGAGTTCGAATTCTAGTTGAATTCCTTACATTCACTTGCACACATATACCCTTGGTTATTTGTTATATATGGATTAAATAACAAGACAGTCTCGGTTCTATAGCTTTGGCTGGCAACCGGTCTACCACAGAAAGCAATGGCAACCTACGGCGGGATAATCTTCTGTCCAGTCAGTCATATCTCTTTTGAGACATGATTGCTCAAGCGTGTATGACACTTAACTGACTGAATGAATATAATAGTTGGAAACATAATTAAAATTTCTACTGGGCATAAAGTGGGGGATCGGTTTTCTATTGTTATGCAGTAATAAATTGATCCCCTACTAATTATACTTAATATAATAATGTAATATAATCTATCTCTTCTCCCTCCAGCTATGAGTCAAATGGCAGGACAGATTGTGTTCTGTAGCCTTGGCTAGCAACCAGTCTACCGCAGAGAGTAATGGCAACCTACTGCGGGATAATCTTCTGCCCAGTCAGTCATGTCTCGAAAGGCACATGATCACCCAAAGCGTGTATCACGTATGGCACTCAACTGACTGACTGCCTCAACTGACTGATATGGAAGTTACAAAAATAAATAATGGGAATGTCATGAAGCCGTTTCTAACCTTTGCTCTCTGGTTGGAACCCGGAAGGAAGGAATAATAACAACAATAAGAATAATAATGATAATAATAAATAGTATATAGCACTGACCCAGGTCAAGCCTGATAAATACTTTTATTTGTTATGTATACTTTGGAACGTGTTATTCCATAGGAAAAAAAAATTCTTAAAATTAAAAATCCATTTTACCAAGAATCATATGTACGAATTAACTCGATCTACAAGATTAGCGACTAGGTCCCACCCTTTTACTGTGAAACCAATAAAATGTAAACGAAAGTTTTACTCCATCAGATACTTTTCTTGCACTTCCCCTTGTGGAATTCCCTTCCATTTACTTGCTTTCCTGACAGCTACAATCTCCAAAAATTTAAATGTAAATTCAATAGTCATCTCTTATCTCACTAACCTTTATCCTCTCCCTCATGCTTTTATCTCATTTCTACAGTATTTTCATCCCTCTCTTACCCGCTTCCTGACACACTCTTTTTTCTGTCACTTCTTCTCATAACTTTTCTCTTATGTAACCCCCTGCACAACAGTGGCAGTATAATACGATACGTTTATTTAAAAAATAAATTAATAAAACTGATGCATTCCTCTTCTTCTTCTTCTTCTTCTCTTCTTCTTCTTCTTCTATGTGCCATGTCCTTTCAGGACGTAGGTGATCATGGCTTCCACGTCTCCCTATATCCTGGTAGCTTTTAGTAGTTTTCTCCTGTTAAACCACGCAACCCCCGTTCCGTCATCTACCTGCTCAGGACCCTCAAATATGTTATCTGCTGCCTTCCTCTGTCTCTTTTTCCTTCTATCTGACCTTTTTTTTTTTTTTAATCATATCACCCCAAGCCAGGCGATAACGCCACTGATGCGCAGGGGGCTACGTAAGAGTAAAAAGATTGGAAAAGAGAAAGCCGGAAGCCACATCCTAAACAGGAAACAAGGGATGAGCCTCTTCACCTGTTCAATAGACGTGAGTGGATTGTGAACCGGGCGATAGTTTAGTCTATCTACTCCAATTGAAAAAAAAAATAAAGAAAAGAGTGAAAAGATTGGAAAAGAAATCCGAAAACCGCATCCTAAATAGAAAACAAGGGATGAGCCTCTTCACCTGTTCAATAGACGTGGGTGGGTGTGAACCGGGCGGTCAGAATCAGGTTCTCCAAGCCCTCCTACCTCACTGCATACCTCAGGAACTTCAGTTGTCTCTTTCTGATGCTCAATATTAATATTCTTTTTGCTGCCATTCTTTCCAAAACCTCATCATTGCTCAGATATTCGGTCCATGATATCCGCAGCACCTGTGGGGGCTAAATTGATCTATAAAAACCTTTAGAGATATCATCATCACCATTGTCGTTAAGGTTTGATTCTTACAATCTTTACAATCTGTTAATATTTAATGCATTTTACTGCATTTCCAAAAGACATTAATAAACTAACAAAGATATTTCCAAACTGAGGCGTCAGTAGTATTTGCTAGTTTTCGGCAAACTGATTTTAGAAAGTCTAAAAAAATCAAGCAGTTTTCTTACTATTTGAATTTTTGTTGATCAGTCAAAGAGAAAATAAATGATCGAATTTGATTTTATTAACAGATCTTCACATCAGCTTAACATTATTTTTTCTATTTTATCTTTTATAATTAAGATATTTGGTGTTTTTGTTTTATTGCAGGGTCAGCGATTATTACTATTATTATTATTATTATTATTGTCATTTTTCATCATATTTCGAATTCTGCTATGGTCGCACTACCTACCAAGTCTGCGGGAAGACCTAAGGCAGGTCGTGGTGTGTTGTTATGGCTCCATTTCATGTTTTTTCTATCTCCCTTGGCTTTACATAGACAAAGTACGCCTTAGTGTGTAGGCTGTATTTAACAAGACAATTTTTTGTATATCTCTTAAGCTGGAGTTTCCAGGGATTCTTTTCATGTGTTGTTTTGTTCCAATTTTTATCATTCCAAGTGCACCTGCTATCACTGGCACGATTCTTGTTTTCAATTTCCACATTTTTTCTATTTCTATTTCCAGGTCTTTTTATTTTGATAGTTTTTCGAATTCCTTGGTTGCTATGTTACAATCCGTTGGACAAGACATATCAATTAATAAGCAAGTTTTTAATTTCTGGTTTTTAGCAATAATGTCTGGCCTATTTTCTTCAATTTCATTTCTTTTTCAATGTTTCTCTCTGTGTAGATTGTGTGTCATTACATCTATTAAAGTGACTATTATAACTTTTGAACACATTTATATATTTCATGCATCTTAAACTCAGCAGCACCTATCTCAGTATTCTTGCAAACAGCAATAAGACTCTGATCTAAACAGTTATGATTCTTTTATGAATTTCTTAATTTCGATGCCTATATGTTTCCCGGACATTTGTTAGGAAAGGCGCCAGCTTGATCCTCATTTCTACACTTTTCCCAACTTCTAAAGGACAACAAATAAACTGCAAGAAAACCGAATCCACGGTCATCAGCAAAAAGGGCAGCCCGAAATGCCAAATACAGGCGGGGGATAATAAAATCAAGCAGGTACAAAAATTTAAATACCTGGGAAGTGTTATAACAGAAAACTGAAAGTGTGACACAGAGATCCAAAGGCGAATTGGCATGGCGAAGGAAGCGTTCCAGAAGTTGAGTAAAAGATTAAGAAACAGGACATTTTCGCTAGAAACAAATAAGAGAGTAGTGAATTGGTATGTGTTGTCAGTTCTTCAATATGGCAGTGAATGCTGGACAATATAATAAAAGATGAAGGAAAAACTTGAAGCAACTGAAATCTGGTTCTACAGAAGGATGCTGCGAATATCATGGATCGAGCATGTGAGCAATAATGAGGTTTTGGAAATGATGGAAACGAAAAAGAAATTAATACTGAGCATCAGGAAGAGATAGCTGAAGTTCCTGGGACACGCAATGAGAAAGGAGGGCCTAGAGAACCTGATACTAACAGGCCAGATAGAGGGAAAATAGACAGGGGAAAGCAAGACCTAATCAGGTGGATGATGAAACGACGATTGCATGGTGTAACAGAAGGCGTGCTAAGAGCCACCAGGGATAGGGAGACGTGGAAAGCCATGATCGCCTACGTCCTGAAAGGACAGGGCACAGAGAAGAAGAAAAATTAACCTCATATTTATGCAATTTTACGTTTTGTTTTATTTTAAATAGATAAAATCATGGGGTTCGTAAAAACACTAAAACACATTTCAAATAATTTAAATATATTTTTTCAATGGTAATTGCTGGTTTTATGTGAAAGACTAGCTGTATAGACCGGCATTACTTGGGGTTTTTTTGTGTTGAAATGGTCAAGTGCGTCTTCAAAAAGCTTCAGTATAAGATTGCCGTGATGTATAAGTTACAAAAATGCGAATTAAGTATTAGTTTTTGTTGTATTTGTAAAACAGGATTCATGCTTTGTCAATTTTGCCAATAAACAGGAATGGTGTATGGACAATTGGAAAAACGGGGGCGGGCATTACGGGAGCCTGTAATGTGATTCGATGATGTTGTGACGCAGAAGAAATGGATGTATTGTTCCTGCAACGTTGGACGAGCTGGCATCTTGTAGAAAACGTGAAATTGTTCTGGCATATGATAAAGTAGAAGTTACAAAAAAGACCCGATTTCTGTCGGAATACAACTAGGCGTTTCGAAGAAATAAACGATATTAAAAAGCAATATTTTCCATTAATTTTTGCCGTACCTTGTGTGTCAATTAAAATTTTTGTACGCATTTCAAGGCACCAGTCCTTGATCTTCTGGTGACTCAATTTTGGTTGTGTTTGAATGAAGCGTCTTGGAGAAATGCATAAAAGTACACAAACGACCACCCGAAATAATCTTTGTTGTTGATTTTTGACGAACCATGTACGTTGATTCGAAACTTTTTGTGTACATCAAAGGTTCGGACCATGGTTTTGGTTGAATTTGCATAAGGTGTCTCTGAAGAGAAGAGTTTGTAAATTCCAAGCATTTTGGTGATTTCAGCCGTACTCTGTAAATCCATTCGAAATATTTTTGCTTACATCAAAGGTTCATGTCATGATTAACAAGTAAACCAATTTTCGAAGGAGTGTGGTACATTAGAATGGCAACACACACACACACACACACATTTTTAAGTATATAGATAAAAAACTAAAGTTAATCCATGAAAAAGAAAAATAAATTTACATAGATAAGTAATGTTTAGATATTTTTAAAACAGTGGCATGATCATTCATTACTCATAGACGAAAAATGATAATGACAATAAAATATCTTTTAAGAATACAATATTTACCCAAGAAATTGATTTCAAATTAAATTAGTAAACTTACAGATTAATTTACTGCATTTGTAAAATAGTGCTTATATTTTGCTTAAAACATAGCGAAAATAATATTTATTTATGCACAGTAGCCCAGGAACTGTCCTGAATGTCAGAGTTCAAAAAACAGTTTTTTACTGTTACCGCCATGGTGAAAGTGACCCAGGATATATATTTCCCTCAGTTGAAAGTGATCCATGAAAAATATTTATCCCAGATTGAAAGCGACACACAAAAATATTTCTCTAAGTTTTTCTAATAAAATAAACAATTCAGCATGAATTTAATTATTCAATGAATAAGTAGTATTTTTTTTTTCTGATCTGGGGAAATTTCTTAAAAATAGTGGTTAGCTTTTTTCCTTAAATTTCAGAAAAAGTGTATACATTTCGGCGGTTCCTATGTAACGAGGAAGAAGGGCTTGGGGAATCTAATACTCATAGGTGAGATAGAGGGAACGAGAGACAGGTGAAAGCAGCGTGTAACATACTTAATGGCTTTGAGCAAGTGAATGGTAGAGCGGGGTTTTGGAAAAAGGTTGCTAAGAGCCACTAGGCATAAGAAGATGTGGAAGGTCATGATCGCCTACGCCCTGAAGGGACGCGGCACATAGAAGGCGAATTTCTACTGGTAATTATTTTTTTAAAACTGTCAGAATCTCTTTTCTTTTTTTTTTGGGGGGGGATTATATGATTTCACATCGGTGTATTATTATCACTACTACTATTAATAATAATAATAATAATAATAATAATAATAATATTACTACTACTACTACTACTAGTATTAGTTGTTGCAATATGATCATTAGAATATATGGTATGTGAGTTATTCCTACTGGATGAAAATCAGATTATTGCTTGCGGTAACTAACACATGGTTTTATGGTCCATCTTAAACGTCAGTTCTGAAGAAGAATCATTTCACTCAGTTTCGTAAAAAAAAAAAATAAACGAAAACATTTGTCCAAGTTTATGTCTAAACGTCAACTGTGATGTTTTTTTATACCTGAAACAGTAAGTTATATGTAAACAGACGGGTTATAAACGCAGTTATAGTAACAATATCTCAGAAAACGGTTGAAAGAATTGTAAATTTGAAGGCGAGAAAATATGACTTAGAATAGGGCGCTGCCTAGTCTGTGAAAACACTGAACATAATAGGTAAGAATTCTTCTGAAGACTTGTTTTCACTGGATCCCCAGAAATCCTTTCGTAATAATAATAATAATAATAATAATAATAATAATAATAATGAAGATAAAAAACAAAATAACCACCTGAGACAAGAAAATAAATCTATAATTCCAACTCCAATAATATCTGCCGAAATCTTTTTATTTCAGTCAATTATATTTTATTCCTTTTAAAGGTCATTCAGTTAAGTGCCATACGTGATACACGCTTTGGGCGATCATGTCTCGAAAGAGACATGACAGACTGGACAGAAGATTATCCAGCAGTAGGTTGTCATTGTTTTTTGCGGTAGACTGATTGCAAGCCAAGGCTATTGAACCTAATCTGTCCTATTATTTAACCCATAACTGGAGGGAAGTGACGGATTAATACCTTTCCCAAGGGTATTTGTGCGTGAGTGAATGCGAGGGATTCAACTGGAATTCGAACTTGACTCCTCATTTATAATAATTATATAAAAAAAAAAATAATAATTACAAAAGCAGAATATTCCTTCTTATTAACCATGAATGCAATGTATATTTGAAGATAAAAATTTATGAAAATGCAAGGAACTTAAAAGAGAAATGTTAAAAATGTAGCAGGTAATGATATAAACAATTCCAGTTGTAGTTGGAGCCCTCCCTTTAACTGGAAAATATTCCGATAAACACATTGAAATAATCCATGATAGTCCAAGCCTTAAAGAAATTTAAAAAATTGTACTAACAAGTGCAGGTCAAAAGTTAAGAAGGGCTTTAATTTTGAAAAATGTGTGTAATTTTCTAAAGGTAATGCTTAATGAAACATATCATAATGGCATTTCTGACCTTAGGTCACTAGTTGGGACCCCAAAAAGTGAGCATACACCAGAAATCAAAGAAATAATAATAATAATAATAATAATAATAATAATAATAATAATACTAAATGTTGCTAAATGATGGTTACGTGCATCTGAATTAAAGTCTGAAACTGAAGGCTTTATTCTTGCAGGGTATGACCAAAGTCTTTTCACTAGGAACTTTCAGGCAAATATACATAAAAATGTGGAACCACAATGCAGGTTCTGTGATAAGTACCAAGAAACAATAGACCATCTAATCTCAGGCTGTTCTGTACCTGCTCCAAATGAATATAAAAATCGTTACGATAGAGTGGGGCAATATTTACATTGTACAATGTGCAAACATTATGGAAAATAGGTAAACAAACAGTGGTATGAACATCACCCAGCACCGGTTAAAGAAATAGAAGATATCACCATCGTATGGGATTACACCATTTACACAGAAGAAAAATTGAAGCAAATAGAACGGAGATTATTGTTAAAAACCGAAAAGAAAAAACTTGTCTATTAATTGATATGGCTTGTCCATCGGATTGTAACATAGCAACCAAGAAATTTGAAAAACTGTCAAAATATAAAGACCTGGAAATTGAAATAGAAAAAATGTGGAAATTGAAAACAAGAGTTGTGCCAGTGATAGTGGGTTCACGTGGAATGATAAAAAATGGAACAATAAAACACCATTGAAAGAATCCCTGGAAGCCCCAGCTTAAGAGATATACAAGAAATTGTCTTATTAAGTACAGCCCACACACTAAGGAGAACTTTGTTCTATGTAACGCTAGGGATGTTAGGGGAGATAGAAAAAACATGAAATGGAGTCATCACAACACACCACGACTTGCCTTAGGTTTTACTGCAGACTTGGTAGGTAGTGCGACCATAGCAGAAATAAATTGATACATGATAATAATGATAATAATGAGAAGAAAAACATGATAGTAAATAAGAATAATATCCTTTTATAGATGCCATATTTCATGATGCTTTATCACATTGACTATCAACCTTACGTTATCTTGTGGTTGATAGTTTATTATGATGCCGAGCCTGAGTTATCTCGATTTTAGTGGTGTTCATATCAGGGCTGCAACACTACAACCAAGAGATTTTCGCTGTTTTAACACAAATAACTGGTACTCCATATCTATGACAGAAATGAAAACTCATGCTGGCAACTAAATTTTTCTTGGGAAAATATTGAAAACACAACACAAACATGAAGCATATGAATAAAGAATTACTCTCGAAGACGGCTATTATAAATCTCTCTTTTGTCGTCTAAATTATGCAGTACTTAATAATACTGACACCTGATTTCAACAGATATATTTACCAAAATTGCACAATAATATCTGGAAATACTAAACAGTAAATCGCTTCAATAAAATCACTATTAGCTTCAAACATGGCTCCAGATGATTACATTAAATGCTGCCATAAACATATCCTGCATTTCAACTTTGTTGCTACAAAAGATTTTATTGATTTTACGCACATATGCGCTCCACATATAAAAATCAACAATCTTTTAGTCCGAGAAGCTAAGTGGCAAGATGTAAGAGGTTAAGTGGTCCCAGAGACTGCCTGACAGCTATGACTGGGATCGCCTGCTTTTGTTGCATGGTGCAGAATCATGTATCCAGACATAGTGTCTTTCAGCAGCCGTCCTCTGGACCCTAGGCTGACTCTACCCCCTCAATTCACTCTGTGTGGACCTTTCTGTTGAGACTGTGACCCTGTGTGAAAATGAATGCAGGCATTAACGACTCCAATATTATTAATCAATTCTGAAATTTTCTTACGGGAACTTCCCGCGCGAATGCCAAGAAGTCAAGCAAAACGTTTTCATCTTTCTGTTGGAGTAAATTGCTTCATCGTGCTCTTTTTCTCAGAGACCGAGCCCAACTGACAATAATATACTGTACAGTTAACAAATTAAAAAAATAATACCGCGCATGCACGAAATTACAAATTAAAAGTGGCGAGGATTTGCACATCCCACGCTGTAGAAAAACACGAGCAGAGAAGAGATAGATAGATATATAGATAGATAGATGATAGATAGATAGATAGATAGATAGATAGATAGATAGATAGATAGATATGAACAGACTGAGATAGATAGATAGATAGATAGATAGATAGATAGATAGATAGATAGATAGATAGATAGATTTGATCGAACAGATATTTAGATTTGAACGAAAAGAGATAGATAGATAGATAGATAGATAGATAGATAGATAGATAGATTTGATCGAACAGATATTTAGATTTGAACGAAAAGAAAAGATAGATAGATAGATAGATAGATAGATAGATAGATAGATAGATAGATAGATTTGATCGAACAGATATTTAGATTTGAACGAAAAGAGATAGATAGATAGATAGATAGATAGATAGATAGATAGATAGATATGAACAGACTGAGATGAGATAGATAGATAGATAGATAGATAGATAGATAGATAGATAGATAGATAGATTTGATCGAACAGATATTTAGATTTGAACGAAAAGAGATAGATAGATAGATAGATAGATAGATAGATAGATAGATAGATAGATAAATTTGATCGAACAGATATTTAGATTTGAACGAAAAGAGATAGATAGATAGATAGATAGATAGATAGATAGATAGATAGATAGATAGATAGATAAATAGGTTTTAATGAACAGATATTTAAATAGATTTGAACGAATAGATAGATAGATAGATAGATAGATAGATAGATAGATTTGAACGAACAGATATTTAAATTTGAACGAAAAGAGATAGATAGATAGATAGATAGATAGATAGATAGATAGATAGATAGATAGATAGATAGATAGATAGATAGATGATTGTGATTATATAGATAGATAGATAGATAGATAGATAGATAGATAGATAGATATGAATAGATTGTGATTATATAGATAGATAGATAGATAGATAGATAGATAGATAGATAGATATGCTGTGATAACGATCTTTAGAGTGTATGTTAGGGAGAGGTAGGTAGAGAGACAGAAATTATCGAATGGTAGCTCGAGAGATGTTGGCGAGATTATTATTACTCCCGAGGTGATACGATATTTTAAGTAAATATTTATTTTACATACATTTTTATATGTTCAAAAACATACTCTTTTATTATTGTTGATTTTGCTCATAGATCTTCAGGTCGATATAATCTTCTCGTGTGACCCAGACAGAAATCTACGCGAAACCGGAAATGTAAGAAATAAAATGCTAAGTAACAGCTCTTGTCTATTGGACTCGCATCCCACGATCCCGTCTTTCGACCACGTCACCCCCGGTAGCCTTGATTCTCACAATATGATGAAGTGCAGCTCGTAATAACTAACAAAATGAAAAAAATTCTTTTGAAAAGCTTTTAAGACATAACTTTCCTATTAGTCCAAAGTCAAATAAAAATGGCGTACAGAATGAGAGAGCAGTAGGTTACCGAACGGTTTCAGATTTCTGCTTCGATTAATCATCAATGTTGACGTGGCCGAAATTGTAAAGGCAACGTCTATGAAAGACAGACTCCCTTGGGATGCTACTGCAAATCTAGTCGTAATCCACTTCAATTTTGTTTTATCTTGTGATATCGAAGATTATATCGAACCAAAGCACTGGGATAAGTAAAGCAACAATTATATGGAAGGAAATAAGTTACAAAATAATATGAAAAGTTTTCCTGTACAAAAATTTAAAAACGTTTTAATTGGGTCTCACATTTAAGCTTAATGGTTAATTCTTGTCCCGATTGTGAACGTTACAACTTTTATTAATAAAAAAAGATCAATTTATATAGTCTATGATGAAAACACTTTAAGAGAAGTTTTTTCAAAGAAACTTGTTTTTTATGATTCTTTAGCTTTCATACATTTCATTGTCATACACGCAAACAATAATTTTTATGAGTAAAATTATTGCTATTACTACTTTTGATGTTTCAACCTTTTGAAAAAAATCATTTTAGAAATAAGTCATATATATCTATGCTAACACATGAAAGTTTCTATTTTTCCAACATAACTTAAAAAATATAAGTATATCAATACTTTGTATTGATATTGTATCCCAATATTTATTTATACATATATAAAGGCAATATAACATATTTATCGTCTTCGCAACCTGAACCTTTTTCTTTATAATGATATTATTATTTTAACAAGAAGCAATATTCAACACCAGTCATAAAATATCGGATAAAAAAACAGGGTAGGCCATCATCTTAATAAACTGATTTGGACTTTATTTTGTTCCTGTCGGTTATCTTTGGATAATTTTTAATGATTTCAAAAACAAAATAAGTTTTAAATGTTAGAGGAGATTTAATTTAATTAGATTGATACAAATCCAGGGTAACTCGTGCAGAATATAATCAGTGTTATTGCAATATTATTTACACCTTTCGGACATTCATTTCTATAAACTCGGTGTTTATGGTTACAACATTGTTTTGAATCCTTATTTTAATATTCATTTCCAATCATAAAAAGGCAGCGTGGATCTGGCGATAAATTTCATACTAAAATTATTTTAATTTTATATTATTATTATTATTATTATGTCATTTTTCATCATATTTCGATTTCTGCATTGGTCTCACTACCAACCAAGTCTGCGGGGAGACCTAAGGCAGGTAGTGGCGTGTTGTTATGACTCCATTTCATGTTTTTCTATCTTCCCTATCATCCCCAGCATTACATAGATAACGTTTTCCTTAGTGTGTGGGCTGTACTTAATAAGATAATTTTTTGTATATCTCTTAAGCTGGGGTTTCCAGGGATTCTTTCAATGTGTTGTTTTGTTCCATTTTTTATCATTCCAAGTGCACCTACTATCACTGGCACAACTCTTGTTTTCAATTTCCACATTTTTTCTATTTCAATTTCCAGGTCTTTATATTTTGACAGTTTTTCAAATTCCTTGGTTGCTATGTTACAATCCGCTGGACAAGCCATATCAATTAATAGACAAGTTTTCTCCTTCTGGTTTTTAACAATAATGTCTGGCCTGTTTGCTTCAATTTTTCTGTCTGTGTAGATGGTGTAATCCCATAGAATGGTTACATCTTCTATTTCTGTAACCGGTGCTGGATGATGTTCATACCAGTGTTTGTTTACAGCTTTTCCATAATGTTTGCACATTGCCCAATGTAAATATTGCCCAACTTTATTATTATTATTATTATTATTATTATTATTATTATTATTATTATTATTGTTGTTATTATTATTATTATTGTTATTATTATTACTAGCAGTAGTAGTAGTCGGAGTTGCAGCAGTATTTAATGATTTTTAGTCGCGAGTGGATCACATCAGTCTCACTAGCGATCAAGTGACAGCAAGCCTTTACAAAACCCTTCCTCAAGTAATTTCGCTCATTTTAATAACGTTGTCTCAATATTTCCATTTCTTTCTCGGTGTTCCAGTTTCCCACCTTTTTTCTTTTACTTTTTTTTTTGTTTTTGTTTTTTTTTTGCACGTCTTTTCGAAGTCATTCTAAGTATTCCAGAAAGTATAGGTACAATCGTCACTCAATTTTTAGTCCTAGCGTTCATTATTTTTTAAAACTCTCTTTTGGGGGTCTTTACTACAATAATAGCGATATTTCCTCCTCAACATACCATTTCTGAAGATCTTTCTTTAGGATGACTAAAGAATTATTAAGCGCTACAAGACTGGAAATTATTGTCAACATCCTGAAGAGGCCCGGAATACAGACAAATAAATCTAATTGTTTTAGACATAGTTATTTTAATGCCTTAAAGAATCTTACATATTTAATCCCACGGAATATCTTAATCGATAATATGGTATTCAGTTTGTGATATCAATTGTGATCCCCCCGAGTGAAAGACCAAACAAATAAACTCATACGATTTCTTAAAATAAACAAAGAAAAACAAGAATTTTCTAATTTAGATGTCTTTTTTAGCATATTACTGTAGATGATGAACGCCAGATTACGAATTCTGTTTTTGTTTTATTTTATTGTATTTGTCTAACAAAATATGACTATATTTGTTTTGGCTTCCGTATGGTGATCTATTTACTACATAGAAAACTGGATTTTCAATTATTTTTTTTTTTCTTTTGTAATATTATACTCACATATTTTTTCTTAGATTTCCATAATCTGGAGGGCTTAATCTGTAATTAGACGAAAAAGAAATGCAATTATTATTCTTATCATGAGAGTATTAGTTGTAGTAGTAGTAATTTTATCATTGTATGACACTTATCTTTATTGTTATTGTTATTATTATTGTAGAAGTAGTAGTAATAGTAATTATGTCAGTTGTAGTATTTGTGTCAGTATATACATTACTACAGATGCTACTACTACTACTACTACTACTACTACTAATAATAATAATAATAATAATAATAATAATAGAAATAATAATAATAATAATAAAGTTGAGTTGGCGAATAGGTATTGTAACCAGAAATAGACATGAACTCATTTTTAATATTATTATTATTATTATTGTTAGTAATGTAGAAATTGTCGTAGTAATAATTGTGCCAGTATATTTTGCTTATCCTTATTATTATTATTATGTCATTTTTCATCATATTTTCGATTTCTGCTTTGGTCTCACTACCAACCAATCTGCGGGGAGACCTAAGGCAGGTAGTGGCGTGTTATTATTATTATTATTATTATTATTATTATTATTATTGCTATTATCGTCGCTGTTTCCATTGCTAAATGTCTTGGAAATTCATTATTTTTTGCTCGTTTAATATTATTTTCTATACTGATAAATATTTGTAAAATATTTAAATATTTTTTTGTTTAATGTTGTTATTATTTTTCTCGTTTTTGATTAAATTCTCGTTTTGTTTCTGTTAATATTATTTATTTGATTTATTTTAACGTCTATTTTTTTCTCGTTTTTTTTTTATTATTCAAACGTTTTGTTTCTGTTAAAATTTCGCCATTAATATTGCTCGACATTGGTAACATCCTATTTTGATGCAACAACCAATAGAATTCGAGTTTATTTTTATTCACAGCCGGCAAATGAAATCGAGCGAAGTTTCATCAATTGAGTCTATTATTTCTCATTTTGATGCTGTTATTTTTATTTACTCAGAAAAAAGTTTTGTCTTTCCTTTTTTGTTGAAATTATTTTTGACTTGTGTAATTTTGCGATCATGGGAAAAGAGCCAAATTTGTTTCAATGTTTATTTATATGTTTGGCTACTTCATGAATTAGGTAACCATAAAATTGAATGGAGTTCAATTTTCTTTTTGGAAATAAAAAAAAATAATTTGGCTTATATTTAAATGAATATTGCTATCGCTATTGTTTATAATTAATATTTAATACTGATAATTTTGTGTTATTTTTATTGTGACTTCTTTTATTTATTGAAATCTGAATTTATTTTACATTTTTCTATCAGGCCCGATGAAGATGATGCATTTCAATAGAGAACGATGACATTAAATCTCCAGTATTCTCGTCTTTTGCTAATGCTGTCTGCTGAAAAGATCCAATAATCTATTATAATTATTATTATCATTATTATTATTATTATTATTAGTAGTAGTAGTAGTAGTAGAAGTAGTCGCAGTAGTAGCATTGTTTACAATGATGATTAAGAGACACAAGTCTCAACAATAGGCCATAGCCCTACTTAGTATTGTATCTGTTGTTTCTCTCGTTTTGCAATAAAAAGATACGGGACATTTTAGCAGACACCATATTGTTGTGGTGGCTGAAATGGTTGTCAATTTTTGTAGTATTCATTACGTTTTCATATATATATATATATATATATATATATATTCTAAAAATATTCTGTTAAATATAAGATACAATGAATGTCTGTTATGTTTAATCATGAGCCGTTATAAACATAATTTTTGGGCTTTAATTTCAGATAAAAATAAAACAAAAATTCCCCAACATCGTGATAATTTTTTATTAAGTTGGTTCTAAGCTTTCGGCTCGCATGAGCCATCTTCAGAGAGGTTAAAAGGACGTTAGCATAAAAACAACCTCTTGTAACCTCTCTGAAGATAGCTCATGTGAACCAAAAGCATAGAACCAACTAAATAAAAAAATTAACCAAATATAAGATACAATGAATGTCTGTTATGTTTAATCATGAGCCGTTATAAATATAATTTTTGGGCTTTAATTTCAGATAAAAATAAAACAAAAATTCCCCAACATCGTGATAATTTTTTATTAAGTTGGTTCTAAGCTTTCGGCTCGCATGAGCCATCTTCAGAGAGGTTAAAAGGACGTTAGCATAAAAACAACCTCTTGTAACCTCTCTGAAGATAGCTCATGTGAACCAAAAGCATAGAACCAACTAAATAAAAAAATTAACCAAGTGTTGGTGAATGTTTTTCTTTATTTTCACCTGAAATTAAAGCCAAAATACGATGTTTAGAACGGCTCATGATTAAACATAATAGACATTCATTTGCTCTTATATTTAACAGTATATGTTTAGTAAATTATCTGCTGCCTCGATAAACTATATATATATGATGATCGCGAGTACGCTGAGTTGTAGGGGGAACCACAGAAGTGGCTTATCTTAGGCACAATAGCCTGACTGAGACCAGCCCTCTCCAGGATAGTTTCGAATTCAAAGTTTTTTTTTTCCTGTACCGATTGTCAGCCAAGCTAAAGAACACTGTCTGTCCTGCTTTTTCCCAATTGGGGCAGAGGAGATAGATTTCTACCTTTCCTAAGGTATTAACCTTTCAGAATTCATTTCTTAAGTGAAATGTATGTAATAAATTCGAACTCGGCTCTCCAGTTACTCACTCAGAGCCGCTGTCCATTCTATTACCCGACCGTGGCTCCATCATGTTTAACACGATCATTCTAACATCATCATCATTATCATCATCGTAATTTGTTCGCGTGGCGATTTGACACAAATATTTGTTTTGGTGATTAAGTGATACACTCACTCTAATTTTAGTAGTACCAATATCTGGATTGTTTCAGTTATTGAATGACCAACCTTTTCAGGCCTATACAATTATGTATGAATCTGTTCCAAATGTTCATTTTGTTCTGACTTAACATTCCACGTTCCTATTCCAAAATGTCTTTGCTCTAGAACAAGGTCCAGCTATTTCCCCACTTTTCAAAAATGTTCTTTTCTGAAGTGCGACATTCAACATCTGATAGATGTCTTATGTTTCTACCAATGTAACCATTTTCTTAGATTAGGCGTTTTTGATTGTATTTCAAAGGTGACTAGATTTTTATTCTTTCTGGTTTTCTGTGCGATCTGTCAGTGTGACATTAGTTTTAATGATTAAATCCTCGACATTTGCACACTTCAAAGTAAATAGTCGTTTCTACTCAGTTGTGCTTATTTTTGTATTTTCTTTGAGTGATATTTTACTTTTATTTATTATGGGGTTGACAGTTTCATTTCCGTCTCTGTGCAAACAATATTTGCTATTTTGTTGAACTTTTCCAATCTTGTCCATGACATGGTTTGTTATAATTGCATTTCTTTCAACAGCAGTTATTAGGTTTTCTGTTTCCGTTATTATTATTATTATTATTATTATTATTATTATTATTATTATTATTATGTCATTTTTCATCATATTTCATTTCTGCTATGGTCGCACCACCAGTCAAGTCTGCAGGAAGACCTAAGTCAGATCGTGGCATGTTGTTATGACTCCATTTCATGTTTTTTATTTTTTTTCCTATCTTCCCCATCATCCCTAGCGCTACATAGACAAAGTTCTCCTTAGTGTGTGAGCTGTACTTAATAAGACAATTTCTTGTATATCTCTTAAGCTGGGGTTTCCAGGGATTCTTTCAATGTGTTGTTTTGTTCCTTTTTTTATCATTCCAAGTGCACCTACTATCTCTTGTTTTCAATTTCCACATGTTCTTCTATTTCAATCTCCATTTCTTTATATTTTGAAAGTTTTTCAAATTCCTTCGTTGCTATGTTACAATCCGATGGACAAGCCATATCAATTAATAGGCAAGTTTTTTCTTTCTGGTTTTTAAAAATAATGTCCGGCCTATTTGCTTCAATTTTTCTGTCTGTGTAGATGGTGTAATCCCATAGAATGGTGACATCTTTTATTTCTGTAACCGGTGCTGGTGATGTTCATACCAGTGTTTGTTTACAAATTTTCCATAGTGTTTGCACATTGTCCAATGTAAATTTTGTCCCACTCTATCGTGGCGATTTTTATATTCATTTGAGGCAAGTACAGAACAGCCTGAGATTAGATGGTCTATTGTTTCTTGGTATTTATCACAAAACCTGCATTTTGGATCCATTATATTTTGTATAATATTTGCCTGAATGTTTCTAATGAAAATACATTATTATTATTATTATTATTATTATTATTATTATTATTTCATTAACTCATTCATTATTTTTATACTAACTGTAAGTGGCTGCTTACACTTAAGATTAAGTGACAACAATTTTTCTCAGTGTTCAATACTATTTATAAGATTCTATTTTTAAGATTCTTTTTTTTCTTATATTTTTCTTATTTTTTTAAGATTCTATTTTTTTTAAGATTCTATTTTTTATTTTTTATTTTTTTATTTTTATTTTATTATTTATTATTTTTATTTTATTTTTAGTTTTTATTTTTTAGTTTTTTTTTTTTTTTAATTTCTTTTTTAAGATTCTATTTTTAAGATTCTTTTTTTCTTATTTTTTTTTTACGATTCTATTTTTAAGATTCTAACTCTTTTCATTAACCCTGTCTTATGGCTGGTTTCATATGTTCCTGTAATTTCTGTTTTTCTTGTTCCTTTCTGAGCTTCCATAATAATTTCATTGTTTTTCATTACCTTTTAAAATCGTTGATTATTATTCTATTTTATTTCCTTTGATTTCTGGTGTATACTCATTTTTTCCAGGTTCAAAACCCGAGACCTAAGGTCAGAAATCGCACCATTATCCTTTTCACTTAGCAATTTTTGAGAGAAAAAAAACGAACATCACAAAAGCAAACGCCCTAAGGTCTTCATAAGGAGTAGGCTCTGCTTATGAGTACAATTTGGTGTATGTTTGTAAGGCTTGCTCTATCATGAATCCATTCAAATAAGAATATCGGAATTTTTTTCCAATCAATCAGAGTGCTCTAATTACAACTGGAATTACTGATGTCCTCATGTGCCACTTTTTTTTGGTGGTGGGGTTCACTTCAAGATACTTATATTTTGATAGTTTGTTTTAAGATCTTCAGAAATACGTTACAATTGCCGGGGACTCTCATGTACATAAGAAGGCATATTCTGTTTTTGTGATGATGATGATGATGATGATATTAATATTATTATTACTGTTCTCTATTTGCCGTGGTTTATCATAGTGACCACGTGTAATATCCAATGCAACAAATTTTACTCCTCATTAATCTGTGAGTTTTTCTTAGTCTATATTTAATTAAATTATCTATTGTTAACAGGAAACAATTTTTACCTGTGTCATATGATCTCTTTTTATATAGGAAGGATTACCCCTTCATTGGCTATAAGTACGTTTTGTTGGGAACATCTCGACAAACATTATATTTTACGCTATAATTTTATCTTATCGGATTTAAGCAGGAAGCCATCTTCTATTTCGAGAATCAATATAATGATGGTAAATGATGATTTCCACAAATTACCCCACCACCATTACTACACGACAATTGTGATTTTGACTCTTTTTAAAGATGTTTATAGTTTTATATGCATTAACAACTTAGTTCCTTGTATTCTCTAACATTTTGAGAAGATTCATTATCATTCCAAGCTGTATTCAGATTATTGAACGCTGTCTGTTGTTGTTCTGATTTCTTCATTTGTACAATCTGTAGGGAAGGAGATGCACACTTTTTTTGGTCGGGAGCAGCAAACCAAAGAAAATTCGTAAACAGAAAACATCAAATATATAAGTAGTTGCGTTGATTGATAGTTATATCAATAAGCGAAATGCAGTCCAGTAGCATAAACTACAAGTAATCATAGTCAATCAAATAATAATAATAATAATAATAATAATAATAATAATAATAATAATAAGAAGAAGAAGAAGAAGAAGAAGAAGAAGAAGAAAAGCCGTTAAAGACCGCAAACCTCCTTCAAGACAATACCAACATCATCTCGGGGATTAGCAAGAGATCATTAAAATGCGAATAAGTGCCATGAATTTGACAGTTCTCAAGAGTGAAAATAAAAAAATTAAAAAAATTGAAAAATGTAAAGTGAAATTAAAAGTTCGGCTGAAAAAATTGTGGAAAAGTTTGTTTTTAATTTTCAATATCCCAAAGTTGTATTTTGACTAATTTTTGTTCGTTTATCTTTTTGTGTGTTTTTTTTTGTTTTATTGTTTTGTGTTGTTTTTTTATGTTTTTATTTTTAAAAAATTAAATTCATAGTATATTATACATGAGTCTGCAAAATTGTGGAACAGATCGTATTTACATTATTATATCTCAAAGATGTAGTTTGACTTTTCTTTTTTCTTTTTTTTTTGTATTTTATCATTTTATTGTTCGATTTTTGGAGAATAAACATTAAATCTATATTAAAAATTAGGTTGCAGAAATTTTCGATGGTTCTGTTTTTATTTTTTAATATTTCAAAGTTGTATTTTCACTCATTTTAATTGAAAATTTTATTTTTATATTTTTTACTTTTGGAAGATAAATATTACATTTATATAATAAATAATAATATTTTCGTCGAAAAATAGTGCGTTCAGAAAATGCAATCTAGGGGGAGGTAATTCGATATCTGGCATGTGAAACGTACGAAAAAATATTAGTAAAAAATCATGAAAAATAACTCTAAAATTTCATCCTGCACTGGATCGAACCCAAAATCTAAGCAGTTTGTATCACTAACGAGGCAACTTAGTACTACAAATTTAAGCCGTATCCATGCGGCAAGATTTGAGATATCTTGACCAAGTACAGATAAACAAATAAACAAATAGAAAAACGCAACCGAATACAATACCTCCGCCCTAATGCGGAAGTAATAATAATAAAGAATACGAAACAGTAGTGAAATATATATTCAGAGGACTTGCTGCCGCATGATCTTTGGGGAATATCATTGGTGTAAATATTTCAACGAGTAAATAATAATGATACTGAAGAAAAAATATAATTTAATCTCCACTGAGAGGGAAATGAATTATTATTACAAAACTTAGAAAGAGCAAGATTTAAGAAAACAAATATTAAATAAAAGACAGTTTTTAACAATATGTTGGTGATATATTTGTTTTCTTTTGTTTATGTTTAAGCATTGTGTACAAGTATATAAAAATATATTTCAAAAAGTACAATCTTTGTTGGAACGCACGCTTGTGTTGAGGAAAACGGTTGTAATTACAATCAACGCAACAACGCGAATGAAATGCAGCCGGTAAGAATGAAGTGCAACTGTAATGAAAGTTGCATGATGGAGAGCGTTTTCTTTTTGAAATTCTCAGTTATTTGGTTAAGTAGTAAGAGCAATTAATAAAATAATTTTTATGGAAAACTTCTGCTAGCTTGTTCATTCCCATGGAGTGTAAGGTTACTAATTTGCATGTTGTTATTATTATTATTATGTCATTTTTCATCATATTTCGATTTCTGCTTTGGTCTCACTACCAACCAAGTCTGCGTGGAGACCTAAAGCAGGTCGTGGCGTGTTGTTATGGCCCCATTTCATGTTTTTCTATCTTCCCTATCATCCCTAGCGTTACATAGATAACGTTTTCCTTAGTGTGTGGGCTGTACTTAATAAGACAATTTTTTGTATATCTCTTAAGTTGGGGTTTCCAGGGATTCTTTCAATGTGTTGTTTTGTTCCATTTTTTATCATTCCAAGTGCACCTACTATCACTGGCACAACTCTTGTTTTCAATTTCCACATTTTTTCTATTTCAATTTCCAGGTCTTTATATTTTGACAGTTTTTCAAATTCCTTGCTTGCTATGTTACAATCCGATGGACAAGAAGCCATATCAATTAATAGGCAAGTTTTTCTTTCTGGTTTTTAACAATAATGTTTGTTATTATTATTATTATTATTATTATTATTATTATTATTATTATTGATAATTGTTAGTTTATTACCATCATCGCAGCTGCAGCGTAAACATTTTGTTGTTAATTCATTATTTCAGAAAAAGTAGTAACAAAATGACGAAAATGTAAGAAAAATACGAAAAGCACCCCTACACACACACACACGCACACATTCAATTTTTCTCTCTTCATGCACATTTATGAATAAAGTTTTGCATCCATAATATATATATATATATATATATATATATATATATATATATATATATATATATATATATAGTTTGCTCTTGCATGAATATAGTTTCATGCGCATTTATTTAATTCAGTAACCTTTACACAAATATAGTCATACTAGCAGTATAGCCCGGCGTTGCTCGGCAGTAATGGAAGCTTTAAAACTAATCCATGGTCCTGGAGCTCAGACACTTTGGACGTTGGCACGAAATACTAAAAAGCAATAGTTGTTTCTAGTTAAAGCGAAAGAAAAATGAATGGATGTAAGTCAAATTTTGATTTCTTGGTATTGATATCAAATAATTTTTTTTCGTCATAAACTGAATTTTGAAGGTTAAATAAGTCCTCTGAGTAAATGGTATCTTGGCTGAGACTAAGAACTACAATTATACCTATTTACAGCCAAACCTGAAGCAAAAACTAAAATAAAAGGGCTGAAATACATACAGGCATACAGGGAGATAAACAGACACACACACAAACATCTTGCCTTTTATTTATATATATTATCGATTTTCTGCACTATTGTAAGAACTGCAACCTTGAAACTTCTGAATATCGTTTCTTATGTCTTTTTCTATGAGTGTATCAAATCTGATTAAAATCGGACCATTCCTTCTATAACCCGATTTTTTCGATTATCGATTTTCGATATTTATCAGGAGTACCTCGACACAAAACTTAGCTAAGAACACTCGCAGACGCTTATAGTACAACGGTAAATTTTCAAGAAAATTGGTTCAGCTGTTTCGGTGTCTATAGGTAATGGACACACACACACACACAGACAAAGTTCCATTTTTATAAATAAATTTAGATTTAGATTTGGATAGATATATGTATCTAAATCTTACATGAATTTTTGAGTAATACTTAGACGTCAGATGAAATCTGACAGGTAAGGATTATGCAAATTGTATTTCCTATTTTTTTTATTCATATACATGAAAAAGAATTTTCATATTGATGATACTTATAAAAGAAAAGACTGATTATTTAAATTAATTAAACTAATGATTACTTCAGTTCGAAATTAGTTTTTTTGTTGTTGTTTTGTTTTCATAGCTATTATGCATTTTGCCTTTTGAATTAAATGCCAGCAACCATATCGGGTAAGTTAAAACGAATTTCTATGACAGTGTGAAAATGAGAGAAAAAATCTGAATAAAGAACGAAGAAATATTATGACCCAAAATCAGACATTTTTTAATCTTTTTGAAGAGACAATGAGAAATACTCTGATTCTTATAAAACTATCAATAAAGAAATAATTTTATGAAAGACAATGAAGGCAATTAAAAGCTATTTTTCGAATTATAAATAATGTTCAATTTTGGATTATCATCAAAAAATAGTTATAAAGGTGTTTTATTAAAATTAGTTATCGTTTTCATGCCTGTGTAAAGGCACAAACACTAGTGCCGCCCTTGGTCGTCCTTTTCATATTAATTTTATGAGAAACATTGAATAAAATACTTAATTTCTTCATTTCGCGATTAGATGTAAATATTAGTTTTAAGAGAATATTAATCAGAAATATACGAGTGTGCTTAAAATTGCTCCTTCCAACCAAAGAAAGGCTCAAAAATAATTTTGAGGTTTGGTCATTTAGTCAATTTTTTGGTAGTTGATCCAATGCGTAACATTTCTCTCCACAACTGAATCATTAAATGGGGTTATTCGTAAATACCAATAATTCTCATGCAAATTTCACGGTTTTGCTATGAGATTGAATGTAATTAACCACACTACTTAATTAAATAACTGAATAAGTTTCTTTTGAGTTCCAGGACTATAAAATATACGTGGAAATTCCTATTTACATCATTTGCTTAATAACCATAAGAAAAGCAATAACAATAGTAAACACTAAAGCAGGTCGTTATTTAAAGAAGTAAGAGAATACAAATGAAAAATTAATAATTAACAAAGTTTTACATTTCACTGAATCAGACGTTAAAAACATGATCTATTTGTTTAGTATTTATGATTTTTTTTCACTAAAACTGAATAACATCACTGATATATTTTCTTCCTTTTTTTCCTCTCAGTCGAAAGGGAATGGTGCATTATTTATCTGAGTAATGGCAAAGTGTAAGTTATCTGCTAATGGAAGAACAAGCGGAATAGATTTTTTGATCTTTACAAGTCCAATCTAATGTTATTTCAAATGTAGTATACATATATATGTTCATAATTTACCAAAGACATCAAGCGACGCTTTGGGATTATTGTTTTTTATTTTTCATTTTTTATTTTCGTGCAATGAAAATATACCATGTGGAAAACTGATACAAAAAAGTGCTTATAATTTAAGAATAATTTTGATTTCTAACAGGCAATATATGTGTGTTCAAGTATAACAAGACTTTTCTTACCCAAAAACAAAATCCATAAAGTAATCTTTTTTTAAAATAACGGTAGACCAATGTTTTTCTGAAATATAATGCTTGTCTTTGTAATAGAAAATTTTCAATATCAAGGTACAGAACACTAAAGGAAACAAAACACAATAAATTTAATATAATATTCACTCATTTGTCTCTATTCTAAGTTTTGCCATCCAGAAAATTGATGTATAATTCTACTATAAATTAATAAATGCAAGAACGCACAGATAGATAGATAGATAGATAGATAGATAGATAGATAGATAGATAGATAGATAAACAGACGACAAAGGTAGGCAGATAGATAAATATATAAAGAAAAAATGACTGGATTAAAAAAAATTCTAAAGCAAAAGTTTTGCTTTCTATATTAATTTATTAAGATGGATAATTCTTGAAACAAGTGTTCAATATATATTTTTACGAAAGTAAAATAATTATTGTTTGTTTTTTCTTTTTTATTTCTTTTTTTAAACTGCAATTATTTTGAAATGTCTCAATTGTTTGTTGTATACGTAAATAATTTAGGGGAGTGTTAACTATTGACCAACAGGTACTAATTTTTCCATCGAAAAACTAATATAATGTTTCCTATTTTTTTGACACCCCCAGATCTGTCTACACACACACACAGATACATACACAAAGATACACGTCACACACACACACACACACACACACACACACACACACACACACACACACACTTCCGAAAGTTAATCAGTTGTCTGTTCATTACATAATTGACTTTGGGATAAAAGTAGGGCTATATAAAACACACACGCACACACATATTGATGGATATATAGATAGATTAATTTGATAGATATACTTATTGTTAAAATAAAAATAGCATGCTGCAACTGAAAATCTATTAAGTCTCAGTGTGAGTGAATGAACCCTATTTCACTGCCTGATGATGGTGTATTGCACACCGAAACTTAATATCTTTTGAGTTAACTTTGAGTTGTAGCATCCTATTATTTTAAGAATTATTTTAAGAATAATATATCTATAAATGCTCTCCTTCCGTATTGAGCACATTTTATAAAAAGTAAATATTAAACTGAGGAATATATATCCATTTAGTGTAAGCCACCTATATGCAAAGAATTTTCACTTTATCTCAGTATGTTGATGCCGATTTCGAAGTTTTTTACGACACCATTTTAATGGTGTCGTAACTCCTCGAGGATTAGTTTTTCAATATTTTTAACGATAAAAAACCTGCTTACCAAAATTAACATTTCTATAAATAAAGCAGGAAACTACTGAACAAAACAATTTTGGCGCTAAAAACATTATCATATATATATATATATATATATATATATATATATATATATATATATATATATATTCAGATAAAACTTAGCGGGGAAATAGCCATTTTCAACATGTCATTTAAGACATGCATTCTTCAACCCCTTATTTTTATTTTTTGTTTTATAATCGTTTCACCCCGAGCAAGGCATTTCACTGCCACTATTGTGCAGTGGGTGACATATTGAAAAGTGGTGAGATAAGGATGGTTAGATATAGGAAATGTCAGAAGGAGGGTGATAGACGGGTAAGGATACCGAGAATGAGGGCTAGGTAGATGTTTGCTTGTGTGAAAAATATGATGGTTGATTAGAGTTAAAAATCTGAGATAAATGAGAGAAGAAAGGCATTTTATTTAAAAACATGAACATACGTCGACAAGTAAAAATCTTCATGTTTTACTGCATGCATTAATGTTTGCATATGAAACGAATAAACAGCTATAGCCGAACAGATGCGTGTACCGCGTGCGCACACATTCTCAGCTAAGCAGACACGCATATATAAATTTATATACCGGAGGACATGTTTTACGCGATGTAAACAAACTACAAATAACCGGTTAAAAAAGGAGAATCACCCGAAGAATCAACGATACAATCAACGTATTCAAAATTCTTGATTAGTTTTTTATATCGTGTAAATGAGGCAAATCGATTAATTGATGTACTTTTTACACATACAATAGAAGAAAAGAAATATCTGTATTTCAGTGTGTATTTTTATACGAGGGTAGGCAGAAAAATCTCGACCCGGGCAAGCTTTAATTTCCAATATATTTGGCCAGATTGCAAGAAGTGGGTCAGGTCGATATCTGTTCAGAATCCTTTCATGGATACACAATTTATGCATTTCTATAAGGAGACCGAATAAAAAGATAGGTATACGCGTCTGTATCGATGGAAATAAAGGCCGACAGAAAAATAGATAAAAAGATTGACTAGTAAACAGTGAGATAAAAGAGAGTTTCAATATTGAATAGAAGGAGAGAAAAAAATAAAATTACAGCTAAAAACACACAACGGAGAATACACACATTATATGAGTAGCTATGAAGAAATTCATGTACTGTAGATAGATAGATAGATAGATAGATAGATAGATAGATAGATAGATAGATAGATAGATAGATAGATAGATTATGAACATTTATAGAACTAGTTACTAGATGAATAGATATGAACATAGATTAAGTATATAGAACGCTAGGTATGAACATAGATAAATGATAAATTATCATATGAACATAAAGAACTAGATAAACATACATGAACATAGATAGCGAGAGAGATAGATAGATAGATACAGAAATGGATATGCATGAACAGACACACTCTCTCTCTCTCGCGCACACACACACACACATACAGAGATTCTTGATTTGTTCTTTTCTTCTTCTTTTTTTAATTAAACTCTTTTAATTTGTATGGAAATTTTTCCAAAACAGAAATTGAAGTGAAGCTTCATAAAATGAAATTTAAAAATAGAGGCTTTTATTGCCATAATTATTAACTACCTGATGAGACATTTTTCTTTCAATGTCTAAATTTGTAGAATTTTGTAGTAGTTACTTACATGTTCTAATGTAACAGTTAATAATGTGATTTTCTAAGCGCAGCTTAGATGTGGTACAAGGTCGAAAGTAAGGGACACTCAGTGAACTCACTACTCAATTTTATGGATTCTAGTGAAACAAGATTGCTAACCACCTCCAGGTGTCCAATAGATAGATAGATAAGAGCAGAACTAGCTAGATAATTCTGCTTATATATATATATATATGTATATATATATATAGAGAGAGAGAGAGTGAGAGAGAGAGAGAAGGAGAGAGTGAGAGAGAGAAAGTGAGAGATAGTGGCAGAGATAGCTAGCTAGCTAGCTAGATAGATAGATAATTTCTCAGGGATAAAAAGCAGTAAGGTAGTAATTTTGATATAATTGAGGAGACATGAATAAGAAAATGAAATAGTAGACTTCCATTTCTTAAAAAGAGAGCCGAGTTCGAATTCCAGGTGAATTCCTTGCATTCACTTACGCGCAAATACCCTTGGGAAAGGTATTAATCCGTCTCTTCCCTCCAGTTATGCGTTAAATAACAGAACAGATTGAGTTCTCTGGCCTTGGCTGGCAACCAGTCTACCGCAGAAAGTAATGGCTACATGCTGCGATATAATCTTCTGCCCAGTCAGTCATGTCTATTTCGTGACATGATCGCCCAAGCGTGTATTAAGTATGGCACTTAACTGATTCCAAGATACTGAAGTTCATTGAACTAAAAGATGCTCCAAAATGGACAAAAAGAAATCCTTATGCAGTGCAACAAACATGTATCTCTTAATAATGCAACACAACATTGTCATTTCGTCTTCGTTATATATATATATATATATATATGTGTGTGTGTATGTGTGTGTGTGTGTGTGTGTGTGTGTGTGTGTGTGTGTGTGTGTGTGTGTATTTATGTATATGTATGTATTTGAGTAAATCACAAATGCTATCAGATGATGAAGGCCTTGACGGTTAATAATTGATTCTGGTTTCCGCGAATTCAATCCAATTGCCAATTAAATAAAACTGTAAGTGTTTCAATTATTCATGTCGTTGAAATACATTGATGATGATAAAATGTTTGCCACCAAAATCTTGTAGAAATGGGGAAAATAGGAAGCTGTTGTTTTCTCCAACTCGAATCTAATAAACCGAGACCTTCGCTAGCGTTTCAACTTTTATACGAAACTGTGACCGGATTTTGCCACACGTGTAGTGATATGGCTTCTTTTTTTATTGTTTTTTTTTTTTCTGTTCGTTTTATATGAATCAGTATTTATGAGCATTATTATTACTATTAGCAATTTGTTTTAATCTTTATGGCCTATCCTTTCATTTCTATCCCTTTTTTATTTCCGATTTTTATTAGCTCCTTTTCATCCTTTTCTTCTGATGGGTGTTGGGAAGGTTCCTTTAATTTTGTTTCCTTTTATTTATTTCTTGATGGTTTTTAGCCTCCTGCCACCGACACGCCAACACCCAACACCACCACACCATCAGAACTACCGCGTTAGCGAGCCAGAAGGTTGTAAATAGCCGAGGTCTACCATTACAAGGGTTGGATCTGGACTCGACTATAAAGAACCCGTGTCTATCATAATAAGTGACAACGCTTCGCTTTTAACTACCAAGCAGATCGTAGGAACGGTCACCGTCCTTCGTCGGGGGAAAAACTATGGTGCAATAAAAAATAAAGGCCATTCAACGAAATGTTTCGTCAGGTTCGCTTGAAATTTTCGCCTGAAAAACATTTCACACTTTATTCTTGCTCCCTCTCTCTCTCTTTTCTTTCACTGCTTTGTTCTCTTCTTTTTTCTGAAAGCATCCCTTTTCTATCGATGTGCTGTGTAGATTCTTAGTTTGTGCGATTTAAGCCCTCCACAGCTTCCTGTCTTTTGTTGCTCCCATCAATGCATTATAGCTTTCGCTCTCATAACTTAAATTTTCCTCCATAAACTTGCACAAGTCCTTTAATCTCAGTTTCCTTCACCATTTTATACCGCCTATTTGTCCTGAAAATGTCATCAGTTAGTTAAGTGCCATACGTGATACACGCTTTGGGCGATCATGTCTCGAAAGAGACATGAATGTCTGGGCTAAAGATTATCCCGCAGTAGGTTGCTATTGCTTTCTGTGGTAGACTGGTTACCAGTCAAGGCTATAGAATCCAATCTGTCCTATTATTTAACCCATAACTGGAGGTAAGAAACGGATTAATACATTTCCCAAGGATATTTGTGCGTAATTGAATGCAAGGAATTCAACTTGAATTCGAACCCCGATTTGTCGTTCTGAGTCGATATCCACTGCACCACAACGCATTCTGTTATAATATATTGTTAAAATGATCCTTCTTCCTTGTCGGTTTACTTTTGTTTTCTTCATTCTTTTTTTTTTTCATTCAGGTATTTTACACCTAACATTCTTTTTTCTTTCTCGAACTTTCTTTTTATTCTGATATTTTTTTTTTATTAGTCTTCCTTTTTTTTCTTTTACATTTTTTATTTTATCTAAACACCCGTTCTTTTCTGCTCATATCTTATTTTTCATTCTTTTTCATCTTATTTTTCATTCTTTTTCATCTTATTTTTCATTCATTTTCATCTTATTTTTCATTCTTTCTGATCTGCACTCATCCTTCTTTTGTCAAACTGTTTTTATTTAAACTTTTGTCCAGTTCATCAAATAAAATTCGAAGGTAAAGTATTTTTCAACTACATTCTCTACTCACTCAAGGCAGTATTATATGTTGATGATTAACATGTTTACATTTGTTGACATTACGATACAATTCAGAGCAGAGATGGTTATTAAGATGAATACGAAAATTGTGTTATAGACTTAATTTGACTTCGTTTAGACTGGTCGTCATTCGTGGTCGAGAGGTCTAAGACGCGTCAGATCACAAGGTCGCTTCCCCCATGTGGATAGGGGTCGCAGGTTTGAATCCTGCCGAATGACACGCATTTTCGCAACAAAAATTTATCGTAAATAATCAGGTCGGTAGAAATAAATATATAATACTGTTTGAGAATCAGCATAATATCTGCTTAAATATGAGTATCGATCAAAAATTATGTTCAAACAAATGATTTTATCTTTATAATTGCAGATCATTTCTGTCTTGCTGAATTAAGGACAGCTTGTGATGTTTTTTTACAGTATATCAAGAACGTTTGTTTTTATTAAAACAATAATTACACTGTAAGTAAATTATAGTCTGAATGGTCAGTGTATGCTAAATGTGACATGCGAACAGGTAAAGATTTGTAGCCAAGTTGTGGCAATTTTTGCTTGGTTGCCAAAAAACCAAACGGCTGGAAATTCTACTTTCACTTATTGAAAACAAATAAGGTCCTCAGAAATTTGGCTCATAAGATTTGGTAAAATGTACAAATCAAACAGATTGAAAGTATTTTGGATAGATTATTAGAAAATATTCTGTTAAGTAATGATTTTCAGATAAATTATGAAAGATTTTTGCTGACAAAAGATGTTTCGTAACTATCAAATTAAAATGACATTTAACTAGGTACCTCCACTCATTTTCAATATCTAAATTTTAAACTGAATTTTAAGAATAAAGAAAAAAATTTATTTTAGTTTTAATTGAAAGGTAAATGATTAAGATTGCTGTTTCCATTAAGCAAAATACTCTAGTGTATTTCAAACAGAAACTTTATTGATTGGAATTTTGAGCTGTTTTTTTAATGATTCAATTTTTCGGCCATTTTTTACCAACCGACAGATTTGTAAACAAAATTTAATTTTCAGCTTTAAAAATCTTGCAAAAATAAAATATACATCTGTTACAAATTATTTTTAGAAAATTAGCAATTTTAATGTTAAAGTAATCTGATTTAAACCAGTGTTCCTTATTTATAACATGAAATTTAGAATAAAACTATTTCTAAACACAAAGTTGACCTTTCTAACTTTTCCACCGTAATTGAAATGTATTGACAGACGAGATAAGATAGGTATAAGGCGATCACAAGTGACATAGTTGTACAATATTTTCTGGTAAGGAGAAGAAACCGTGAATTACATGATCTCTTAATTTACACATAGAAATTACCTTCAATTCCAAAAAAAATTGAAAATATTTTTAAAATATCTTTGATTATTTATTATTATTGTAATTAAAAAACAAAAATGAAACAATTTTTTTTTAATCTTATCACCCCAAGCAAGGCGATAACGCCACTGATGCGCAGGGGGCTACGTAAGGTTAAAAAGAATGGAAAAGAGAAAGCCGGAAACCACACCCTAAACATGGAACAAGGGATGAGCCTCTTCACCTGTTCAATAGACGTGGGTGGAGTGTGAACCGGGCGATAGTTTAGTCTATCTACTCCAATTGAAAAAAAGAAAGAAAGAAAGAAAAGAGTGAAAAGATTGGAAAGGAGAAAACCGGAAACCGTATCCTCAACAGGAAACATGGGATGAGCATCTTCACCTGTTCAATAGACCTGGGTGGAGTGTGAACCGGGCGATAGTTTAGTCTATCTACTTTAATTCTGTTACAATTTCATTATTAGTCGAAAATATTTTTTCTTCAGAATATAATGTCTATATTTATATTATTTATTACAGTAATCAAAAGCTTATCTAATTAAATAATATTATAGTTTTATTGCATTTTTCATTTTATTATTCTGAACAGATTATCGGTAAAAGCGGAAAAAATGGTTTTAAAGAAATAATACATCTTATTCATTCCCCAATGAGTCGTGCGTTTAACTAATAAAACCATTTTTGCCCACAGAATTTAATTTCCTGAAATTTCATGAATTTACGTGAAGGGTAGTAACAGACGTCAAAAAATAGTTTTATTAACATTTTTTAAAAGTAACGATTTTAAAAATGATTTCATTCATTTGTAAATAAGTCCGGAAAATTTCATTAAAATCCTACAATTATTTGATTTTTCGCAAGAATTTCCAAATTAATGTCCCCGGAGAAAATGAGTTATGTAATATTATTACGTTTTCCATTGTAAACTCTCGTAACGATGTGGCTCCACACTAACGAAAATAAAATAAAAAAATTTCATCAAAATTTCAAACGTGTTAGAAGGGTTTAAAAATTTATAAAAATAATTTAAAAAATACTTTGATCTTTTTCATCATAATAACATAAAATTTTTGCTGAAAAAAGTTCGTTTTTAATAAGCTTCGGGCTTTTTCTCTTCATACTATGTTGTTTTTTTTTTTGTTTTGTTTTTTTTTTCAGAGATTTAGCAGGGGTACCTACATTTAAGTAACTTGTGATTTACAGATAAATATAAGAATTTAAACTTTTACAGCATATAACAAATTAATAATCTGTATAAATTTCAGGTTTTATATGTGTTGTAGTGCAGTGGATATGGGCGTGGAACAAGAAATCGGGAAACCACGTTCGAATTCCAGTTGAATTCGTTGCATTCATAAACGCGCAAATACACTTGGGAAATGTATTAATCTGTCTCTTCTCTCCAGCCATGGCTCAAATAACAGGATGGATTGGATGCTATAACCTTGACTGGCAACCAGTTTACCACAGAAAGTAATAGCAACCTACTACTGGAAAATATTCGGCCCAGTCAGTTATGTCTCTTTTGAGACATGATCGCCAAAGGGGGTAATATAGGACACTTAAATAACAGCCTTATTAAATTATAAGAAATGTTATAGTCTTCAAGTAATTTTCAAATTGAACTATGAATTTGTCTATTGTGCCTATTCTCTTGTCTTCACGTGAGGCATAAGTAAGAGAAAAGTAGTCAGGTATTCCAAGTAAATGTGATATCGTGAGTCTATGTGGTAGTCTGAGTAGGCTGTCGAATGAAATTGGCCGTGTTGAAGACGCGAAGAATTCTTCCCTGTCAGACGAAGACTGTATTCACTTGAAGATACTGGACTAAAAGAAATAAATTAATTTTTGTATTTAGTATTTCGTCAATTCCTGGGAGAGAAAATCTTTGTTTTCTTTATTTTTAATCGTTTCATCCTAAGCAAGTCAGTACCACCACTGATGCACAGGGGGCTGTAGAAAAGAGCAAAAATTTAAGCAGGAGGAGATCGAAGAGAAAGACGAACCAGTTACACGGAGTGTCAGAGAAAAAGCAAGAGAAGGATGGAAATAACAGTGTGAAGACAGTTGCGAAGGTAAAGTGAGAAAGGTAAAGAACAAGATACACGAGGTGATGTGGAAAGGACTAAGGAAGGACTGGAGTCAAGTGGATAAGAGATGGAAATTGACATTGTATTTAAATTCCTGGAGATTGTAGCCGTCAGGGAAGCAACTATACGGAAGGGAGTTCCACAGGCGGAAAGTGCGAGAAAAGAAGCTGAAAGAGTAGAACTGTTGTCTGCATTTGGTAGATGTAACTATAAAAGGGTGGGACCTTATTGCCAGTCTGATGGCCCGAGCAGATTCTCGTGAAGCGGGTACCAGTGACCTAAGCTCGTCGAAGCAGAAGCCATGAAAATATTTGTAGAAGAGACAGAGGGAAGCCACATACCGCCGGTGAGAAAGTGGCTGGAGTCAAGCTGCCAGGTCGGAACCGATCACATTACAGATTCTCCTTTGAAGCCTGTCGAGAACACGGAGACGAACAGCAGGGGCGCCTGACCAGATATGACAGCAATATTCTATGCACGGTCGGATGGTTGATTTGCATATGTGCAAGTTGGAATAAGGTGGAAAAAACTTCCAGTCCCAAAACAGTGACCTAACATTTGTAGCAGTGGATTTTGCTATTGACACAATGTAATGATTCCACTCGAGGACCGAAGAGAGGGTGATGCCGTGGAGGCGCATTGAATTGCTTTCAGGGAGATTCGCTTATGGTGGGAAGGAGAGACTGCCTGTGACTGTTGATAGATAGCATTGAAATTTACAAGCCATTTCTTACCCCAGTCTACCACAGGGTGGAAGTCATTCTCAAGATCAGCAATGAGGTTATGTTTGTCCGCCTCGCCCGATTTTTTACTGATCAGTATAGTTGCCTAGTTGGGATTTGATAACGTCAGCGAGATCATTTATGAAGATCTGAAAGAGCGTCGATCCTAGGAGAGAGACCTGCGAGACACCAGTGTTCGTGTGGTAGAATGTGGCGGCATGCCCGTTTAAGACGACCTTCATTATGCAATTTGATAGGAAAAATTGGACCAAGCAAAGCAATCGTCCAGTGATGCCATAATTCCGTAGCTTGCGCAGAGGACCAGCGTGCCAGACCCTATCAAATGCTTTGTAGATATCCAGTGCTTGAGCTTCGCCGGACTTATCGAGGACCCGGTATATTTACTCAGTGATAGTCGTTAGCATATCGGCATTAGACCTTGCAAAGCGGAAGCCGTAGTGTCTGTCAGAGAATAGTTTATGGGAGGTTAGATGTTGAACTATTTCAATATTGATGATAGCTTTGAACATTTTACCGAAAATTGGTAGGGGACTGGTAGGGCGATAATTGGATGGGTCCGATGTCTCCACTGAGTTCTTAATTACAGGAACCACAGAAGAGGACTTCCAGCAGGTAGGAAAATAGGAATCAGAGAGGCAGTAATTATAATATTTAGAGAGGACAGAGAAGAGTTTGGAGGAACATAACTTCAAGACAATGACCGGGATTCCGTCGCCTCCGATCGCCTTAAGGGGGTCAAATTTTGAAATCATCTTAGATACCAAAAAACGGTTTATGTGAACATATCTCAGTTGAGTCTAAGTTTTAAAAGAAAGACAGGCGAGTGCAATGTTCAGTAAAATTTTCACTTTATGTGCTTTCTCCTTTTTATTTCTTAGTGCAATATTCAACAAAATATCTAAAAAATACTACACAGACATCTTTTTTTGTTCGTGCATTTCCAGTATATTTCACAAGAATTTGCTATTTTTACGTTTAGATAAGCAGCTCTCAAGCTTTTTTACCCAGAGGCTCCTTTTCTTCTTAATATCAATTGGGGTAGGTATGTGCGTTGTGGCGCAGTGGATGTCGGCTCGGAACGAGAAATCGGGGAGCCGAGTTCAAGTTCCAGTTGAATTCATTGCAAATATCGTTGGAAAAGGTATTAATCCGCCTCTTCCTTCCAGTTATGGGTTAAATAACAGGACAGATTGGGTTCTACAGCCTTGGCTGGCAACCAATCTACCACAGAAAGCAATGGCAACCTATTGCGGGATAAACTTCTGCCCAGTCAGTCATGTCTCTTTCGAGACATGATCGCCCCAAGTGTGTTTCACGTATGGCACTTAACTGACTAAAGATTTCATGTCAAAAGAAAATAAAGCCTAGCAGATAGTGAATGATAGTAAAAAGAAATAAGAAAAAAAAAAGAATTTTAATTATAAAAAAAAAAAAACACATCCGAATGGATCTGAGGCTTTATTGTAGGGAAGGCATTGTTGGTAACCTTAAATTTACGACACTGGAAATTGTCAAGTTTTTTCTTCTACTTGATTGCGATAAAAAAACAAAAAAATGTTATGTGAATATTTCTACTTTTATTATTTTAATATAACGTGAATTATTGTAGAAAATCCATTTTCAGTATTACCAAACGTTCAAAAAAGAATTGCTTTATTGACAACTAAAATATCACTGTGGACCCCCTATTCAGTTATTTTTTTTTTATTTTACTTTTTTTTTTTTGCGCGTGGAACCCTAGCAATATTACATGTCCCCCACCACAGGACCCATGTAGATCCCGGTTGAGAACCACTGGTTTAGACAGTTTCGTCCGAGTTATATTTCACAATTTCACAATTTCACACATTTTTTTGCAATAGAAGTAATAAAAAAATTATAACATTCACAATTTCCCTAAACAAATACCAGTCGTTGTGACAACAATTTCGAAAGCGATCTTTTCAATTGAAAATTTTACAAACTAAAACTTCATGATGCATACTACTGAATATTTCTGAGATGAGGTTTTGTAATTGTTTATACTATTTACATTGTTAGAACTGTTGTCCTAATCTTTGTTGCCATATTCACGACGTTTCGGTCATTGTACGCTCAGACATTCTTCAGGTAATTAGAATTTTTAACTGAACCCTTTATTTCGTTCACCGAGGTAGATTGGTCTAGTTCCATGAGTCATGCCTCTTTGTTTACCTCTGCTGTAGCCAGAGACGAAGAAAAAGATTGAAGAGTTGAGTTAATAGGAAATAGCTGATATTGAGACATCTAGAAGAGGCATGACTCGCTGAACTAGAACAATCTCCCTGGTGAATGAAATAAAGTGTTCATTTCGAAATTATGATCACCTGAAGAATGATGATGCATATAACTTCTCAAATGTCGTAAATATGGCAACATCGATTAGGACAATTACCTCCCCTCCAGTTATGGGTTAAAAACAGAATAGATTGGGTTCTATAGCCTTGGCTAGCAACCGGTCTACCGCAGAAAGTAATGGCAACCAACTGCGGGATAATATTCTGCCCAGTTAGTCATGTCACTTTCGTGTATCACGTATGGAACTTAACTGACTGACTGATATATATGAAATATAATTTAATAATATATTAATATATATTTGGAATATATATGAAACATATTATATATACATATAGGCAAATTATGTACATTTCATATTTTTAATTTCGTTTTGTTTATTTTTTTTATTTTTTTTATTTTGTCGACTTTATAGTATAGTAGGGTCGGTTGAGCACCGTCAGTGAGAAATAAAGTTCCATGGTGCAATTCACTCCACCAAAATAGTTTTAAAAATCATCTTTTAATTTGTTACGAGATTAGGATCATATCGGGCATACAAATATGAAACAGAATCAAAGATTCATGCTGCATCTCTCTGAACGGAGTTCAATTCGCTCTCATTTAGACAAACAAGGAAACCTACTAAATCCTATCTAGAACATATTGTTGACAGCACAAATATCCTAGCATCATCTATATGCCAAAAAAAAAAAAAGAAGAAGAAAGATAAAGACGGCTTCATTGATAAAAAAGAAAATAGGAACACTCAAAAATATCAACTAGGAACAAGCTAACAACATAAATACCGTGTTCGTTACATAATACATACACACTACTCTACATCATACATCACACCACATACATTCTCTGACATGAAAAATAACATTCATTCTCGAAAACAGCTAAACATATAGCCAAAAGCACTCGACTCGGATAAACAAAACATTTAAACAGGTTTTATATATTTTTTATCTTCAAAAGAAAGAAATCATAAGATCACATGAAAAATTACATAAAATCTTAACCATCACACATTATCTGTCATCTTTAATGATACATGCATAAAAGAGGGATTGCTACCCAAATATATATATATATATATATATATAGGTTTTTTCCATTTTTAAATGAGTTATTCTGCTAACCAAGTTTCTACCATGAGTGATGTCTTCAAGCGATTTTTAATAATTTTTTTTTTATTAAAAATCGCTTGAAGACACCACTCATGGTAGAAAACTGGGTAGCGAATAACTCGTTTGAAAATGGAAAATATTCAAAAGTTCTACAATATAATTGTACGACCAAAAACTAAGTATTAAACAATATCTATCTATCTATCTATATATATATATATATATATATATATCCCATAAACTTCCGACAATATGATCAATTTCGTCATATGTCCATTCTCAGCTTTTCATGTATAAATTGAAATTACTCACAGAAATATAGGTCTTAATTTCCTATCAGAATCAATCTGAAAATATATATTACATTTCCTAAGGGTATTTGCGCTTATGTGAATGCAACAAATTCAACTGGAATTCGAACTCGGCTCTCCAATTTTTCGTCCCGAGCGGATATCCACTGAACCACAATGTAAACGTAAATACGTAAGAAGAGTAACTGTCTAAATGTAACCTTTCATTGTGCCAATGTAACACATAATACACAATATGTTTCCAATCACACCAGGGACACTGCATTGCATTCTTCCAATGAAAACTGAATTTTGAAACATTTTTGTCTTTCGTTTGCTCCAGTGTATATTTCTCTTTATATTACTGTAAACAATTCATTTTTTCTCGCCTGTGATTGCTATCTTCATTCTTGGGTCATTTTTGTTGCGTCTGGGCATCCCCAGAACTTAACTTGCCACATATCCGAGAAAACGTCCACTGAATTTGTAATTAAGTAGTCACAGACATGATGGCACTGTGTGCTGCGTGTTCGATTAAACGTGATATATATCAACTCCCAGTTGAACTAAGGATGAAACTTCGGTGAATGAAGAAACGTAGTGCAGCACCGTGACTGCAATAAAACAGACGTGTAAGTGGCCTTAATCTACAGAAAAAACACACGGACAGTGTGAAAAAATATTCGAGGAACAAACTGGAAACAAAAACGCACGAAAGCGTTAGTGATCTTCGCCAACGACATCAATCCAAAGGAAAACAGACATAGGAGGAAAAATGATTCAATCACAGTTGAGGTTTTCGACATGATGTAAAAGAGACAGAAAACAATGCCAAGACATGGAACGGAATACACTTTCTCCATTAGCAAAATTAATTAGGTGCTTCCGCAGGTTTCGATTCGCCTCGAACATTCTTCAATCATTGTTTTCTTGTGCTGTCAAAAGGCAGAAACATGACTGAAAAGAATCAGTACTATACGGTTGTCTAACATTTACATTTACCCACGTCTCCATGGTACTAGTTTGTGATATAAATTTTAATACGTGTACCCATTGGATGTGCGTTGTGGTGCAGTGTATATTGGTTCGGAACGAAAAATCGAGGATATATATATTTTACCAAGATTTTCTAAAAATAATAAATGCATAAATAATTACATTCATTTGTAAATAAGTCCTGAAAGTTTCATCAAAATCAAACAATTATTTGATTTTTGTAAGAATTTTTAACTTAATGTCTTTCAACGCCAAAAATCGACTTGCGGATTATTACGGTTTGCTTAATAGTCACATTATATAAACACAGCGTGAATCGCTGACCGAAAACAAAACAAAAAAAAGAAGAAATTTTAATTGAAATTTCGAACGTGTTAGAAAGAATTAAAAAATAATGACAACAAAATTTGATCTTTCCTCTTAATAACAGCATAAATAGTTTGATGATAAAATTTTGTTTTTATTAAGATTGAGCCTATGTAAGATTATGTTATTTTTTTTATTTTGTTTATTTATTTATTGGCAATTGAGTGAAGGTACCTAGTATAAACGGACCAGGGACGAAACTGCTCAGTCACCGCAATAATTGCCACTCAGTCGTCGGTATTAACCATCTCTCAGTCTTTACTGCAAGTAGTGCCTCTGCTAAGATTATTGTTGTGCATGACTTTTACAGAACAGCAACGTCACACATCACAGACATATGCGAGATATCCGGATTCGTACTGAGCACGACTGTCGCTATAGCGAACTTCACGGTACTGAGGCGAGTGTTACATCTGTTTTCTTTCGTATCAGTTTCCAACCAGGCTAAAAAGGCCAGTCGGGCCAACCATTTACTACATAGCTAGGGAAAGAGCTGAAGAAAACAGATAAGTTGCCTGCCTTTTCCAAGGGTATTTTTTCGAACAAATTTAATGAAATTTCGATTTCTCATTCAGAGTTTCTTGGTATTACACCACCCAACTTTACACACACACACACACACACACACACACACACACACACACACACACACACACACACATATATATATATATATATATATGTGTGTGTGTGTTCAAGTAATCGAAGCCAGTCTATAAGAACTACTCAGGTAGTCCACGATTCGGCAGTTGGACAGCATTTGCGTGACAGACATGATTATGCCGCCGAGTATGAAGATACTTGGTTTGAAATTCTGAACAGTGCCCGCTCGCCGTACCATCTACGAGTCCTTGAGGCTGTATTTATAAAATTTCACCAGCCTAACCTGTGTAGACAGAAACATATTTTCATCCGATCTTTACGCTTGTTGGAGGGACTGTAAGTGTTTTTTTCCGTTTTATACATTTGTGAATCTTGCTATTTTCAACTTCTCTTTTGTATTTTAATTGGTTGTAAATAAAAATGTTCTCTTTAATCGCGTTCCAACTTTCCCTTCTCAATTGATTGTTTGCTAATTTTGCCAAAGTATACCTTTGAAAAATTGTTGGCTGAAAGATACCTAAGATAAGACGTCCATTTTGTTTAAATGTTTTTTTTTTATGTGGGTACAAATATCTTATATATATATAATGTGTGTGTATTTAGGCTGTACTTTTTCATTGATGCATGTTTCATTAAATAATATAAACAAGTTTTGTCGATTTACTTTATGTAAGTTTTTTTTCATATCGTCTGATAAGCATAAAAGCATTATCGTTGAAAGAGGAAAGAAGATACCAATATTGATACAGGTTTTTATTTAATCCTTTCTGAGCTTTCGCCTTACATCAGCCATTATAAAAGATGACAACTGTTTTGGTTGTGATAAGCGGTTCGCTGATGAACGATAGTAGTAGTTGTCTATTTTGCTTGTATGGAAGATTGGAGAACACGTGCGTGCGTGCTGGAAGCGAAAATTGCACCACAGCTTGTGGCGGCTCACATGACCACGCGAGATTAAAGGCGAAAAATATTAAGTATGGAAAGCCATTGAGATAACCAGTCGCTTCTTTTATCTATTATAGGCATTTGAGAATGTTTGTGGAGATTTCGTAGTTGATCAAAACAAATTTACTTGAAATAAATCGACAAAACTTGTCTATATTATTTAATGAAACATGCATCAATATATATATATATATATAGATGCAAACAATATTTTAGTGAATGCAAGCGTTTTGAATAAACACATGCACTTCAATACAACGCACATATTTCTTAAATAATTATATCCTGCAAGTTTTTTTAAAATCCGACAATTACTTGATTTTTGTATGGATTTCCAACTCAATATGTCGTGCACTGCAAAAAAAAGACGCTAAAATTTTCTATACTAATCTTTGGTCTCCTTGTAGCCGGGTCGACAAAGCAGGTGCCGTTAACTCCGCAAGGAGTTACAGTAATGCTATCGAACGAAGACGAGGATTTATAAAATTCAAGCCAAATTTTATTTACAAAATCTGGCAAACGTATGTACAGAATGATTGTTAAGTCAGGCAGTGCCAATCGAAGGATCGTCTGGTCTCAGGACGATACACCAGCGGCTGGCAGGGCAGTGCAGAAGTAGTCGGTTCGTCCACAGGATGATAGTTCCGGAAAAACTGTTGCTGGTGGTTGCTGCTCTTGGAGACGGTTAGCCCTTAGAAAGACTGTAGCATATGTAAACGGTTAGTCGTTAGAAGGACTGTCGCATACTTAACCAGCTAGTCCTAAAAATGACTGTTGCACATGTAATCAGCTAGCCCTTAAAAGGACTGTTGCGTATGTAGCCGGGACTGCAGCTTCTGCCTGGTGCCTGGTGCCTGGTGGCTGCTGCTTGGTGCGCTTGCTGGTGCCTGCTGCTTCTGCCTGGTGCTTGCTGCGCCTGCTGGTGTCTACTGCCTGGTGCTCCTGCTGGTGTTTAGTGGGGCTGCTGCTGGGGTCGGTGAGTCCTTAGAAGGACTGTTGTAGCCGAGTAGCCCTGACAAGGGCTGTTGCATATGTAGCCGAAGAGCCCTTAAAAAGACTGGTGCATATGTAATCGGAAAGTCCTAAAAAGGACTGTAGCATATATAGTTAGAAAGTCCTAAAAAGGACTGTTGCTGGTAGCGGCTGCTACTGCTGCTTCAGTTGGCAAACTAGGCTAGGAATGGCTGGTTTCGCTAGGGCTGCTGCTGCTGGCGGCTGCTGCTGCTGCTGCTGCTGCTGCTGCTATGGTCAGCGACAAGGGTTGGCCAGTCGCAGGTGGTAGGGGGAGCACGTCGCTCGAACCCGGAGCCCCGGTGATTTGGTGGAAAAAATCGGCCATGTTTCTGTTAGCCGCGGTCAGCAACGTTGCCCAGTTAATATCTTTTGTTTGTCTATTAAAATTTTCCTTCAACTTTTGAATGTACATAAGGCTTTTATTTGAACACCATGTGTACATAGATTAGTTTCAGGTCATTGTTTTTAGGTACGAGTGCTTGTGTGTGTTTTTATTTCGTTTTGTTGTTGTTTTTCTGTTTGGACTTTTGGAAACGCAGAGTAACCGGAAATTAATGGCTTCGCTCTGCTTTCCGTGGTGACGCTTTTGGACATTTGAGTAACCGGCAATAACTTCCGGCCGGGTGCGATATCCTTACTGACGCAAGAAAACCAAGATTACTGACCAAAATTTCGAAAGCTTTTAAAAAGATAAAAAATATAATTTAATTATAACTAAAACTATATGTGTTTGTATGCAAGTGCATTTGCCCCAAAGTGCAGCAATATTTTTTCATTTGCCAGATTAAATTGCAGTAATTCTGAAAGAAATACATTTTAAAAGGTAACTTCAAATTGCATATAACATAAAGGAAGATGTGCGACAACGTCTATACAATTGTTTCTAAAACTTTCTCGAAATGCCGCTCCCTTGTATCCGAAGCCACATCCCTCACCCAACTTTATATAAAATGAACACGCACACCACTTTCTAGAGATTAAGTCTGTCCTAAATTTAAAGCTACTAATTTAACATGAAGTCTACGATACAACCTACGAAGCGCCTTGTACGTTTCAGACATGAAAATATGGTGATTAACGGGTCCCTGGCGTCTGCTGTCTAGAAAGGCGCGTGTCCTATTCAGATCACATCACATCAGATACAAAGAAGTGTTTGGAATTTTAACTCGGACAGTGTATCAAAAATAAAATAAAATCATTTCTTTTATTCCTTGTAATGTCTTCGGCGTTTTTGGTTTAGATTTTTCCGGATGATTTCGCAAAGGTTATTTTATGCATACAAAAATTCAGCTATATATGTGGTACGGAAAAGTGACTTAAATTTAGTTACATGGATAGTTGATTTTGTAATCAACTTAGATGTGACACAAGGCCGAGAGTATGGAGTACCCAGTATGGATCGAACTCACTACTCAGTTTTAATAGGCAAGCTTGCTAAACATTACACCACGCTCTTAGAGTGGAAATTGCGGTCACATTTTATCTATTTCACTGTAAAAGCTACATGGATATTGTGGTAAAAGCGATTGAAATTTCGCTATATGTTTTGTGTAGTAAAAGCGATTGGAATTTAGTTTTAGGTGTAGTGTGGTAAAAGGGACTGGAATTCAGTTATAGGGCTAGTGTAGTAATAGCGATTGTAATTTAGCTATATGTGTAGTGTGGTAAAAGCGAATAGAATTTAATTATATACGTAGTGTGGTAAAAAGCGATTGAAATTTAGTTATATGTGCAGTGTGGTAAAAAGTGATTGAAATTTAATTATATGTGTAGTGTAGTAAAAAAGAATGGAATTTAGGTCAATGGTTAGGGTGGTGAAAGCGATTGTAATTTAGTTATATGGGTAATGTGGTAAAAGCGATTAGAATTTAGGTATATGTGTAGTGTAGTGTAGTAAAATCAAATGAAATTAGGATTTTTTAATCATTTCGCCCCAAGCAAGGCATTCCACTGCCACTATTGCACAGGGGGTTACATAGGGAAAGGTGATGAGAAAGAGTGGTTAGTTATAGGAAATGTCGGAAGGAGATGAATGAGGATACCGAGGATGAGGGTTGGGTAGATGGGAAGAGTGTTTGAGAGAATGGATGCAAGTTAGTGTGATAGGCGATGTCTATTGACCTTACATTTAAATTCCTGGAGATTGTAGCTGTCTGAGATGCAAGTATATGGAAGGGAATTTCACAGGCGAGAAGTGCGAGAAAAGATGCTGTTAGAGTAGAAATTGCGGTTATATCTTATCTGTTTCACTGTAAAAGGGTGGGACCTAGTTGCTAATCTAGTATCTCGTGCAAATTCATACCTATGGGGCACCAGTGATCTAAGTTCATCGGAGCAGAAGCTGTGAAAGTATTTATAGAAGAGGCAGAGGGAAGCCACATCACGCCGGTGAGAGAGTGACTGCAGCCGGGCTGCCAAGTCGGTATCGATCACATTACAGATTCTCCGTTGTATTTTGTCAAGAACCCCGAGGAGTATAGCAGGGACACCCGACCAGATGTGGCAGCAGTATTCAATACATGAGTGGATGGTAGTCGTGGGGTAAAAGTGATTGGAATTTAATTATATGGGTAATGTGGTAAACGCGATTGAAATTTAGCTATATGGGTAGTGTGGTAAAAGTTCTGTTATATTGGTAGTGTAGTAAAAGCGATTGGAATTTAGTCATATGGGTAGTGTAGTAAAGCGATTGAAATTCAGCTATATGTCTAGTGTGATAAAAGCGATTCAAATTTTGCTATATGGGTAGTGTGGATAAAAGAGATAGGAATTTACCTATATGAGTAGTGTAGTGAAAGCGATTGAAATTTAGCTATATGAGTTGTGTGGGAAAAGCGACTGAAATTTTGTTATAATGGTAGTGTGGTAAAAATGATTGGTATTTGCTATATTTGTAGTGTGGAAAAACGATTTGTATTTAGCTATATGGGTAGTGTGGTAAAGCGATTGGAATTTAGCTATATGGGTTGTGTGGTAAAAGAGATTGAAATTTATTTATATGTGTAGTGTAGTTGGATGTGCGTTGTAGTGCATTGGATATCGGCTCGGAACGAGAAATCGAGGAGCCGAGTTTGAATTCCAGCTGAATTCATTGCATTCACTTACGCGCAAATACCCTTGAGAAAGGTATTAATCCGCCTATTCCTTTCAGTTATGGGTTAAATAACAGGACAGATTGAGTTCTGTAGCCTTGGTCGGCAACCAGTCTACCGCAGAAAGCAATGGCAACCTACTGCGAGACAATCTTTTGCCCAGTCAGTCATGTCTCTTTCGAGACATGATCGCCCAAGCGTTTATCACGTATGGCACTTAACTGACTGACTGTAGTGTAGTTAAAGTGAATGGAATTTAGGTTTGTGGGTAGTGTTGTAAAACCGATTGAAAATGTAACAAAGAAATGCGGAGGCAAAAGCTACTTTTCAGAATCTAAGCGAAGTATATATATATATATATATATATATATAAAACAAGAACATCTCCAGATAAACAATGTAAAATGCCCTCAATAATTATTTAATATCTACTTACATATATGCCAACGAGTATTGGGTAATTTCTTCACAGGTGAAGAAAAGACTTGAACCGAATATAATATCGTTCAAACTACCATTGCTAACAATATCAAACTTACCTTAAAAAAATACGTTTAATATGAGCATACGTTATGAAAGAATGCTTCAATATTAATAAAAAACATAGATTTTTCATCAAAATGTATGTGTTATTATTAAGAAGAAAGATGTAAGTATTTTGTTTTATTTCAAATCATTTTAGCAACTTCGAAATTTTAGTGAAAAATCTTTTCTGGCGTAAACGATGGAAAATGAGATACCTGAGCGTTTTCTTACAGTAAAAAGGCATTGATTTTGAAATTTCTTGAAAAGGCGTTCTGATTAAACTTTTATGACTTATTGACAACTGCGAGAATTTTTTTCGAAAATCTTTACAGATATATTTTGTTTAAACCCGTTATTCTTCCCCACAATTATTTTATGATATTGCAAGAACTTTTTTGTTGCCCTTAATGTTTATAGTAGCCATCAGGGCAACTCCGTGACGAATTTGAAACAATTTTTTTTTTTGTCAAACAGAACTCCCAGTTAAAGAACTCAGCTGAACAGTAAAAAAAAAAAAATGAAATAAATCTAAATCAGTTAATTGATACACGCTAAGGTGATTATGTCTCTTCCGAGACATTACTAAGCAGAAAATTTTCCAGCAGTAGGTGGCCAAGAATTTCTATAGTAGACTGATTGCCAACCAAGGCTATAAAAACCAATCTGTCCTGCTATTCAACCTATATCTGAAAAGAGAATGATGGATCAGCACCTCCCCTTAGAAGTAACTTCTTTTATGAATAAAATATATTATGGCTACTCTTGCCACACGAAAAGAATAAAATCTACAGCAAGTTATAATGCATTTTAATCCTTAGATATTTTTTTATGTACCTATTATTATGGGAACGCAATATTAAAGATACCTGAACGCGTTCAAAGCATATGAGAAAAGACAAACAATTTATATTATTCGGGCTATTATCCTCATCTTTGTTGCCATTTGTACGACGTTTCGGCCGTTGTACGCTCCAGCTAGTAATTTTGACTTGAACCCTTTATTACAATCACTGGGGTATATCATGAGTTATCTCCCTCTAAGTTACTTGTTCATCAATGCTGGTATTGAACTCTCAACACTTAAGGTCAAGTCTCTGGAACTAATTAACCTCTATATCTACAAGGCTATGTGTCCTTAATGACAGGAATAACTGAATTTCTAGGATTTATAAATCTAATGTTCAGTAATCATTTTTTTTACCAGAGTTCATATTGCAATTTTTTATGTTAATTGTTTTCTCTAGTATTTTTGATGTTAATAATTTGTTTTATTCTGTAATAAATATGAATCACTAAGCAAATTAATAACTATCTTCATTCCACTTCATTTTCTTTTATGTGATTTTTATATATCGGACTTGGGTGATTTTTATATATCGGACTTGGGTGATTTTTATATATCGGACTTGGGTGATTATGACACTTCATAATTTCTTATCATTTGTAACTCTAAGCGATATTTCCCGATTTACTATCACTAATAATCCATAGTTTTTATCTATTTACACTACACAAACTTTTTCAACAGGTTACCTACTATTTCCCATAACACACTTACATTCAATACATCCAATGAATTAAATTCACCAAGCCCTCTTTCCTCGTTATTTATCCCAGAAATTTCAACTAAGTTTCACTTTCCTTTAAATCTTCTTTGTTGCTCTATAGTATTCCGGCTTACGGCCATATCACGTTGAATACGCCGGTTCTCGCTCGATCATCGAAGTTAAGCAACGTTGAGTCTGGTCAGTACGTAGATGGGTGACCGCTTGAGAATACCTGGTGCTGTAAGCGTTTAGTGATTGATGTGCGTTGTGTTGCAGTGGATATCGGCTCGGAAAGTGAAATCGGTGAGACGAATTCGAATTCCTGTTGAATACCCTGCATTCAATTAAGCACTGGTATCCTTGGGAAAGGTATGAATCCGTCACTTCCCTCCGGTTATGGGTTAAACAACAGGGTACGTCTTGGGGACCCTGCTCTAAAAAACAAAAAAAAAAGAAATCCCAATTAATCTTGATACTCGAAAAAAATGAGTATTACTAGATAAAAAACTTATATAAAAAAGACAACAACAATAAATTGTGGAAAAAAAGTATTACCAGCAATAAATAAATAAAAATTTATTTAGCAACAAATGACCCGCCGAGGTTGATATGCCATAAAAACAAACCAACCAACTATTGTATTCCCAACATTCCACAAGAGTTTGAATAGGCTCTTGGCACAATGGTGTCGACGAAAGGACAAGCTTTCCTTGTTTTATCGGACATTTTAGGGCGTAGTCTTTTAATTGGCGCGCCTCAGATTGATGGACGTTTGAATGGCAGGAATAAATAAACATGCTGCATGAATATTTCCTACGCGTGAATGATTCAACACAGAAAACATGTGATCTACTTGCGTTGTATGGGCATTTATTGGTGAAAATCATTTAATAGACCAATATATACATTTCAGGAATACATTTCAGGAATACCAACTGAAGATACTTGACCAATTTATTTATATTATTTACATCATTCAGAGTGTTGTCCTTATCATTAATGTCATATTCAGAACTTTGCAGCCGTTGTACGTTCATGCCTTTATCAGTTGATATATATTGGAATTTCGAACCGAACTCCTTATTTCTTCCACCGAAGTAGATTGTTCTAGTTTAACATACCATGACTTTTCTGAATACTAACTATTTGGGTCAAGTCACTGAATTACTTCATCCGACACTTTTATCCACTGAACCATGTGTAACAATAGTTACAATAACTCATCTCGACATGGCCCAGTGGATAAACGCGTATAATAATTAAAATACCTCATCTAAAAAAAATATAGACATATTGACCCATATGTTTTACGTATCCACCCTATTTCAATACTTTTAAATAAATTTTAATCAATAAAAATCCTTTCAATTCAGCTTAAATTGAAACCCAAGAGATCAAATTCACTAATTCCAGTAAGCAAAATACTCTGATGTATTTAAAATCAAAATTATCTTGATTGGAATCTAAAAATTGTCAGATTAACAAAAAAAAAAATATCTCTGTTTTCCGCCATTTTTAATCGGTCGACACATTTTGTAAACAAAAGCCAATTCAAATTAGCAAATTTAAACTTGCCTTAATCTGATTTGAAACAAGTATTACTTGCTTACTGCCAAAAATGAACTATAAAAGCGTTTCTTAATTTTGGTAATAATCCTGTTTCTGTTATCATTCCTTATTTTAAATGTTAAAAGATAGCTGACAGACTGTAGCCGTGAATCAAAAGCCATGCATGGTAGACAAAATTGGCATAAATGTATGTAGCTTAATCATACATTTCGGTTTTGGTTTTTAATTATATAGTAAAACTTAAAACATTGACATAATATTTTTAGCAATTATCTAATATTTTATAGAATTTTAGTTAGTTTATCTTCATAGCTTTAAGTTCGAATATGTTTTATGCCAAATAAAACCTAAAATAATATAAAAAGTTCTTTTGAAATAATCTTACAACAACAGAGAAATAAAAACTCAGTGACTAGACTTCAAGTGAATGTTGCGTCTATTAAACTCTATTGATTTTACACTGAAATATTTAATTTTTCCAGTGAAAATTTATTATTCTCATCCCAAATTCAATAAACTGTAGCAGATAAAAGTGCAACATGGAATATTCATGTCCGAGGAATGCTTCTTATTTATTCCTGAGACAAAAGAACCGTATCACAAAGAAAATTCTTTTACATACAATAAGGGTGCAATAACAAATAATCCTTGTGACGAGACGCGCGTTGCTGTGCAGTGGATATCGGCTCCGAACATAGAGAGCCGATTTCAAATTCCAGCTGAATTCGTTGTATTTCCTTATGCGCAAATACCTCTGGGAAATGTAGTATGTTACGAATGCAGATCAACACACACACACACACACACTGAGAGAGAAAGAGAGAGAGAGAGGGGGGAGAGCTTTGACCCCGCTAGGCAACACAGGGTGGTCACGTGTGAGCATATAATCACTTTGAGATTAGCAGGGCAGAGATTAAACTGATCCAAATATTCACCTAGCAACAACTGTCTAGAAAAAAGCCAGACATGAAAGGTACAAGAATCAGCAGTAGCCGAAATTCGCGCCTAAAAGCGAATCATGAGATAATCAGAAGGTCCAGTTAGTTGCGGGATAAATTTCGACAGATCGGGTCACGATATTTCAGCGCTAAAGCTCAGACAGCCTAACGAACAAGGAGGCTCATTTTTATATTGAAGTAAATCAACCAAGTCAGTCGTAGCAACTCCGGATAAAAATTATAAGAGTATGTATTTTATTCGTTAAATTAACGAATCACGAAGAAGATTTACATGCGAGATTGCAGAATATGCTAAAAATATAAAATCCAGCTACGTCAGTAGCAAAGGAAGAAGTTGTAATAGACCAAATCGATCATCAGATAAGAAAGATATCGACGCAGATTTGCAGAGAATATAACGTTCAGTTGAAGAAACGAAAGTGAAGAAAATTGCAGAGAAGTTTGCTACGTTCGGGCAGCATTCGAACCCAAGTATATGTAGAAAAGAAAGAAGAAAGAAAGAAAAAGAGAGAGAAAAGAAAAAAGAGATAAAAAAGAGAACTGAATAGATAAAAATAAGACATTATGCCTTTGGCCTCCGTGTTGTAATTAAAGGCATACATCCATCAACAATACGTTATTGCAAACATGTTTCCGCATGCTCAATAAAATTGTGTATATCCTATCCCATTTTTGTGTTGATTTTCTGCATTCGTTATAATTCGTCATAATTCGACAAGTTTTTGGTATCCCAACAGAAGTTTTGTGATTTAATCACAGTTGTTTGTTCATTGGACATTCTCACTCAGACTTTATTATTATTATTTTTTATATTTTAGTATTTGATTGTTGCATTGTTCCTTTCATATATTAAAGTTTATATCAAAACCATTTCGCCTTGTGTTCATCCTTTGGATTTTGGTCAGTTCATGTATTCATAAAAGAAGCGACCCGGGAAAGATTATATTCGATCATACCAACCGAAATAAATAATCTTGTCTATTTATTTTTATTTTATTTTATTCTCCATTTTATGCGATCTAAGAGGGATAACTCTTATCTATCTTGGTGTGCGGAATGTAAATATCCCAACTCGGCATATAATCATAATAGTGATGTTGGCGACGAAGGGTGTATATGACAATTAATCCAAAGCTTTTTCTCCCTAGCTATGGATTAAATAGCAGGATAGATTGGTTTCTGTAGCCTTGGTTGGCAACAAGTCTACCGCAGAAAGTACTGGTAACCTATGCGGGAAAATCTTTCAAGACATGATCGCCCAAGCGTGTATCACGTATGGTGCTTAACTGATTTGAATTGTACCGCCATTTGCATTTGGCAGGAGCTTGTCGATTCGCTTAAAATTGAAGATTACTAGTGTCGTTATGAAGATGAAAGAAGTTTTCATCTTCTCGTTTCTTTTTTATTTTCATTTCTTTCTCGTTCTTTCTTCCATTTTTAATTTTCTTTTTATTCTTTCCGTTTTTTTATTGCTTGAATTTCTTGAATTTTTTCAGTCGGATCTACTTTTTCATATTCCGTACTTTCTTCAAACTGGTTTTCGCTACATCTTATTACAACTTATCAGCAAACGTGTTCATCGACACATCTTAAACGACATTCGCTGATCTGTAGATGTGTAATTTACCTGGTTACCGTTTAAAAAAAAGACATGAGAGAAAACAGCAAGGAAAATGCTTACATTTTTACTAAAGAACAGAACAACAAAATTTCGTTTTAATGAAATAATTTTGTTTGTAATTAAAAAAAAAATCATCAACTTTTTTCAGATTGTTGGCATGAATACCTGATAATGAGAAGCCAAAACTTTCATTCTCTTTATTAAGTTTACTTTGCTTTTTTTAAAAATCTTTTTAAGCCTTTCTAAAGTTTAACTCTAAATATTATTAATTTTACAGTAATTCCATATTATTATTTAATTTGGATACTAGCAGTATAGCCCGGCGTTGCTCGGGTGTAATGAAAGCTTTAAAACTAATCCATAGTCCTGGAGCTCAGACTCTTTGGACGTTGGCACAAAAGACTAAAAGCAATAGTTGGTTCTAGTTAAAGCGAAACCGTAGACTGAAAGAAAAATGAATGGATGTAAGTCAAATTTTCATTTCCTGGTATCGATATCAAATAATTCTTTTTCATCGTAAACTGAATTTTGAAGGCTAAATAAGTCCTCTGAGTAAATGGTATCATGGCTGAGACTAAGAACTACAATTATACCTACTTAGAGCCAAACCCGAAGCAAAAACTAAAATAAAAGGCCTGAAAAAAAATAGAGACATACAGGTAGATAAACAGACACACACACAAACATCTTGTTTTTTTATATATATATTATCGATTTTCTGCACTATTGTAAGAACTGAAACTTCTGAATGTCGTTTTTTATGTCTTTTTCTATGTGTGTATCAAAATTGATTAAAATCGGACCAATGCTTCTATAACAAGTTTTTTGGATTATCGATTTTCGATTTTTATCGGGGGTACCTCGACACAAAACCTAGCTAAGAACACTCGCAGCACGCTTATAATACAATTGTGTAAATTTTTAAGAAAATCGGTTCAGCCGTTTCGGAGTCTATAGGTAACGGACACACACACACAGACATACACAGGCACATACACACACAGAAACAAAGTTCTATTTATAAATAAGTTTAGATTATAATATTTCGTTTACTTAAATTGATTTCACAAGATTTGAACATTTTATTTTTTATCAATATTTTTTGGATTTACATTTCAGGAAAAATAAAAGAGGAATCCACTGTCCATTATTAATGGAAATCAGAAGCTGAATTTGAAATATCGCGCTGTTAATGATTTTCTTTCTCTCTATAACAGATGGCATCGCAGGAAATCTATGATAGCATTTAAAATATCTATTCTAAGAAGTTGCTTCTGCTATGTACAAATATTGGTTGCTGGGTATCGTCGTAGATGTTTGGTGAAGAATAATGACAGTTCGGAAGACCTTAAAAAGCAAACTTTCGTCAATAATAAAATTAAATATTTTACAGGTTTTTTACCGAAGAATTTCTGTGTATTTTTTGTGTGACAAATTCGAATCCGTATCTTTCACCTGCAGATGTGCTTGCATGATTTGTATTCAGTTATTTTTATTGTCTTCACATCTTATGTGCTTATCTCTCTCTCATATGTGGTTTGTCATTAAAGATATTGTCATCTTGTCTTGATGCTGAATTTTTCAATTGTATTTTTAAAATGTGGTTCGTTTTTGTTTTTTTTTTCGCGACTGCATAAAATTTCTGTCAGAATTTCTTGGATGAGGAGTTATCATTAATTACGCTAATTCTATTCGTACCATTGTCTTCATCTTTGTTGTTGTAATCATGAAGTTGTCGTATTTTGTGTCCTGAGGATTTCCTCGGATTTATATCAACCTGGATAACCTACAGAACATTCTGAACTGAACACTTTATTAATTTATGAGTTTAATAAAGGGTTCAGTTCAGTAATCTATGGAGGTTATCCAGATCTATATAAAACTGATGAAGTCCAGAGGGCACACTAACCGAAACCTTGTGATTACAACAACAGATATGAGGAAATATTTCAAATATAGTGTCAAGAAAGTAAAAACTATTATGAGAACAAAAGATTTCTTTGATTTCTGTGTAAACTTCAAATGTACCTGAAGTTAAAATAAGAAAGGACTAGTCGATATTCCTATTCATAAACAGTAGAACTAAGAAAGGCTACACCCATAGATGTGGGTTAATTTCAGAATTCCCTGTGTTATGTGTTAGAAATTATAACAAAAGAAAAGAATATGATATACCAAAACACAGAGCTAAATCACAAACAGATGTTTAATTTAGTAAAAACACAAAATAAAATATATACAGATATACAACTGTAACATTCAAAACAGAAAACATAGAGTCTTCTGGCGAATTGTTACGAAGGAGAAGGAAGGTGAATCAGTCAAGTATGTTTACCACATTAGGGCTAGCGAAGTAATCTAAGTGCTATTATTGGAAATCCACAAATATATTTATATGTATTTTTTTTAATCATATCACCCCAAGAAAGGCGGTAACGCCACAGATGCGCAGAAGGCTACGTAACAGTGAAAAAATTGGAAAAGAGAAAGCCGGAAACCACATCCTAAACAGGGAACAAGGGATGAGCCTTTTCACCTGTTCAATAAACGTGGGTGGAGTGTGAACCGGACGATAGTTTACTCTATCTACTCCAATTGAAAAAAAAGTAAAAAGATTGGAAAAGAGAAAGCCGGAAACCACATCCTAAACAGGGAACAAGGGATGAGCCTCTTCACCCGTTCAATAGACGTGGGTGGTGTGTGAACCAGGCGATATATAGAATCATTTTTACTTTGATCAATGAAAGTATTAAAAATTTCTATTTACCAGATTTGTTCCATGAGTTCCTCTTTTGGGTTTTTGTTGGTCGGTAACTTTTCATAGAGGTTCTTTCGGTTGGATATAAAAATTCGCGAATAAACCTATTTTTATAAAAGCTAGCACCTCATTAGCATATTTCTCGATGTTTCTCAAATCATCTAGATTTTTCTTAAATATACTGGAATGATCTAGAATCTTCCAAACGTTCTATATCTAATTTCTCTATTTTACAAATACTTCATGAATGAAAACTTTTTTTTAACTAACAGGTAGGACTCAATAGAATCTCTTACTATAAACATTTAAACTTTTTGTTGAATTATAAATATTTTTTATATAGAAATGCACCCTCGTAACACCTGTAAGTCTCCGAGATCAATATACATCTGAGATAGGCCGGAACATACAAAGGTTGGGTTTCATTTGTTTAACTGCATATCAAATGTGTCATTTAATCCCGAAATTTTATTCTATTCATAATTTTATTCTATTCTCGTAAGAGCTTTGGTAATGTTGGTATATATTTTTTATCTAATCTAAACTTATTTATAAATGGAACTTTGTCTGTGTGTATGTGTGTGTGTGTCCGTTACCAATAGACTCCGAAACAGCTGAACCGATTTTCTTGAAAATTTACACAGTTGTACTATGAGCGTCTGTGAGTGTTTTTAGCTAGGTTTTGTGCCGAGGTACGCCGGAAAAATGTTGAAAATCAATAATCGAAAAAATCGAGTTATAGAAGGAGTGGTCCGATTTTAATCAATTTTGATACACTCATAGAAAAATACATAAGAAACGATATTCAGATGTTTCAAGGTCGCAGTTCTTACAATAGTGCAGAAAATCGATAATATATATATATATAAAAGGCAAGATCAAAATCAGTTTTTCAGCCGTTTTATTTTAGTTTTTGCTTCGGGTTTGGCTCTAAGTTGGTATAATTGTAGTTCTTAGTCTCAGCCATTGTACCATTTACTCAGGGGACTTATTTAGCATTCAAAATTCAGTTTACAACGAAAAAAACTTATTTGATATCGATACCAGGAAATCAAAATTTTACTTACATCCATTTATTTTTCTGTTCAGTCTACGGTTTCGCTTTAACTGGAAACAACTATTGTTTTTTAGTCTTTCCTGCCAACGTCCAAAGAATCTGAGCTCCAGGACCATGGATTAGTTTTAAAGACTTCATTACACCCGAGCAACGCCGGGCTATTCTGCAAGTTTTCTATGAAAATTTATTACTGGTATTTTGTTAAATATATTTTCATGTTTTGACCCCAGTTGGGTTTTCACTATTAGTCCATTGCTGGGAAACTAGCAAGTACTGCGGCTCCGTGTCAGGGTGAATATGGCAACAACACTGATTAAGAGGTTGTTCCATGCTCATCAGAACCTCCTGATATAAGGCCTTGATGCTGGAGGTAGTTTACCGTCATAACACAAAACGAAGGTACAACAGTCGAAATGTTGTTATGACAACAACAAAGATGATTACAATAGTCTAAATATAAATATTGTGAAGATTGCATAAATTATTTGAAAGACTGAAATAGAAACAAAATATGCCAAAATACAACACATAATTTAAGATGCTAGACTTGTTTATGTGTGTCCAAATGAAAATTCATTATCTCTGGGTATTTCTTTCCCATTTCACTTCTTATCAAGCATAAGAAAGTCAGTAAGTGAAGAATTCTATAAATCACATTCCTCCGGAACTAAGTTAATGGAACCATAGCAAAATAAAGTTACTTTCATCTTGAGGATGACGATTGACATACAAACGGACAAAATTTTGTAAACATTTCTAAAGTTTTTAAATTTTCTCATCTTCTTATTGCCTTTCTGTTTCTTTATTCCAGACATGGGCAATCTTTTCCGGCCAGTGGGTCGAGTGAGATATGGATAATTATAGGGCGGGTCGCACTAATCAAAACAAACCAAAGTAATTTTTCATTGAAAGTAAAGCGGCCATTTTCCCTACAGAAGATCATACGCGCAAGCATCTGACGTAGAAATGGGGAAAAATTTGATATAATGTATTTGGCGAAAATAAATTTTTCTACAAATTAAATATTAATTTTTTTTTATAATATCACTAATGTCACTGTGATTAACATATTGCTGCGTTGAATTCTTTTATAATTTATTCATCGAAAAAAAAATATTTTAAATAAAAAAAATTTCTTCTCCGAGGGAAAAAATATTTGAACGTTTCGCGTTTATAAAGTAGAATATTGTTATGTGTGATTTTCATTTAAGGAAAATCTCCAGCGGTTTACATTGCTGAGAGATTTACCTACAAACATCTTACTTAATAACTGTTATGTATATGGTTTAGTCGAAATGTACCCACAATGCAACAGGCATTAAAAAGAAAGGGAGGCTACTCATACATTTAATTGTTACTTTTCTTTGACAACAATTTCTCTCAACTCGTTTATTTAAGAAAGAATGTGAGTAAAATATAAAAATATATAAAATATTTTAATAAACATTATTTTCCGCATTAAGTTAAAAACTGAAAACGCCAAACGTGCCGCATGACTTGTTTATTTATTTATCCTTCACTTTGTTATGCTTTCTATTTCATTACCACCTACTCAGTTACATTAACACAGATATTGATCCGAATAAGAATCATTTATTGAAAACATTCTACCAATATTCGCGATCATTGTTATGCTTTATTGACTTTAGTTTATTTGTTTAATGCAAATTCAATGCGTTTGTAAAGTCTAATTACTTTTATAAATGTTCAAAATCCTTGTCGGCAAGTGGCTGAGTGGCTAAAACAATGGAATTCTTATCAAATTATCTAGGTTAGATTCTCGTTGTGGTATGATCATTTTCTCTATTAATGGATCTGTCCTGAATATAAGGTTCATCACTTGTCATACAATTATTGGGATACTCTTTGGTTGACCTAAAAATAAAGGGTACTTCATACCAAGAAATTAGACATATACTAATGTAAACATGTTACGGAAATTAACGAATATTAACGAAACTTGGTTATAAACAACCAACAATTTGAAATGATTTGTTTCGATCAAAAGTAACGTTCAAACTAATCATTTCAAACTGTCGATTGTTTATAATCAAGTGTCGTTAATCTTCGTTAATTTTCGTAACATATTTACATTTGTTGACATTACGATACATTTCAGAGCATATGTGGTTATTGCGATGAATAGAAAATTGTGTTATATAGACTTGATTGAAATCTCGTTTAGACTGATGATCATTCGTGGACGATAGGTCTAAGACGTGCCAGATCACATGGTAGCTTCCCCTATGTGGATAGGGGTCGCACGTTCGAATCCTGCCGAATGACACACATTTTATCGTAAATAATCAGGCCAGTAGATATAAATATATAATAAAGTTTAATAAAAAACGGAACATCTCCTTAAATACGAGTATCGATAAAAAATAATGTTCAAACAAAAAATATATACTAATGAATGATTTATGTTCCGACATAATATTAGGGCACCATTCCTTACGTCAGGATTCATTAATGGAAATGCTCTTCGAAGGCTCTAAGCCTCTCTTTAAAACCTGCAGCCTAACAGCCATGAGAATTCCGTACCCAGCATTTTTAACAATCTAACACACGATTGTAAACTGGTTGCTACTAAATTTAGGCGACACATGGAAGAAGCTAAATTATTTATTTAAATCAAAGTTATTCTTATGTTGAAGGAAGGTATAATCGAATCAAGTCATTCGCCATGGAGAGCCCAAGCCTTTGTAGTCTCTTCTGAGAAAAGGAAAAGGCGAATGATGATCGACTAACCCTAAACGATAAACCGGTTTACTTTGCTGGATGCCTAACCTATGCTAATAAAAAACGAGATGATAAAACATTAACCCAAAACAATCTATTTAGTACTCTAGACCTTAAAAGTGCCTATCACTTGGTAGCTCGAAGGTCTAACAATAAACCATATATGGCCTTTGAGACCAGCAGCAAACTGTGTCAATTTCGCAGAAAAAAGTTTGGTGTAATTAACGGGGTAGCCAGCTTTCAACGGGTGATAGACCAGAAAAGATCGAAAGAGAACCTGCATGGCACGTCTGCTTACATCGATAATGTAACCGTTTGCGAGAAAAATAGAGTGGAATATGAGAGAAATCTAAAATTATTCATGGTGGCTGTTAAAAGGTACAAGTTGTCGCTGAACCAATACAAATGTTATTTTAGGTGTAAAAATATAAAACTAATTGGAGACATATTTAGTAAAAAAATAATATAAAACTTGATCAAGAATGTCTGATTCCGTTACTCAGCCTACTAGTCCTAAAAGATTTACCCGCTCTCTACGCTATATATTAATGTTCGCACACTATGCTCATTGGATACCGTTATTTTCAGAAAAAAAAACCCTGTATCAACTGTATCAAAAATCTTGTTATCTTCCCTAGCAGAGAAAGCGTTTAACCTGTTAAAGTGGTGTCATAGCGAAAGCAACCATTAATACGATGATTTATTCATTACTTTTGGTAGTAGAATCAGAGACTTCAGAATTCGCCATAGCCACCTTTTTTAAGATAGTACCTTAGCCCTTTTCTAAATCAGTCAGTCAAGTGCCATGCGTGAAACACGCTTGGGCGATCATGTCTCGAAAGAGACATGACTGACTGGGAAGAAGATTATCCCAAGTAGGTTGTCAATGCTTTCTGCGGTTGACTGGTTGCCAGCCAATGCTACAGAGCTCAATCTGTACTGTTATTTAACCCATAACTGGAAGGAAGAGACGGATTAATACCTTTCCCAACGGTATTTGCGCGTAAGTGAATGCAATGAATTCAACTGGAATTCGAACTCAGTTCTCCGATTTCTCGTTCCGAGTGGATATCCACTGCACCACAACACACGTCCTTTTCTAAATAACGCTGTCGAAATCAGAATGTAGGCATTCTGCAATGGAGAAAGAAACGTAAGCTACTGTCAAATCACTGCAAAAATGCAGGCATTATTTGAAATCGTGACACTTAATATTAATTACAGATAAAAAGTCAGTTGCATTTAGGTTTAACTCGAAAACAACCGGCAAAACTCAAAACAAGAACATAGGCAGATGAATGATGGAACTTTCTTGATACTAGTTCAACGTAACATATCTACTTTGGTAAAGGAAACTAAGTTGTGGACGCCCTCTCTAGTGAATGTAGCTTGGTTGCTAGTAAAGAAGAATAAAAGAGATTACACAAAGAGATGTGACACCAAGTTCTTACATGCAGGGCACACAAGACGAAAACCAGAAACTTTCCATGCTCAATCGAAAATGAGAAAAAGAATACCAACTTAACTGCGTTGAAAATAAACCCACTTTCTACCGTCTTAACACAAGTCACTCAGTCAGTTATATGCCTTACGTGATACACGCTTGGACGATCATGTCTCGAAAGAGACATGACTGACTGGGCAGAACATTATCCCGCAGTAGGTTGGCATTACTTTCTTCGGTAGACTGGTTGCCAGCCTAGGTTTAGAACCAAATCTGTTCTATTATTTGACTCATAGCGAGAGGGAGAAGAGATGTATTATATTATTAAGTAGTAATTAGTGGGGGATCAGTTTAATGCTTGATAACAATATAAACTTGATCACCCACTTTATGCCTAGAAGCTTTAATCATGTATACAACTATTATATTCAGTCGCTCACTCAGTTAAGTGCCATACGTGAAACACGCTTAGGCGATCATGTCTCGAAAGAGACATGACTGACTGGGCAAAAGATTAACCCGCAGTAGGTTGCCATTATTTTCCGCGGTAGACTGATTGCCAGCCAAGGCTATAGAACCAAATCTGTCCTATTATTTAACTCGTAACTGGAGGGATATGACGGATGAATACCTTTCCCAAGGGTATTTGTGCGTAAGTGAATGTCAGGAATTCAACCGGAATTCGAACTCGGCTCTCTGATTTGTCGTTCCGAGACGATATCCACTGCACCACAACGCCACAAAAGGTCATAAAATCCACGCAGCCCACCGAAAGAATAGAATCAGATTTTAAAGGTCCGCTTTCGCCAAAAACGAGAAGCAAATACATGTTGACAACAAAATGGCAAATATTCACGTTTGTTTTTTTCGCGAAACCTAATTCCAGATGTCTTCTCTGCAACGGTTATGCAACTACATTTCGCAATTGTTGTCGTTTTCGGGCTACAAGAATATATTCATTCGGACAGAGGAGCTTCATTCCGGCGATGTCTACGAGAGCAAGGAATAGCCGTAAGTACAATATTATTATATAACTTTCAAGGCAATGACCATTGCGAGAGGTATGATGTAATAATTAAAAAAAAACTATAGAATTAGCATCTAATGATAAATGGATAACCGTAGAGACTTGGGAAAAATGGGAACAATGAGAAATTTACTATACACAGCCACTAATATTTCAGAGGACGAGCAAGTCCCACGTAGACTACGAAAACACACCAGGATTAAATTCAGTTCGAGCGAGAATAAATAAGAACCTCATTATACATCTAGCCATTCGCCACGGCATCGTAGATAGAAAAATGCCTGATCAGTTCAAGTTATTATTTCTTCTATAGAATGAAGCAGGGGCAATTTTTCCCCATTAATGGATCTTTCCTGAATATATGTATTTAAGAGAACTTCTACTTGTATTTAGATTGCGACAAATCTTCATGCGGATAGGAACCCAGATGAGGTTATAACGACTGGTAGAGTCTCGGATAGGTTAAGTAGACAAGAGTTCGACACACGTATACTGGGTCTATGGGGTACTTTTGCCCAAGCGTACGGGCTCGAAATTCCCCTGGTAAAAATTGGCTTTGTGCCCCATCCCATCTTTTTGGGCAGGCTCGTGTAAATACCAAGTTCGTCCAAATTCTGCCCCTGTCGGAAAATTAGACTTTGGGCGTAGAGGAACACAGACAAATATATGACCAAATATAGAGTCTCGTCTAGCGTAAATAACGATAGACTTAAAACGCGTATTCGGGGTTTATGGGGAACTTTTGCAGGAGCGTATGCGCTCAGAAGGCCCAATGGTTAAATCGGTTTTGAGACACATCCCGCCTTTGTGTTGAGGCTCAGGTAAATACAGAGTATATTAAGCTTATATTAAAATCAATAAAAATTTGTATCTAACAATCCTTCAATAATCACCTTGGACAATTTCTCATATTACATCTGAAGTCGGCTGAGAGGGTGAGGCCGAAGAGGTGCAGTGTATTGCTTTCGGGAGAATATTGATCCATGCAGACAGGGAGCAGGAGGACTCTATGTTGGTTGACGGATAGCAGCAATATCCACCTTGGTCGATTTCTCATGTTAGTGACTCTTTTATAATATATACGTGAAATTAATCCTAACGTACTGCAACGTTGGAAAGAATATTGAACTTGTCCTTCCCTCATGACGTATTCTTTTCAAAGCAAACATATATTCGAAAATCAACCGCTAAATTTAGAATTATGTGTGCCAATAAACAAGCTAATGATTGAAAAATACGAAAAGATAACAAAATATATGTAAAATTTCTGAGATGTATATCACAATACAATACCAAATACTAAGGGACAAAAAAAAAACAACAACAATAGAATGATCACAACATTTTTTTGTAACTTTTTTTTATCAGTGTGGATGTGTAAAACTTTACGTTCATTTATTATATCTAGAAGATACAATAAGATATATATATATATATATATATATATATATATATATATATATATATATATATATATATATATAGCACGCTAAAATTTCCCTTCTCTGATTCTATACGACTATGGCTTAGGGGTTAGCGACGCCGACTGACACCAAATGAGTCTAGTTTCAATCTCGGTCAGAAACAAGTGGATGTGTAGCCGCACTGATGAGCTGTGATACAGCGAAACAGGCTTGTATGTGGATGATGAATATAACACACACATATATATATATATAACCCGAAGAATTACGGGACCGCCACTAGTGCGAAATGGGTTGCAGTGAGATAAAAACTGGGTACACGGGAGGATTGAAGAAAGGATAAAATATAAACGGGATTCAAGAACATGGAAGATGGCAACTGATGTTGCATTTAAACCTTTGGAGATTGTAGGTCTCATGGAAGAAAGTAAACAAAAACTTTCGTTGAGTAAGTGACTGATGTCAATCAGGACCGATTACATGGTAGATACTTCTTTAGATTTTGCCTAGAACATCGAGAAAAATAGCAGGATCATCCGACCTGATATTTCAACAGTATCCAATGCATGGATGAATAAGAGATTTATAAATATACAAGATGGATTCTGATGAGAAAAAAACAACTTTCTGGTCCGATACAGGAACCCGACTTTCCTAACAGTAGATGCAGCTATATATTCGATATATTCGTTCCACTTCAGGTCAGTTGAAAAAGTCAGACCAAGGGGTCGCTGTGTGTGGCTCTTAAGGAAACTTGTATCACAGCTGATGGCTGTCAAGAAAATTCTTTTAAGGGTTTTAAATGAGAGCAGTTTTGTTTTATATTATATTACCTCATTTAAACACATTTACGCATGCTCTTAAGGAAACTTGTATCACAGCTGATGGCTGTCAAGTAAATTCTTTTAAGGGTTTTAAATGAGAGCAGTTTTGTTTTATATTGTATTACCTCATTTAAGCACATTTACGCATGCTCTTAAGGAAACTTGTATCACAGCTGATGGCTGTCAAGTAAATTCTTTTAAGGGTTTTAAATGAGAGCAGTTTTGTTTTATATTGTATTACCTCATTTAAACACATTTACGCATGCTCTTAAGGAAACTTGTATCACAGCTGATGGCTGTCAAGTAAATTCTTTTAAGGGTTTTAAATGAGAGCAGTTTTGTTTTATATTGTATTACCTCATTTAAACACATTTACGCATGCTCTTAAGGAAACTTGTATCACAGCTGATGGCTGTCAAGTAAATTCTTTTAAGGGTTTTAAATGAGAGCAGTTTTGTTTTATATTATATTACCTCATTTAAACACATTTACGCATGCTCTTAAGGAAACTTGTATCACAGCTGATGGCTGTCAAGTAAATTCTTTTAAGGGTTTTAAATGAGAGCAGTTTTGTTTTATATTGTATTACCTCATTTAAACACATTTACGCATGCTCTTAAGGAAACTTGTATCACAGCTGATGGCTGTCAAGTAAATTCTTTTAAGGGTTTTAAATGAGAGCAGTTTTGTTTTATATTATATTACCTCATTTAAACACATTTACGCATGCTCTTAAGGAAACTTGTATCACAGCTGATGGCTGTCAAGTAAATTCTTTTAAGGGTTTTAAATGAGAGCAGTTTTGTTTTATATTATATTACCTCATTTAAACACATTTACGCATGCTCTTAAGGAAACTTGTATCACAGCTGATGGCTGTCAAGTAAATTCTTTTAAGGGTTTTAAATGAGAGCAGTTTTGTTTTATATTATATTACCTCATTTAAACACATTTACGCATGCTCTTAAGGAAACTTGTATCACAGCTGATGGCTGTCAAGTAAATTCTTTTAAGGGTTTTAAATGAGAGCAGTTTTGTTTTATATTGTATTACCTCATTTAAACACATTTACGCATGCTCTTAAGGAAACTTGTATCACAGCTGATGGCTGTCAAGTAAATTCTTTTAAGGGTTTTAAATGAGAGCAGTTTTGTTTTATATTATATTACCTCATTTAAACACATTTACGCATGCTTTAAATTTATCTATTCAAAGATGTGAGCATAAGGGAAATATGATAGAGAAAAAATCATTCGTATAGGGAATATCAGGTAAAGATATAAAACAAGTTGTCAGTAGTAAGTGAAAGATAACCTCATGCCTTCAGCAGAATAACGTTCACATATAGGTAGGTTAGCTTTCTGTAAAGTATAGATTTTTTTTTTGTTTTCACTGTAGTGAATTTAGTCTTAACACAGACAATCTTATCATGCCAAAAATTGTCTCACAGAAACTATACACCACTTGAGCGTAATTAAAACCCTTTTGGTATTTTCACACTTGATATTATAATCCACACCAACCTGATATCATTAATACTGAAACATAACGCACCTGTTACCGTTACAAAGGAGAAGGCTGAATGGCGTCGAAATTTAAGTTGATTTTTTCAATGGATTTCATAGGCTTTTTTTAAAGATAGTGAATGGAAATTTTTGTGGCGCTGAATCTAAAAATAATATCCATTTCTCACCATTAGCTTAAGATATTCACATTGCATATCTAAACTTATTTATAAATGGAACTTTGCCTCTCTCTCTCTGTGTCTCTGTGTGTATGTGTCCGTTACCTATAGACTCTAAAACGGCTGAACCGATTTTCTTGAAATTTTACACAGTTGTACTATAAGCGTCTGCGAGTGTTCTTAGCTAAGTTTTGTGTCGAGGTACCCCCAATAAATATCGAAAATCGATAATCGGAAAAATCGGGTTATAGAAGGAGTGTTCCGATTTTAATTAAATTTGATACACTCATAGACAAAGTCATAAGAAACGATATTCACACGTTTCAAGGTTGCAGTTCTTACAATAGTGCAGAAAATTTGATATAGATACCAGGAAATCAAAATACTGCTCGTCCTACATAAAAAAAAACGTCCATGATTAGATTTGGTCACTGCAAATGTGAAAACAAAACAAATCCTCTTTTGAAACTTACATCTTCACCTTTCCCTATGTAACCCCCTGCCCAATAATGACAGTGGTATGCCTTGCTTGGGTTGAAATGATTAAAAAAAATTCGTAAAAATAAATGACAACTTCTGAAACTCTAAAGATATACAACGCAATAATAATCATTCGAATATTTAAAGCAACTGGTAATCGTGGCAAGAACTTTCACATATTTGATTTTCGGGGATATACAGTAGGTTTGCCCCCAATTGGAATTCTAACAAGTCAGTCATTAATCATTTGTTTAATCTCACTTGATAACTTTCTATCTGAACGTTAATATCCCGGGGTAAACTTTCACTTTTCTCATCTCTAAAATGACACAAATAATATTATCTCATATTTCTATCGTAAATGTTTAATGCAGAATATGAAAGTCAATTAGTATTTGTCTATATTTCTGAGATGAGGTAGTATTTACAGTATTTATTTATTTGGACTATTGTCCTCATCTTTGTTGCCATTTGTACGACGTTTCGGCTCTTGTACACCCCGACCTACCTTAAGGACATATGGCCCAGTGGATATAGACGTTGGATAGTTCCTGTAACTTGACCCAAACAGTTGTGAGTTCAATACCAGGCTACAGCGGTGATGAACAAGTAACTTACAGGATTAGAGGGAGATAACTCATGACTTACAAAAGAGGCAAATCTATGCAAGAATGGAGTTTATATAACGCAGTGAATGTAATAAAGGGTTCGGTTTAAATTTCCTAGCATTTAAAGAAGGCTGTGGTGTACAACAGCCGAAACTTCGTACAAATGGCAACAAAGATGAGGTCAATAATCTGAATAATGTAAATAATTTAAAGTGATTATATATATTGTCTTATTTACATTGTTTATCATTATGTATTCGAATAAGATAATTATTCTATCATTATTATCATGCCTTATAACCAAGGACTTCATAATGTTTTCATTCATAATGTAAAATAAATGTAATTACACTATCATTATCATCATGCATTTTCCGAAAATAAAATTAGGTATTTGAGCAATCATTATCATCATCACCACCATCATCATCCGTTACACCCAATAGTGTGTAGGGCAGCAACAAAGCTTCTCCACCTCTGCCTATCTTGGGCCAGAGTAATCAATGAATATCAAGAGTATTGCATGGCTTTGATCTCATTCTCCACCGTACTTCTCCATGTCGTTCTTGCTCTTCCCCTATTTCTTTTGCCATCTGGGGTCCAGTGCAGTGCTGATTTCGTGATTGACTGTGGATCTTTCCGGAGCACATGCCCAATCCATCTCCATCGCATTCTTGTAAGGATGCTGCCCATGTTCTCTTGCTTGCATTTCTTCAATGGGTTTTCATTAGAGATCTTCTTTGGCCAAAATAGTCTCAGTATTCGTCGGTGGCATATGATGTGAAAGGATCGAAGTTTCGCGAGATCCGCCTTAGTCATTCTCCAGCACTCAGATCCGTAGAGGAGAGTCGATACAACACAGCTCTGGTATAGCTTGAGCTTGGTGTTGAGCAATCAGATATGCAATAAAAGTTTTTTTTTTCTGTTTTATTGTTTGTTTTGCCAGAAGAATTCGAAATGATTGATTAGTTTATTGCAGATTATTTAAAGACAGAAAATATTTTTTAGATTGTAACAATCTTTTTCGAGATAATAATGATATTTTGGAATAATTTTTACTAATTAACCAATGACTTGAAGGAGAAATAGTCGATCCATACTTTTTCCCAAATGTTTTTGTACATAAGTGAATATAACGAACCGAACCGGTATCGGAACTCGGTTTCCGTTTGACAATATTGAGCCATGGTCAATAACAGGACCGGCACATCGAAGATTATAGCATCAGGTAGACACAAGCGGTCACCCATCAAAATATTGACCGACGTTGCTTACTTTCGGTGATCGTATGGGAACCATGTTGTGGCCGTGAGAGGCATTGAAATGAATTTAGACATTATGGAAAATTTTACTATAAAGATAACGTTTTTTACACATAAGAAATATCAATCGTTATCTGTTGTCGTCTTGATCAATTTTGTCTTGTTATTTCTTTGTTAAACGTAGCCACAAATATAGAAATGTTCAGAATTACTTTAATAGTAATGGTCTCCAAAACTTCATTGCTAACGACTACCAAGACATTTCTGTTTATTGACGAAATTTAACTGGGTTTTTTCTTTCATTGCTCACAAGAAAGAGGAACTTACAAATAACCCAATAGGAATATTTTACAAAACCTGCTTGAAAACGAGCAAAGAGCTTCAGAAGTGAAAGAGTTTTTCTTCTATGTGCCCTATCTCTGGTGGCTCTTAATATGTTTTCTCCTGTTACTCCACGCAACCTCCGTTCCGTCATCCACCTGATCAGGTCCTTCAAATATGTTATCCGCTGCCTTCCTCTGTCTCTTTTTCTTTCTATCTTGCCTGTCAATATCAGGTTCTCCAAGCCCTCTTTTCTCATTGCATGTCCCTGGAACTTCAGTTGTTTCTTCCTGATGCTCACTATTAGTTTTCTTTTCAATGCCATTCTTTCCAAAACTTCATCATTGCTCACATGTTCGGTTCATAATATCCGCAGCATCCTTCTGTAAAACCACATTTCAAGTTTTTTCCTCATCTTCGATGATACTGTCCAGCTTTCACTGCCGTATTGAAGAACTGACATCACATAGCAATCTAGCACTCTCTTCTTTGTTTCTAGGAAAATATTCCTGTGTCTTAATACTTTATTCAGCTTCTGGAACGCGTCCTTCGACATGCCAATTCTCCTTCGGATCAATGAACACATTTAAAATTGAATTGACGTCTTAAATTATCTTTATTTCTTTATTTGTTTTATGAACGGACGCATTTCTGTGAATCCCGGATTTTGGTGATTTAATTTTAATTTTATTTATTTACTGGAATCGATTATACACTTTTTTTTAGTAAACTTATTTAGTTTCAGTTTTGTTTAACGGCGTATCAACCTCTGTGGGTTATTAAATGCCAAAAATGTGGGGATGTAAGATATTTTTTTAATGTTCGGTTATAGGGAGAAGGTTGATTTAGTCAGATTTTAATGAAAATGCTTGGATTTATTTTTTTTATTTTAGAAAACTGAAAATGTCTTCTACTTTTGTATTCGAAAATGTTTTGCTAGGAATAATTTTTTTTCTTTCAAATATATGTTATGGAAATAATTTTTTCTTCAAAAATGTATTGTTGGTAATATTTTTCTTTCAAAAATGTATATTTTCCTATCAAAATCTATTTTTACACACACACACACACACACACACACACAAACACACACACACATATATATATGTATAAGTGTATTTTTATACTTTCATAGTGTTTTAACCCTAGTTTGGGAATTAAATATTTTCCCATAGCTGGGAAAATAGTCAGAGTGGACATAGGAACAACAGCAATTAACAGGTGGTTCCATGCTCCTCACAATTCTCAATCAGAGGTCTTGTGGCCGGGTGCAGTTTACCGTCATGCCCAGGACCATTAAACTTAGCATTTATGGTGAACACAGTTGTGATCGAACTCACTACAAAGATACAATAGTCGCAGAGACCATGGTGCTAAATATTGCATAATAAAGACATAACCATACATGATAAGATTTGAAGAAATTCGGACTCTTAAATGAAATATGCTAAGAGAATCAATTAGATTCAATCCACTTTAGACATCGAATGACTACGTCATTGCCAAGTGAAGAATTAGCAAAAAAAATTAATATTTTTTCTTTTTTAGAAATTTAATGACTGAAAAAATATTTCCATTTTTTTTCTTTTTGTTCTTTGTCAGTTTTTTGTTCATTGTTTCTTTCTTTGGTTTGTAATTTTTTCATTTTTTTCGTTCTTATATTATTTCATTTCGTCTTTCTTTTGTTATTTCATTCATTGCAGAGAAGCAGTATAGCAATGTAGGTCTTTTAACAAAACGTATCTTTATTTTCATCTAATTCTTCCTAACCGTAACTAGAGAACATATTTAATTTAGCCTACTTGATTCCTGGCGTTAGCAGATAAGAACTGGCAAAGACAAGTTACGGCTTAAAACCACTTGTCAACAGCAGCAACGTTTACAAGCTAATTTCCTTGCATTGTAGAATTTTGATAAACATTCAAACAGGAAAAAAATAAAAAATAAATAAAAACTGAACACTGAACGAAATGAACTGAACAGTTGCTTTGAAAAAGTGACAGTGTACAAAAGTAATGTTATAGGTATTGAATATATGTGCCGGCCTAAACACATTTGTAATTTAGATAAACTGTGCGTATGCGTGAATGTAAACGATTAAACATCTACAAATGATTGTGTATATGCCAATGACAGTCATGAAAACGTGTGACTCTGAAAAGAAAAACGCTGGACAGATTTCAAATATAAATCCATTCGTTTCTTACTGAAAACTGACATCAGTGTAAAAAATACGATCATTTATTTCCTTTATTTTTTACAGATATATATTGTGTTGTGGTGCAGTGGATATCGACACGGAATGACAAATCGGGGAGCCGAGTTCGAATTCCAGTTGAATTCCTTGCATTCACTTACGCACAAATAACCTTGGGAAAGGTATTAATTTATCATTTCCCTACAGTTATGACTTAAATAATAGGAGAGATTGGGTTCTATAGCTTTGGCTGGCGACCAATCTACCGCAGAAGGCAATGGCAACCGACTGCGGGATAATCTTCTGCCCAGTCAGTTATGACTCTTTTGAGACATGATTGCCCAAAGCGTGTATCACGTAGGGTACTTAACTGACTGATTGAGTTTATATAAATATGACAATCGATTAAATTCAAGAATATAAAATAATAATTAAACTAACATAACATGTCGGTTGTCTTTAATCAATATCAATTACACACACACACACGTATACATATATATATATATATATCGGTATCATCCCATGCTAGGCAGGAAAGCCAGTAAAACACAAGAGATTACAGGGGGTGCAAGATTTAGGAACAAATATAATAATAATAATAATAATAATAATAATAATAATAAGGAGAAAACTTGTCTATTAATTGATATGGCTTGTCCAGCGGATTGTAACATAGCAATCAAGGAATTTGAAAAACTGTCAAAATATAAAGACCTGGAAATTGAAATAGAAAAAATGTGGAAATTGAAAACAAGAGTTGTGCCAGTGATAGTAGGTGCACTTGGAATGATAAAAAATGGAACAAAACAACACATTGAAAGAATCCCTGGAAACCCCAGCTTAAGAGATATACAAAAAATTGTCTTATTAAGTACAGCCCACAAACTAAGGAAAACTTTATCTATGTAATGCTAGGGATGATAGAGAAGATAGGAAAAACATGAAATGGAGTCATAACAACACGCCACGACCTGTCTTAGGTCTCCCCGCAGACTTGGTTGGTTGTGAGACTAAAGCAGAAATCGAAATATGATGAAAAAATGACATAATAATAATAATAATAATAATAATAATAATAATAATAATAATAATAATAATAATAATAATAATTTGTAAAAGACCGTTACCCAACGTGCCGGGCAACTTTGGGTGGACTTTTGGACCCGTGCGTCACTCGTGGGAAAAACATGAAAAACACAAATAGAAATAAAAAGTCCAGTATGGCTCTTCCAGTGGATAAACAGGGAGCCCGTCCTTCAGGAGGGAACCTACCTGAGGTCGAAAAATCTGCCATAGGAACAAACTCCTACACAAAGAATGTATCTTCAGGTCCCCACAACCAGGATAATCCTAATGATGGTCCTGAAAATTCACCAGCTAGATCTACAATCGTATATTTAAAGAAAGAAAAAATAAAATGGTCTCGTGAGGAGTACAAAGTCGTTATGACTGCATTTCATGAAGCGTTACTCAAACCTCAAAAAAACATGACTCGCCAAACATATGACATTTGGCGTGAAAAAGTTGGTCAAACAAATAGAAAGTATATTGACGAAAATAAATTGGCCAATGTACGTAGGTACATTATTCGTAATAACCGACTGTCAGAGGCTGAGATTCACGAAATTAAAAGAATTGTAACAAGAAGAGTCGAATCAACAAAATATGAAAAGGAACCGGAACCAGAAATAAAAAGTAATAACATCAAACAAATCACAGGTCATAATGTAGAAACCGTGAAACACGCAAATCACTGCGAAGATAATGATGTAAGGTCTAAAAGTGCTGGAAAGGTGCGATCTGAGTCTGAGTCAGTTAAAAGACAAAAATAAAATTAGTTCAGAACACATCGAAGATAATTATTTGACGGAAAATAACAATATACAGGAAGCCAAGATAGAAATAAAAAACCAGCTAAGTCAAATACAAAGTATTACAATGGAGGAACGTGAACAGCTCCCAAAATTCCAACCAACAAAACAAAACCTCCGAACTATTAAATTGTACAATGCAGCACTGAAATCAATACTGGATGAAGACCCGAATACAAATCTTAACGAAGTAATATATGCATCAGCAACAGCAGCAACAAAAAAATTAAACATCAAAATAAAAACAAGGCAGTCACGCAGACGTGAAGATCCACCTTGGAAAAGAAAAATCGAAAAAGAAATCGAACAACTAAGAAGTGAACTGTCAGTACTGGATGAACTGAGTAGAGGAATAAATGTAAGAACTAGGAAAAGAAGAAGAGCCGAAAAAAATATAACATCAGGAATGAAAATGACGTCTTATCAAATAAAGAAAAAATAAAGCAAAAAATCCAACTGAAGGCTCAAAGAATAAGACGCTATGAAAAAAGAGCAAGATTTTACAGACAAAACAAGATCTTTCAGACTGATACAAAGAGATTTTACAGGGAAATAGGTAAAAAAAGAATTGAAGTGACAGTACCCCCCAGAATGGAAGAAGTCACACAGTTCTGGGAAAAGATATGGGCTTGCCCTAAAGAACCTAGCAAGGAAGTACATTGGATTACGCAGGAGATAGAACGAATGAAGAATAAACCCGAACAGACATGGTCTGGAATTACAGAAGATGATATTAAATTTGCACTAAAAAAAGCACACAATTGGAAAACTCCAGGTATAGATAAAATTCCTAACTTTTGGCTATATTATTTAAATGCAGCACATAAAAAAATAGCCAAAGAACTCCAAGAAATGGTTGACGATCCCACTAAAATTCCTGCATGGATGACAAAAGGAATTACATTTCTTCTACCCAAGAATGGTGACACAAACAACCCGAAAAACTACAGACCAATTACATGTCTTCCGACAACATATAAACTACTAACATCTATTTTAACAAAACAAACATATTTATTCTTAGAAAGAAATGACATGATACCGCTTGAACAAAAAGGGTGCAAACGTGGCTGTTATGGCTGTAAAGACCAATTGCTAATTAACAAAATGATCCTGGAAAACTGCTACAAGACAAAGAAAAATCTTAGTACTGCCTGGATAGACTACCGAAAAGCATTCGATAGTGTGCCACATGAATGGATTTTAAAGACTTTAAATATATACAAGATATCGCCCGTCATCATCAATTTCATCAAACAGTGCATGTCTATATGGAAAACAACCCTTTACCTCAATCATATAAATGGAACCTATAAGTCTGATGAAATAAACATCAAAAGAGGTATATTTCAAGGCGATTCTTTATCTCCCTTACTATTCTGCATATCATTAATAGCACTAACCAGTCAACTTAATAAGACAGAATGTGGTTATAAAATAGGCCAAAAGAAAATAAGCCATCTATTTTACATGGATGACTTAAAGTTATATGCTAAGAATGATAATGAGCTGGAAGGTCTTCTGCAAACTGTAAAATGCTTCAGCGAAGACATTGGAATGAAATTTAATTTGAATAAATGTGCTAAAGCTACAGTTTTACGTGGATCAATACAAGAAACATCCTCAATTAGCCTAGACCCTGCTGTAACAATAAAAGAATTGAAACCAGAAGAAGCTTATAAATACCTAGGTGTAAATGAGAGCGAAAACATTCACCATAAAAAAATGAAAGAAATAGTGCGTAAAGAGTACTATAGAAGGCTACGAATGATATTAAAAACTGAATTAAATTCACAGAATAGAGTTATGGCCATTAATAGCCTTGCAATCCCAGTGTCCAATATAGCTTCAACATCTTAAACTGGACTCTAAACGACATCAGGCGAATGGATGCTAAAACAAGAAAGCTTCTTTCTAAGCATAGGATGCATCACCCAAAGGCTGATGTAGACCGTCTATACATACCCCGTAAAGAAGGTGGAAGGGGTCTTATTCAGCTGGAATTGTCATACAAGACAACAACTATTGGCTTACTAACATACATAGAAACAACAAAGGATTGGATGATACAATTAGTAAGGCAACATGAAGAAAGAAAGAAAAAATATTCAATAATAAAAGAAGGCAGTAAATACAAACAAGAATTACAGTTAGTAGATTCTGTAGAAAAGCAAAACAGTAGCCAAGAACCAACTATTGCGGCAAAAAATATGAAAATGAAAGCCAAAGATAAAGCTCTTGAAAAGATGAAACAGCGCTGGCAAGACAAACCTCTGCATGGCCAATATCCAGTACGTGCCAATAAATCCAATGTTGACAAAGTTAATACTCATCGATGGTTACGTGCATCTGGATTAAAGTCTGAAACTGAAGGATTTATACTTGCAGCACAAGACCAAAGTCTTTTCACGAGAAACTTTCAGGCAAATATTATGCATAATAATATGGATCCAAAATGCAGGTTTTGTGATAAACACCAAGAAACAATAGACCACCTGATCTCAGGCTGTTCTGTGCTTGCTCCAAACGAATATAAAAATCGCCACGATAGAGTTGGGCAATATTTACATTGGGCAATGTGCAAACATTATGGAAAAGCTGTAAACAAACACTGGTATGAACATCATCCAGCACCGGTTACAGAAATAGAAGATGTAACCATTCTATGGGATTACACCATCTACACAGACAGAAAAATTGAAGCAAACAGGCCAGACATTATTGTTAAAAACAAGAAGGAGAAAACTTGTCTATTAATTGATATGGCTTGTCCAGCGGATTGTAACATAGCAATCAAGGAATTTGAAAAACTGTCAAAATATAAAGACCTGGAAATTGAAATAGAAAAAATGTGGAAATTGAAAACAAGAGTTGTGCCAGTGATAGTAGGTGCACTTGGAATGATAAAAAATGGAACAAAACAACACATTGAAAGAATCCCTGTAAACCCCAGCTTAAGAGATATACAAAAAATTGTCTTATTAAGTACAGCCCACACACTAAGGAAAACTTTATCTATGTAATGCTGGAGATGATAGGGAAGATAGAAAAACATGAAATGGAGCCATAACAACACGCCACTACCTGCCTTAGGTCTCCCCGCAGACTTGGTTGGTAGTGAGACCAAAGCAGAAATCGAAATATGATGAAAAATGACATAATAATAATAATAATTGGTAGGAAGGGGATAGAGTAGTAAAGATGACAGTAGATAGGAATTGACATTGCATTTATAGTTTTGCAAATTAAAACATGGAGCGGGAAACGAGTGCGACAATCTAGACATGTGAAAATGTAAAGAACAACTTTTCTTTTATACAAGTCTAATTAAAGACGACTGCCTAAATACTGCGATTAAGTATTATTTTTATTTATTCATTTATATTTTTGATCATACAAGAAAAGAAAACCTTATATGAACTCTTATAAAAACTGCACCTTATTTATTTAAACTTAATACATATATGAAAAATGTACAAGTTAAAACTTTTTATATATATATGTATATATATATATATATATATCAGTGTGTGTGTTTGTTTGTTTGTGTGTGTAGATAGATAGATAGATAGATAGATAGATAGATAGATAGATGTGTATGTTCATGTGTGCCTGTGTTTATAGAAACGTGAAATGATACGTCTTAATTTTATGCAATTAATTTTAGATACCATGTCATTTGAGAATATGTGTCGATTTAATTTAGAAACAAAATTGGAGTGTATACATGAACGAAGATGGTGATTCAGTGCAACCAGGAAAAAGCGATTGAAACAATTTCCACATAAAATGCGAAATATTTCGTTCTCCATTGTCAATTTTGTACACACATACATATTTACAGGTCTATGTGTCTACTAAATTGTGGTTGCGTTTATTAGTGTGTGTCTGGTAAACTGCTTATTTATACAAGTAGAGGTCATGGGAGTCCAGCCAGCCGGTTTTGCTATGGTCAACCTCCCAAACCGACAGCATTATCTCATTCCGTTCCCCCGTCTTTCTCTAAATCTCAACTGAAGCCGGTAGGCCATTATCTTTGTTTACAGCGTTTACTAAGGATTCTGGAAGTTTGCTGTCATCTCCAAAAATATTTATGTGCCACTGCACGTGAATCCCAAAGCTTTGTTTATTTGAGGTCTTCTACCCGAATGAAAGAAAGAACACTGGAAAGCTAGCTGAAGAATAAAACGCCTAAAGTCTCTTGGGGGTTATTAAGTTCTTTCTTGTGTGCACCATATTCTAATCTCCCCCAATATATATATATATATATATATATATATATATATATATATATATATATATATATATAAAGGTACAGACATTTTGTGTTGATTAATTCTAATGATCGACTTTTCCAAGTTACGAATAATACTTTGAGGATTATCCGAAGTTAATTTCGAAACGTATGGTCCAAGCTTTCGAATTTCTTATATCATCATCAGGGAACGTCGAGATGATTGGTGAGTTTAATAAAAGATTGAAATGGTGTATTATTTATTTTTAAAATAATTTGTTGGATGTATATGGTGAATCAGGTGGATAGCATTTTTAGATTTAAAGTCGTAAAACTAATAAGTCTTCTTACGTAATCAAAGTTTGCCGTGACGGGTGTTTTTTATGCATACATTTCAGGATGCGGATTCTTAAATAATAATTGTTTTTATTTATGGATGGTGGTTGTTGTTATATAATTAGTAGATCATGGATCATAAGTGTTCTTTTAAAATTTAATTTTGCTAGTATTTTGGTCTCGTCTTTGAGTGGCTCTCCAATTCTTTACTTCGATCAATATACTGCTTATTAACGTGTTGTCTGAAGGCAATATGATCCTTTATGTGGCAGGTGAGTTTCCGTGAAAGTGCAGTTATAAAAACAATGTAACACATTTTAGATATTTCATTTTCAGAGAAACATTCGAGCGGACAAGAATATTCATACACAATATTGGTCTCATTGGATGGAATTTTGAAATCTATTATTTTTTAACAACTAAGTTGCTGGTTTATAATGTTTTTCTAGTAAATAACAAATCTAATCTATTTCTTTTTATCGGATGGTTATATTTACCTATGTACAAGGTTTTTTGTGGGGGTGCTTTTAACAACTTATTTAGGAACAACTTTGTTTCATCATTTCAAGATTTTATTTAAATCAGCAATCTTCTTTTCTTAACCTTGAAGATGACTGAAGAAAATCAAAAGTTTGAATCGTATTTACTGTACTTTTCTTCTAGAATTAATTTCGGACAACTTCTGGTGGAATTTTCTCTTTGTCTGAGAAAAATTAGCCGTAATTTTGAAAAGTCGATCATTAAAATTACCACAAAATGTCTCGTTTTAATAGCATTTACCTTAAAGTACATTGCTGCCTAAATTCACAGAATATATATATATATATATATATATATATATATATATATAAAGGTACTGAGATTTTCCAAGAATGTGAAATGAATAAGGCAAGTGTTAGAGATTTTTAGAACGCAGTACAGACTTGAATGCTTACGCACTGTGTGGACGAGTACTGATATTTGCACAAAGATTACTAATAACGAGTATATACAAAATCGGATATTAATTGAATTTCATAGTGCATATTCAGGAATTTCAAGGATGAAATATCTCGCGAGACGCTGAATTAAAATGGATCAAGACATTAAAAAATAGTAAACGCCTACAGAGCTTGGATTCTGGCAGGAAAACTACATACCAAAAATTATAAACTACAACATAGATTTCGCAGGCCCAATAAACGTTTCACCTTCTCCTGTGGTAATGGATAGCTTTACTAAGTAACCTGAAATTTGAAATTATACAAAACCAATTTCCAAGTATCCAGTGAGGTTTTGAACGATCTAATGGCAAAATATGGAATTCTAATCTCAGATAACTGCACACAAGTCACTGTTTGCAAATTTAAAGGATTTTGTAAAATGTTCTCGGTTTAACATATTACCCTACCATATCACCCAAGATCAAACAAACAAACTTAAATATTTGTGTGTACTTATAAAGGTGTTTCTAAATGAGCAAGTAATGGCAACGTAAATGAAGAAGCAGTATAAAGATTTTTGAGAGTATAACGAATAGTGCTGATTCCCAATAAACCGGCAGGCATATCAGAAATAATGTTCGCAAGTAAAATTAAATCGGTGATCCAAAAGCTCTTGCCAGGAAAAAAAGAACTGATAATAAGTTGTGGGGTGAATAAGACACCACCCTCTCGGTAATACAAAAGAATCAGGCACGACGTCTTAAATAAAGAACTCCAAGTGAGTTAAAGAAAATCCGTTGGAGTCTTTCGAGGAGAAATTCTGATGATGTCACGGCGAATAGGCTGAAACAGACATAATATTATAACCAAAGGTGTGGGGGGGAAGTTATGACAAATACACAAGATATTATTCGAAAATTGAAAAACATCAATTAAATAATTAGACAGATAGATAATCAAAATTTTCACCTCTATTTATGACACCCCATGATATTTGTGAAAATTTTGGTAACCAATCTCTCACTCTGTCTTCCTTCATCGCACTTTCTCTCTATTATACATACGCAGAAATATATACACACACAGACTTACATGCCGTTTTTATTTTGATAAATCTATTTACATTTTTCGCACAAATGCCCTTAGGAGCAAAATAAAATCTCCCATTCTTCTCATCAGTGATGGAATATACGTCTGGATAAATAGCAGGGTGGGCCTGCCTTGGTCGCCAGCCTAGGAAAAACACTACTCTGAATTAAATAATCACGGATAAAGCATCGATAAACTTCTACATGCTTTTTTCCAAAAACGCCATTGAAACAATTCTTAAATCATAAACAAACGGGAATATGTGAAAAGGAACGTAAAAATAACAAAAATAATTCTAATTCACAATTATACAACTGAGAATATCGTTTAAATTTAGCATTGTTTGAAGCTATACACTTAGTGAGACGACAGTAGACAAATTCTTGGATGTCATGTTTCGTAGTATAGTCACATATGTCATGAAGTGTTTGTTCTTTCTCGGTTTTTTCAGTTTTGGAAATAACAAAATTCGTAATTCAGTAATTTACGAACTAACTAATCCTCGTTATCAGGTTCATGGTCGTTTCTTTGAGTATTTTCCTTTGGACAGTTTCTCGAAAAAATTTCACCTCTTGACTTAAGCATTTACACTTGTTCTTTGTATTTTCAGCTTCTCACTTACATAAATACCGCTTATGCCATTCAAATAAACTTGCAGTAAAACCTAAACACGTAAGACTTATTTCTTATTCTTAGCAACGAATGAATTACATAGTTCCAAAAAAAACAACAGGTACTAGAATATACCTTAAAATTTGACAGACTTTTACTCCAATGAGACACTGTAAAAATTTAATTTTCGCATCCCTAAGTAAAATTGGTCAATTTTACGAAAATGTTTAGATTATATTACATTGCGACTAAAAATTTATAATAGGCAAAAGATTTTACCAATGTTTTTGAAGAAATCTTTTTTCTTATATTATTCATTCAAAATTGTTGATTTGAAAAATATTCCTAAACTGCGAAGAGATTAAATTCCATCGTAAACCAACAATTCAGTTTTAGTAATTCTGCTTGGAAATTTTAACCATTTTAAAATTCTGGGAACACTTTTCACACAAGGGGTGTTGCATAATGAAAAACAATGAAGGCTTTGAAATATCAGAAGAATATGCGGCAAGTGAAATTTCTCATTCAATTTCAATAAATATTTGCTGCAACACGAGTACATTATCCTAAAATCACCCGTCAATTTGAACAGAAAAAAATGCAGAGTCAGTGTGCGTCGGGGTGCAGTGGATATCGGATCGTAGAGCTGAGTTCGAATTCCATTGGAATTCGTTCACTTATGCACAATTACCCCTGGGAAAGATGTTAATCTTTTCTTCTCCCTTTAACTATGTGTTAAATAGCAGAAAATATTGTTTTTTATAGCCATTGTTGAAAACCAGTCTACCGCAGTAAAAGTAATTCTACAGCGGGAAAGTCTTCTGACCAGTCAGTCATCAATCTTTCGGGACATGATCGCCCAAGGATATATCACGCATGGCATTTAAATGACTGACTGGTTTATCCGAATAGTCATGTAAAATTAGCAAATAACTTACTCTAGAAAACATATCTTCAAACTTTCAAAATTATTAATGAAGAGTGTGAAAATAAATAAAGAATATTTCCTTCTGGTAGAACACGGTTTAATTTGAGATATTACTGATTGTACTAGACTGAGTTGTAATTATTTTTGTCTTGGTTTTTCTGAATTAATATTTTTTTTCTTTAGAAAATATGGTGAAATATTTGTGGAAAATATCTGTTTCTGTATTATTGAAAGAGAGAAACGCAAATGTTAAAACGTGAACTGAGGTTGGTTTTCACCAGTTCGTATTTTCCTAACTTCGGAATTTTGTTGTTTGATTTCAAACGCCATTGAAAACTTGTGTAAATTACAAAGCACTTCTAAGAGATTTCGAATATTATCCTAGGAAATTTAAAATCAACGTAACCAATTAACTGTATGTAGTTTTTTCCTTGGAATAAGACAGAATGAATAGATATATAAAGAATAAATAAGAAACTTTTATCAATATAACATACTTTACTTTTATTAATCTTCACTAGAGACAGAGAATCAAATAGAGAAAACAGAAGAAAGACATTCTGGTATTTCTACATTTTATTGGTTAATCATGATTCACATGCATTTGACTTGATAAGCAACTGTCATATATGAACTAGTTTTTGATATAACCAGAGGAATCGTGCTGCTGGTATCACGTGACGTTATAAAGATAATATATATATATATATATATATATATATATATATATATATATATTGTTTAATACATAGTTTTGGTCATAATAGGGTTAGACCAGTACGCATTTGTATTGAAAAGTGTTCGATACAATTATATTATAGAACTTTTGAATATTTTCCATTTTTAAACGAGTTATTTCGCTACCCAGGTTTCTACCATGGGTGGTGTCTTCCGATGATTTTAAATAATATTATTAAAAATCGTCTAAAGACACCATTCATGGTAGAAACCTGGGTATCGAAATTACTCGTTTAAAAATGGAATATATATATATATATATATATATATATATATATATATATATATATATATATAATAAACTTTCGAGAGAGAAAAGTTAAAAGTCTGACTGAATTTTCCACAGGTGTTATTTCTGGTATATGAGACTTTACAAAACCGACGTTAATTGAATTTATGTGGTTTCGAACACAAGACTCAAGGAGAGACGCCTTGTTTTTCCGAAACTAAAACAACAAAAAAAAAAAAAAAAAAAAACATTCCAAGGCCAATGGAAAAAAAAAGAAAAGAAAATCACAAAAAACGTTAAAATTCTCAAATGTACATAAATGTATCGCACTTCTAGTTTCTCTCTATGGGATTCAGATGATAACGTATATATTAATACATATTTTTACCGGTTGCAATAAAATGCTTGGCAGAACAGAGAAGCGATTAAAGTTATCTTTTCTGTTTTATAGAAAATGGACGCTTGTAACACCTCTGTATTTGTCTTGAGTGTTGCTGGTCAAAATTGAAAGCAATACGAGACGACAGTTCCGAAATATCAGACGATAGTTCAACCTTAGTAAGTCCAGCATTATAAAATCAACTGCTCTTATAAATATTTACGGTGAAGCGAGAAAGTTTTATCAGTTAGAAGATCCACCGGCTGAATAATCACCATACGGCTATGGTCAACGGAAACGAGTCTCAATGTTTCTAGATATCTGATACTTAGCATTATTACACGATGAGTGTGAAAAAGAAAAGAGAAATAATGTCCGGGCCGAATAGCAAAGTAAAGTGTAACCGAATGCAATGAGTGGACACTAAAATCACCTCACACCTCCAACGAGCGTTGAATTATATTAAGGTCATTGGTTTACACTTTGCTTTAAGACGTATAAGCAGGCAAATGCGTGCGTCTATGCAACTGATAGGAAGCTTATTGAAAGAAAGATTGTAAATGAACAAGAAACAATTGAGAGACTTAAATGTGAATTCAGTCAAAAGGAAAAAGAAAGTGAAAGTAAACATCCAAAATAAAATAATAAAAATTAAAGCATTATTAAAAAAAAAAAAGATAAAATGAGAATAAATGTATGCAAATGTCATAAAATGGAGAAGACAATCTGTTAAGTTCCGTACGTGATACACGCTTTGGGCGATCATGTCTCGAAAGAGACATGAATGACTGGGCGGAAGATTATACCGCAGTAGGTTGCCATTGCTTTCTGCGATGGACTGGTTGCCAGACAAGGCTATAGAACCCAGTCTGTCCAATTATTTTACCCATAACTGGAGAGAAGAGACGAATTAATACCTTTCCCAAGGGTATTTGTGCGTATGTGAATGCGAGGAATTCAACTGGAATTCGAACTCGGCTCCCCGATTTGTCGTTCTGAGTCGATATCCACTGCGCCACAACTCAGTCAGTTAAGTGCCATACGTGATATATGCTTTGGTCGATCATGTCTCGAAAGAGACATGAATGACTGGGCGGAAGATTATACCGCAGTAGGTTGCCATTGCTTTCTGCGGTGGACTGGTTGCCAGCCAAGGCTATAGAACCCAGTCTGTCCAATTATTTTACCCATAACTGGAGAGAAGAGACGAATTAATACCTTTCCCAAGGGTATTTGTGCGTATGTGAATGCGAGGAATTCAACTGGAATTCGAACTCGGCTCCCCGATTTGTCGTTCTGAGTCGATATCCATTGCACCACAACTCAGTCAGTTAAGTGCCTTACGTGATATATGCTTTGGTGATCATGTCTCGAAAGAGACATGACTGACTGGGCAGAAGATTATCCCGCAGTAGGTTGCCATTGCTTTTTGCGGTCGATTGGTTGCCAGCCAGGGCTATAGAACACAATCTGCCCTATTTTCTGACTCATAACTGGAGGGAAGATACGGTTTAATACCTTTCCCAAGGGTATTTGTGCGTATTTGAATGCGAGGAATTCAAATGGAATTCGAACTCGGCTCCCCGATTTGTCGTTCCAAGCCGATATCTACTGTACCACATCCGAGAAGACAGTACAAGTTTTAAAAAAAGAATAAAAGAAAACTCTCAAAGGATGACTGGATATGGAACATCTTTAATAATATACAAAGATATGCAAACGATTAAAAACAAGGGAAATTTCTATAAGATATCTAAAAGCAAAAAATACACAACTAATTATCTATGCAAAAGAAAGAAAGAAAATTGACAGCATTGCAAAAGTTGAAGTCACCTTGATATAAATTAAAATCTAAAAATGACAGAAATTGAGTTTATTTTTAGCGGCAATCATATAAAAAGAAAGAAAACTATTAAGAATCTAGAGAAAAGTGAAACTAGAAAAAAAGTAGATGAAATCATAGCAAAAACAGAGAGATACAGCGAGGAAATATAGGAGACAAAGAAATACACATCGATGATTGGCCATTCGTCATGTGTTGGCATTTATATCCGGACGCTTCCCGAAGCAGACATTAATGGAGCTTTAATAACTCGATCAACGCAACAAAACAGCAATAACAAGAACGTAATACACTTGTTTGTTCAGTTTTACAAGGCATGTTTATAGACGTTTTCCTACTGTTAAAATCGCTTCCATTATGCGTTTTTCTTTCGCTCTGTTCATTTTTATTGCCTGATCTCTGCGTATTTCCTTCTGGTACGGATTATCACTTTATATTCGCTCTTTAATTTAACAAACACTTTATTAGACATAGCTATTACGTTTCAGAATATACACAAAACATTCTCCGTTAATTCAAAGCTTAGGTAAATTAACAATTTTTTTTAAATGTATTGTTGATAACTAGCAATGTTACGCATGGTTGGACGGACCAAGAAGTTTGCGTTTTCCATTAAATAGTATCACCGAAATTATTCAAATTAAAGTAGGTTCAACATTTTTAGAAATGTTTGTTTCATGCGAAAAAATCAGGGATTTAGGGCAAAATTCACTAATTTAAGAAAGGACAACGTCCAGAAGATTACAGGATATTCTGAAGTCTTCTGCAGGTTGAGGTTGGAGCCAAAGTCGATTTTTATTAATAAATTTAGTCTTTAGAATATTAAAATATTTCTTTGTAATTTTGAAAATATATCTATTAAAATTAGATGTCAGTGTTATTTTCATGTTTGCTTAATGTAGACGACAATTTATTCATTCCTCCCTGTGTGTAGAGATAAGAAATTAAACATTTTTCATAATTATCGGCTCGGCCGATTTCAGCCACTTCTCAGGCCATTACGCAAGATGTGAGGTCACAGCTGTTATCATTTTATCCTCATGTTTTGACTGAAATGTATTAATTTATTTTTTGTTGTTTTCGAAAAAGGAGCGTTCAAGTCTAGCTCACACGTTTAGCTTGCGTCTGGAAATCACTTGAGCTTCTTTCTATCATAAATATTTAAATACTGTATTTCCACTATTAAATAATGGTAGGTTGGTAGTAAAGAACCTCGACATTTTCGGCAAAGACATAAGAATAATCAAGAATCTCTACTGGCAGCAAACGGCCTGCATACGGACAGGTAACGACCTCAGTAGATACACAAAAATAGAAAAAGGCGTAAGACAAGGATGTGTCTTCTCGCTGGATTTGTTCAACCTATACAGCGAGAATATTTTGAGGACCCTAGATGACACACCAGAATTTGTTATTGGAGGCCACAACCTGAACAACATAAGATACGCGGACGATACAGTACTGATTGCGGACACGGAAAGGAAACTGCAAGATCTCATACAGAAAGTAGCAGTGGAGAGTGACAAGAAGGGACTACAAATAAACTTTAAGAAAACTGAGTGCATGGTCATCAGCAAAAGATACAACCCAAAATGCCAAATACAGGTGGGGGATAACAGAATCAAACAAGTCCAAGAATTTAAGTACCTAGGAAGTGTTCTAACAGGAGATGGAAAGTGCGACACGGAGATCCGAAGGCGAATTGGCATGGCAAAGGACGCGTTCCAGAAGATGAGCAAAATACTAACACGCAGGAAGATCTCAATAGAAACGATGAAAAGAGTACTAGACTGCTACGTGATGTCAGTTCTTCAATACGGTTGTGAATGCTGGACAAGATCATCGAAAATGAGGACAAAACTAGAAGCGGCCGAAATGTGGTTCTACAGAAGGATGCTACGGATATCGTGGACTGAGCATACAAGCAACGACGAAGTGTTAGAAAGAATGGCAACAAAAAGGAAATTGATGCTGAGCATCAGGAAGAGACAACTGAAGTTCCTGGGACATGCAATGAGGAAGGAGAGCCTGGAGAACCTGATACTGACTGGACAGATAGAAGGAAGGAGAGACAGAGGAAGGCAGCGGATAACATACTTGCAGGGTCTGATCAGGTGGATGACGGAAGGGGGTTGCCAGGAGCAACAGGAGCAAACATACTAAGAGCCACAAGGGATAGGGAGACGTGGAGATCCATGATCGCCTACGTCCTGAAGGGACAGGGTACATAGAAGAAGAAGGTTGGTAGTAAGCGAGAATTGCTTGATATATAGTGCTTCTAGTAGCGAACTGTTTTGATATTGAGATTTACATAATATTCTTTTCTTTTCAACCAGAATTTTCCTCACAGATTCTTGGAAATTATGGATTTAATAAATATTTTTCTCATGACATTTTGATTTGATAAGTGACATGTAATGTGTCTTTTCAAAGAGATGGTAGTTTGTCCAATACAGGCAATTTATTTGTGACAAGAAACACAGTCTTGTACTGGGCATTTAAATTCATATACTATCTTGGTCATCGCTAATATATATTTGATGGTGTTATTTAATTAATGACTATGGGGTTTGCAGAAATAATATTCAGTAATATATTATAAATTTTACATGTTTTTACGTCAGAAATATGTTTTTTTATAATTTTCCGTATAGCGAATTCATCCTGCACACAATTACTGTGCGTCATGTTTCAGTATATATATATATATATATATATATATATATATATATATATATATGTATATATATATATATATATATATATATATATATTCAGATACTTTAATCTAAGCGGAAAAAGCAGGAAGTTAAATTCCAAAAACCCGATCCTAATTAATATTAAAAATTTTATTTTAATATTAAAAAATGATACAGGAAGAGAGCTCCATATAATAAAATATTACAGAGCAAATATAAATTAAAATAAGATTAATTCAAGGATGTTGGATGACCATTTCGATATAAAAATACCCACGTGGGATAACACATCACCTCAACAACAAAAAATCCTTTCAGAAACTGTAGAAAAATCAGTCTAATTTTCCTTTTTAAATAGATTTGCAAAGAAATTTAAAAAAAGAAAAAGAAAAAGAAAAAGAAAAAGATAAAACAAACTAAAATCAAATAAATAAGAAAAGAAATTCTGGGTTCGCAAAAAAGGAAAGAGAATTGTAACTTAAAAAGAACGGACGGCGTGTTGAATTGATATAAGTTTAAGCAAAACGTAAAAAAGGTGGGAGATAAGAGAGATAAAGGAAGGGAGGGAAAAAAGAAAAGAAAGAAAAAAAATTATATATTACAGACGCTGGACATATTCAAAAACCTAACTTCCCAAAAACGTTGAAGTATTAGAAAAAGGCCTTTACTTAAAAAGTTATAATTATTTTTAAAGGGAATAAAATATATAGGATTAAAATAATTTTTTTTAATTAAAAAAAAAAATTAGGTCATTTGATTTAAACTAAATAAAGACACCGCTAGATATATAAAAAAATTCATTTACAATTATACATACATATAGAAGTACAGACATACATACATACACAAACACACACACAATTCTTCAATTATGAATACATATATACATACATACACATACACACACATACATACATTCAATTCCATACACACTATATACGTATATACACATACATGCGCATACACACACATATATGTACACACATATAAAAAAAGTCTACACACACAATATATATGCACACACACACATATGTATACACACACACACACACACACACACACACACACACATATATATATATACATTATAGATATGCACACACACACATACATATAAAATATATAAAAATTTAATGAATATTATAAAAGGAGCATTTAAATAGCTATCACGAAAATTTTTAGGGGTACAGGCTGAGCCTATTAATTTCCAGCTGATTATAGGGTCCTGCCCTTCCTCCTTCATTTTCCAGAATCTACTTGATAGTGCCGTCTGGAATCTTTGGTTAGGGTTCGAAAACGAGTACCTGTGGTTGTAAAGTCTCTGTTTGAAAAGGCCCGCGGACATACCAATATAAGTCCTGTAATTGTCTTTGTTGTTAGGTGGAGAAATACGGGCTTCATAAATTACTTGGGTGGATTTACATTTGCCCTGCACCGGGCATGTATCCACAGAATTACAATTACATTTATCAACAATTCCAGATTTAACGTCGGTATTATTTAAGTTCATTAAAATATGCCTATTATGGGAATTAATCATATCATCTATATTTGAGGTGCAAGAGTAACTGATTTTTAGGGTGAATTTATTAAAAATTTTATTTAAGGGATTATTATTATTATTATTATTATTATTATTAAAATGTTTATTGATTAATCAGAGAAAATACTTACCAATATTTATATTAGTTAGTTTACAATAAGGAGGGTTAAACCAAATTATCTTCCTTTTTCTACATTTTCGGGTGTTTTTAGTTTTAGATGATTCTAGGTTTAACTTGTTAATAAAACCTGCTTTTCAGAAGAGCCTTATCGTAAATTTCTTTACTTGCGTTGAAAATTTTTATATTAGATGATAATTGGTTAACTCTATTATTTACTATCTTTGATATTTCTCTTATAATATTTTTGGGGTGGTTGGATAAACTATTTATATAGATGGGAGTACTATTTTCTTTGAGAAAGGGTTGGTAGGAACCATAATTTAAGTTAAGGGTGATATCTAGATAGTTTACAATTTTGAGATTGGAAGTAACCTCAACCTTAAAACCTAGAAAATTTAGGGCTCTGATAATTTTCTTATGTATTCTATTAGTGTAATAGAATTGGAATTGTGAATACATATCAGTCCATCATTCCGATATAGGCCTATTAATTTATGGTCTAAAACTCTACTTAAAATATCTAAAATATAAATACCTATTAGATCTGCTACCTGGGCAGAATCATAGACTCCCATAAGGACATCAAAACTATCTTTAGACCCTTTTGTTCAAGTAGAATTATCAAAAGTGAGAATGGATTTTCTAGCTCCCAGTATAATCCTATATTCCCTATCCGAAATATTAACATAACTTCTCGCAAAGTCTAAACAATCAACAAGAAGTTTTTTTGATATAGAGGAATAGAAATCCACAATATCAAATTTAAGGAAAGTGGATTTAGATTTGTCATTGATATTATCAAACCATTTTATGGTATCTAAGGAACTCTTCCAAAGATTCGGTTGTAAATTAGATTGTAACTTCTATATTAGGTTCTTCAGAACTTCCCTAGAAATTATGCCTAATTCACTTTTAAAATTTTACATATACTACAATTTCATGGGTAATACGTATTTCACAGCAGGAAAAAACTGCTCGTCAGACCCAAAAGATACACGAGTTAATAATATTAAAAATAATCCCGAAAAAATAGTTACTCACAGACGCTCAATTTATTTTTTACTGTAAATATATCCCATTATATTAAAACTAAATTTTAATGTGAATTTTCCATGTCCTGTTTTTCTAAGAAAGCAGTTGAATTGCAATTGACTCTGGTGTCGATCTAAGACATTAACTATTTTTTTTTATTCTGTTCATTCTCTTTCCCTTTCTTTTCTTTTCTTTCCATTTATCAATTACCGATATTTTTCTTTTTCTTTCTCTCTTTGGGGGTTTTGAATGAGTGAGGAATTGTTTTTGTAGATTACCGTTACAAATGTCCATTCTAAACATGGGCACGTGAGCGTCTGTGTGTAACTATTTCTAAATGATATTATTCTATTAAATTAAATAAATAAATTTAACATTGTGTTCTTTTGAGTTCGTCTCTATCGGAATTTACCGGACTTATGTACCAAGTATTCTACGTTATATATATATATATATATATATATATATATATATATATTATTCACTGTTACACTGAAGAGACCTAGTTCTTTCAATGTCAAAAAAAAATGTAGTTTTCTACAGGTCACTTAAATATTCTTATGTAATAGTGAATAATTTATTGGTATATTTTTTATATTGAGATCTGATTTAATTTAATATTTTGAACGTTGTAAAATTATTCTTTTACATTTGGATGGATATATATATATATATATATATATATATATATATATATATATATATATATGGTGTTGAGTTGTGATAATATTTAGCACCAAGACTGTTTTTTCTGTAGATTTATTGATAGTAGTTATTTTTTCAAGCATACATTTTATTGTTAAGTGCTTGATATCGAGATTTTGATAGAGTGTTGATAAGTTTAATGGAAATAATTTGTCACTTTAACTGAACAGGTTCATGCCCTGGTAAGTGACAAATTCTTTGCATTAACCATATATATATATATATATATATTATTGATTCTACTGTCGATTTCGACGTATGAGCATCTAACTCGGTTAGACTACCACGCAAAGAATTATTTAAAGTGGTGAAAGCTTGCGTAGCACCATCCACATCTTTTGGAACTGCTGATAACAAATAATCGGTGCAGACGTCTGCCACAGATCGCATGAACAACAGACCTCAGTTATTTAACCCATAACTGGAAGGAAGGGACAGATTAATACCTTTCCAAAGGGTACCAGTGTGTAAGTGAATGAAAACTGTTCAGCTGGAATTGTAACTCGACTCACCGATTTCTTCCTCCGAGCCTACATCCACTGCACCACAACGCACATTCGTACATTGAAGGACATATATATATATATATATATATAGTGCAAATTTTGTTAATTTGCAGTTATATATTTTTATTTTTATTTTTATTGTGCAGTTGGTTAATTTATTGTAATTTTTATTTTCTTTTTGTTTTCTTTTTTGTTTCTTTGTCCGCGTGAATGAGTGTTTGTTTAATTGTTTTATATTGGGTTGGCATATATATATATATATATACGTGTATATGCATGTGTGTGTGCATATATATATGTGTGTGAGTGTTACTGATGAGGTTATATTCCTAGAGATATATTTCGTGTATTAAGTAGGAAACAATTGTGCACGTGTTGCGTTCATTGTTGTTTGATTTCTATTGATGGTCATCAGCGTAATATTTCGCTCTCTGGCAACGAAGTGTTGTCAAGACAAGCCATTTAGCTAAATTCTCAGTGAAATATGGAAATGTATTTTATCTTCTATGCTAGACTTATTGCATGAGAATAAGTTATGTTTTGTCGTATAATAGTTTGAAAATTTATGTTTACACAAACCTTTTTGATTGACGTTACTGGTTAACAACAGTTTGATGAACTTAGCAAAATTATAAGACTATAAATTATAAGACTATAAATTATAAGACTATAAATTATAAGACTATAAATCTCAAAGACACTTTTTATCAGGCTCATCCCTTGTTCCCTGCTTAGGATGTGGTTTTCGGCTTTCTCTTCTCCATTCTTTTCACTCTTTTATTTATTTATTTATTTATTTATTCCTCAATTGGAGTAGATGGACTAAACTATCGCCCGGTTCACACTCCACCCTCCACCCACGTCTATTGAACAGGTGAAGAGGCTCATCCCTTGTTCCCTGTTTAAGATATGGTTTCCGGCTTTCTCTTTTCCAATCTTTTCACTTTTGTCTTTCTTTATTTTTTTCAATTGGAGTAGATAGACGAAACTATCGCCCGGTTCACACTCCACCCACCTCTAATGAACATGTGAAAAGGCTCTTCCCTTGTTCCCTGTTTAGGATGTGGTTTCCGGCTTTCTCTTTTCCAATCTTTTCACTCTTTTCTTTTTTTTCTTTTTTTTCAATTGGAGTAGGTAGACTTAACTATTGCCCGGTTCACACTCCAGCCACGTCTATTGAACAGGTGAAGAGTCTCATCCCTTGTTCCCTGTTTAAGATGTAGTTTCCGGCTTTTTCTTTTCCAATCTTTTCACTTTTTTAAAAAAATTTTTCAATTCGAGTAGATAGACTAAACTATCGCCCGGTTCACACTCCACCCACGTCTATTGAACAGGTGAAGAGGCTCATCCCTTGTTCCCTGCTTAGGATGTGGTTTCCGGCTTTCTCTTTTCCAATCTTTTCACTCTTACGTAGCTCCCCGCGCTTCAGTGGCATTACCGCCTTGCTCGGGGTGATATGATTAAAAAAAATATATTGACCAAGACAATTTACCAAGCGAATATTGTAACGTGCTCTCAAGAAAGCGTAGCGAAACGCAGTGCTATTCTTCATAGCAGTACCGTTGTAAAACTCACAATAACTTTGGGGATATTTGCGCATTGCAACAACAAGCAAAAAAGGAAGGGCGAATATTTTTAAGATATGAAGTGTCTGTGACAGGCTCACTGCTAAGCGAAACACATCGTGTTAGCTTAAAGCTACCGGTTTTCCAGGGCTAGACTAGATGCTAGCGAGTCCGTTAACAAACTGTTGGACGTTTAAAACATTTACTAAAATAAAATCTACACGAAATATCTCTAGACATAGGCAGTGGAACATAATCAATTTACCCCCGAATATTAAATAAGTATGTGCGTTGTGGTGCAGTGGATATCGACTCGGAACGAGAAATCGGGGAGCTGAGTTCGAATTCCAGTTGAATTCATTGCATTCACTTACGCGCAAATACCATTGGGAAAGGTATTAATCCCTCTCTTCCTTCCAGTTATGGGTTAAATAACAGGACATACTGGGTTCTATAGCCTCGGCTGGCAACCGGTCTACCGCAGAAAGCAATGGCAACCTTCTGCGGGATAATCTTTCGCCCAGTCAGTCATGTCTCTTTCGAGACATGATCGCCCAAGCGTGTTTCACGTATGGCACTTAACTAAAAAAATATTAAATACAAGGTTCAGTTATAAATTACCTGTGGGTTAACCGGATCGACATACACCTGATAAAGTGTGAAAATCACAACGGCCGAAACGTTTTAATAAAAACAACAGCGATGAGGACAATAGTAAATTATGTAAATAAAACATTTATCTATTATTTAAATGTTTTGTACATTTTCTAATCGAGCTATAATGGTCAAATTTGTGAGCTATCAAATTAGAACCTACAAATATATGTTGTAATGCTACGCAGTCAAACTATAGTTTATGGAATTATCTCCTACAAATTTTGCTAGTATTGAAAATTAGAATTATGGAGCTCTATATAAAATATATTTCCAACCAAAAACATTCAGTGCTACGTAGAGACACGAGGACATTTGGAATTGGTTGCGAAGGGAAATTGCATAAGATATGTGAGTAATATCCTGAACAAGTAAAAATTGTTTTAAATGTCAAAATAGGAGTCGATTTTCAAATCGGTTTACAAAATGTCAGCAAAAAGTCAGGTGGATTATATACAGCATCAAGACGAAGAAAATCGATCTACCGTTATTCAGAACGGATTTCTCTATGCATTATACACGTAAACTTGATATCAACGTGATCTGTTAGTAAATGGAAATTGACCCCTGTTGTATATCGTCCAAGATAACCGAGAAAAAATACATAAACTGCCTACCGCTGATCTCACTTGAATTGACATTGTGTAAAGTTGGCGTCCCTATTCGAAAAATGTTATTGCACTTAATGATTGTAAACGAGACAAATATCTAAATATTGTTTTTTCAGTTTTAAATATAGTATATACCCAGCTTAGGGACAAAACTAAATGGCTGAGATTGGCTTCAAAATTTACCAAGGAATTCTTCGAAGCATATTAGCAAATGGGCAGCCAATAAACAGGATAACTTGAAAAATAAAACAAGAGACAACAGGGCTTCATGTATGAAGAATCGATCTGTAGGATTTGTCTCCGAGAGATTTTGCAGGTGGAATTGGGCCTGATATAGTGCAGTGGATATCGACTCGAAACGACAAATTGGGGAGGCGAGTTCGAATTCCAGTAGAATTAGGTGCACTCACTTACTCACAAATGCCCTTGTCTCTTTCCTCCAGTTATGGGTTAAATAATAGGTCAGATTGGGTTCTATAGCCTTGGCTGGCAACCAGTCTACCGCAGAAAGAAATGGCAACCTACTGCGGGATAATCTTCTGCCCAGTCAGTCATGTCTCTTTTGAGACATGATCGCCCAAAGCGTGTATCACGTATGGCACTTAACTGAATGAATTTCCTATTCTATCATTGGTCCGTCTACCTTCCTCTGAGTGGCATTTGTCGTGTCCAGTAAAAATTAAAAATAAAAATTAATCAGATTGATAATTACAATCAAATAATTATAACAATTATAAATATGACTAATACAATTGAAACTTTCTAAGACAATGAGAATCAACCCACACCCTTCTATTTTACCACACACAAACACGTGTCAATATGAGGGCTGACTAAAATTTGGACACCCTTCCTTTTTAGGCTACAACGATAATATGTATTCCTTCTTAATACTCATAACTAAAATTTAAAGCAATTAAATTCCGGACTTCTTTCTTTTTATCCTCAAACTAAATTATCACTTCACTCACTCCACACATTATATAAAAACTAGCAGTTTATCCCGGTTTCACTCGGGTAGTTTAAGGAATAATAAGAATAAAAAACATATGATGAATGTACATAGCAAGTACTTACACAATGTCCACCCTCGTCACTTTTATTGATATCGATAATAATGTAGAATGTCCCTACTGGATTATACAGTTATAGATGATATAAAGTGGGGTGATCGATTCTATATTATAATCAATACATGAACTGATCCTTGACTTTGTGGGGGTGAAAATATATATTTTCTACCCCTAATTTTGGCTTTCTGAAAAATTTCAAGGTTTCGTTAGCGTTCTAAAATTTTGATTTATATCTGAGCGCAACTCCCGTCGAGCTAGACCACAAAATGCAGTCGCTAAGTCGAATCTATCAAACAAATACTTACACACCGTCCACCCTTCACTTTTATTTTTTATTCATTTTATATTATAATCATATCGCCTCAAGCAAGGCAATTTACTGCCACTGTTTTGCAGGAGGTTACATAAGAGGAAAGTTATGAGAAAGAGTTTCAGGTTATAAGGGTTGTCAGGAAGTGGGTAACAGAAGGATGAGAATACTGACGAGAGTGGAGTGAACAGAGAAAGGAGCATGAGAGAGAGGATGCAAGTTAGTGAGATAGGAGATGACTATTGACTTTACATTTAAATTATTGGAGCTGTCGGGAAAGCAAGTAAATGGAAGGGAATTCCACAGTAGATTTCGCGTTACAATTTATTGGTTTCACAGTAAAAGGGTGGGACCTATTTGCTAATCTTGTGGCTCGAGTATATTTATATATAGGGGACAACAGTGAGCTAAATTCATCGGAGCAGAAGCCGTGAAAGTATTTGTAGAAGAGACACAGGGAAGCCACATTGCGCCTGTGAGAAAGTGACTGTATCCGAGCTTCCAATTCGGATCTATCACATTACAGATTGGATTTTGTCAAGGAAACCTAGGTGGATAGCAGGAGCACCCGGCCAGTATTCAATACACGGGCGGATGGTAGATTTGTACATGTGCAGAATTGTTTCAAACGGGAAAAAACTTCCTGACCCTGCACTAAAACGACAAATGGATAACTAACTCAAGAGGACAGTTTTTTATCTCATTGCTGAAAAAAAAACAATGATTTTGAATTAACTGGACGGGAAACGTGACATTCGTTTCATTAGTGGCCGAAACAGATTCTCGCTTTGGGTCTGCGGTTTTTGTTTTCCTTTTTCCTATGGAGTAATTTAAAACCTGGCCATAAGACCGTTTCCCGATTTAAGTGCAATAGGCAGACGCTCAAGTTTTTCTGTCCCTCTGTAATTTTTCCATAGATTTCGTTTTGAGCGCTACTCGTAACAATAAGGACAAATTCTAATCTTTTAATTAATTTATTTTTGCTCGTTTTGGCTGTTTCATTTCTCGGCGGTTTATCCAATTGTCGCAAATTGGCGCCGAAGCACATAACGGAATATCTTTAATAAGAGTAGAGGAAGTGTTAAGAGAAGAAGAATAAAATAAATTTAAAGCGAATAAGATTAATAATAGGAGATAAACGAAGAGAAGAAAAGAAGAATATCGTGAAGAGGAAAACCAAGAAGTTAAAATTAGGCGAGAATAAGAGTAAAATCGGTGTGTGTCGGGGTATAACATATTTTAAAAGTGAGTAGTGTGGAATTAAGGAAAAAGGAGAAAGAAAGATGAAACTTGAAGGAGAAGGATAAAAAAGAAAACATCACTAATAGAAAGTAAAGGTTACGGTCATATGATATCCGTATGATACCCGAAGTTAAGCAGCATCGAACCTGGTCAGTTTTTAGATGTGTAACCGCTTAGGAATATCAAGTGAGGATAACTTGGATCGTGTGTAATTTATAACGGCTCGGAATTGTAAAATTGCAGAGCCGAGTTCGAAATTCAGCCAGATTTGTATAATTCATTAGTAATTTCTCAAAAATAATAACATTTTTTTTACTAGATACAGCGGCGGATATCAAGAGAGTTTATTTTTCACTAGTATATTATTTTTTTTATATTTTACTATTTATCTACTATGTGATGTCAGTTCTTCAATATAGCAGGGAATGCTGGACAATATCATCAAAAGTGAAGGAAAAACTGGAAGCAGCTGAAATGTGGTTCTACAGAAGGATGTTGCGGATATCGGGAACCGAGCATGTGAGCAATGATGAGGTGTTGGAAAGAATGGAAACGAAAAGAAAATTAATATTGAGCATCAGGAAGAGACAAATGAAGTTACTGGGACATGCAATGAGGAAGGAGGGCTAAGAAAATCTGATACTAACAGGCCAGATAGAAGGAAAAAGAGACACAGAAAAGCAGCGGATAACATATTTGAAGGGCCTGAGCAGATGGATGACAGAACGGTGGCTTCGACACGTTACAGGAGAAGGCGTGCTAAGAGCCACCAGGGATAGGGAGACGTGGAAGGCCATGATCGCCCACGTCCTGAAAGGTCAAGGCATATAGAAGAAGAAGAAGAAGAAGAAGAAGAAGAAGAGGTCCTACTATTTATCCATTTTCTGGAGAGTGTAGGAGTGATGTAGGACTAGCTGTTTTTGCGTAAGTGAATGCAACGTACTCGAACTGGATTCGAACTTGGATCTCCAATTTCCAATTGCTCATTTGGAGCCACTATCCATTACACCAACTTCACATCCCATAAAAACGTGAACATCGAAAACTGGACAGACATTTTGGCTAATCTGTTATTTAAATACACATGTTTATATCTCTTATTAATGGTGCTGGAATTTTAGTTTTTCGTTTTTTTTTTAATTCCACTCAAGGTATAGCGGTTTTGGATGAGGTGCTTCTTATGAATGTAAGAATAGGATGTAGGATGTAAATAACACGAGTATATGGCGGATAGTTGACTCTTGACTGGAGGAGTTTAGAATTTTAGCGTTCGTGGAATCATTCACCTAGAAGACTGGCCATGGAGAAGGTTTTCATTAAATACGTAAAAAATAATGATGATTTAATCATATGGATGTAACGAAGTTGGTTTTGGCTTTAAAGATCTGAACCAATTGCAAAAAAGAATGAAGCTCGTCGGAACAACATTTGCCAGGGAAGTTAGTGATAGTCATGCGATGATTCTTCTGTGGGAAATGGTCTGTCTAGAGGGAATTTATCTTCACCTTATCAGCCACATAAATGACTCTGTTATGGTTGGAATCGTTTGGTAACTCCAGCCTCGGTATGGCAGCAATACTCCATTATCGACATGATCTGACTCTTGCGAAAGATAAAGCACAGCAGAAGAGATCAGTGACTTTAGAAGAAGATGATTATTTTCCAAGAATTTTTAACGATGGGTCGTATATGAGTGCCACTTCAAGTCTGAATGAACTTGAGTTCGAACAGATGTTCAAAGTAAGGAACATCATTCAGAGTGGAACTGTTAATCTTGACGGCAGTGAATATATCAAGTATGTTGGTACCGATTTTCAATAGGTGCATTTTTAACGTGATATCGTTTCAAACGTGACTGAAATTTCTTACATATATCAGTCAGCTGAGTGCCATACGTGATACACGCTTGAGCGATCATGTCTCGACAGAGACATGACCGAGTGGGCAGAAGATTATCCCGCAGTAGGTTGCCATTGCTTTCTGTGGTAGACTGGTTGCCGACCAAGGCTATAGAACCCAATCTGTCCTGTTATTTAACCCATAACTGGAAGGAAGAGACGGATTAATACCTTTCTCAAGGGTATTTGCGCGTAAGTGATGCAATGAATTCAGCTGGAATTCGAACTCGGCTCCCCGATTTCTCGTTCTGAGCCGATATCCAATGCACCACAAGGCACATCCCTTACATATATACATACACTAAAAAGTGATATTTTAATATATCTTTCTCTATGAATCATGTATAGATTATGAATGTTAAATGCTTTTTAACTTAAAACTAAAAGCAGATCGAAATTTTTTATATCCTTATGTGCGTTATATCGGCTCGGAACGAGAAATCAGAAGGCTGAGTTCAAATTCAGGTTGAATTCTTTGCATTTACGTACGGAAAAGGTATGAATACGTCGCTTCTCCATCTTGCTATGGTTTAAATAACTGGACAGATTGGGTTCTATAAGCCTGGTTGGCAACCGGTTTACTTCAGAAAGGAATAGCAACCGACTGCGGGAAAATCTCCTGCCCAGTCAATCATTTTTATTTCGTGACATGATCGCCCAAGCGTGTATCATGTATGGCACTTAACTGACAAATGATATTTTTTATTTCCCGAAAAGAAAAAGTTAGTACAAACTGCAGAAAATATTTGCTGTTTATGTAGCTGGTATCATAAATGAGGGTTATTATTGTAATTGCTTCCTTTCGTTCAGAATTTGATATTTTGGATCTTGAAGTTTCCAGACAACGTAAAGTCGTTTATGTGACCAAATTGAAAGGGTGATTAAAAACGATCTACTTAAAAAACACGTGACATAGGAGATATACTCATCGTATCATATATAAGTGCTGTATGCCATTTGATAAGACATGGGGAGAAGATTCTAGTAAATGTTTGGGCTCGTAACGGTTTAAAACAAGTAAAGAAACCCAATATACAAATATTATTTTCTCATCAATCGCAACAAAAACAAATCATTTTTAAAGAAAAATCGAAGGCGATGAAAATCAGCTTGTTTACAACAATATGGAGTGAGCAATTTCATGGGGAAAACAAAATTTGCCACCCAAAGAAGAGGATGCATTTTATCTGCTTGGATTGAAAAAAAAATCTTTATTATTAGAAACTAGCTGTACCCGGACACGCGTTGCTGTGGCTCAGTTTGGTTAAATTGAAAAATTTATTAACTAGACCAGCGAAATAAATGGAATATCGATAATAATTCTTTGAAAAAAAATTAGAAAACTTATTCTTTTTACAAGGAAGGGATTTCTGCTCTTTACACCCGCCAAAATAGAAATAATAATAATAAAAGGGCTTAGGAAATTCATTTACTAAAACAACGAAATGGGAATTGTGCACTAAATTTGAGAATCGTATATAATTATTTATATAGATCGTGTGTGTGTGTAAGTGTGGTATTTGCTAACAAAAATTCTATATTTCGTTTACCTTAGATGTAGAGTTTTCTGTTTTCTATGAAATAACAAAGTTGTCTGTAAAGTCGTCCAAATTGAAAATGAATGTTTTTGCTTCCGCTCTCATCGGCTCAAACCGAGTTTGCAAAATATATATTTTTTAATATTAAAATATTTTTTGATATTAGGTATATATAAACACGCTCGTATTCGATTAAAATGCTATAGTAAAATTTCAAGACAATTGGTGCAACCGTTTTCTAGATTAGCGGATAGTAACAAACAGACAAGTATATTTTTATTTATATAGATTTCTTCGAAATAAAACTTTGAATTCATACTTTGAATTCATTGTTTTTAATTGGATCGATTAAAGGCAATTAGCTTTGTCAAACGTCTGAAACTGACCAATTCTAATGGGTGTCGTATTAGGATAATCGTAACTTGCATACAGAGAAAAAATTAACATACCTAGGCTCTGTCCATCTTACACACGCGATGTACTGGCCTAACATTACAACACCGAATTTCTATTTATTTCCATCCTTAAAAATTCTCTTAATGAGAATATCAGACATAAGCACTTTGGTTGACCCTCTGGCGCAATACATTTTCCCACATCTTTAATTAGACCATCGATAACATTAAACGAATAGAGGTCAAAATGAAAAAGCTTCTCACTTGCCTCCGGACGCATCACCCTAAGGCTGACGTTGATCGTCTGTACGTGTCCAGATCCGAAGGAGTCAGAAGAATATTTCAATTAGAATTGTCTTACAAAACCGCAGCAATCGGTCTACAAAGATACATGTAAACCACAGAAGACTGGATGATGATCTGTGTTAAAAATATGATAGAAATAAAAACATTTATTCAGTAATCAATGAACACAACAAATTCAAAACAGAATTTCGAGTGGACAAAGAAATACACGCACTGCAGCGGCAAAGAACCTAAAAAAGCAACTACAATCTACTACATGCTGAAACAATGGCAATATACCCCTTTTACAGGTCAATGCTCGACCTGTACGAAATAAGCTGTAGACAAACCCTTTACCCATCAGTGGTTACGTAGTCCAGTTTAAATAGCTGAAACCGAAGGTCTTATTTTGGCTGCGCAGAAAAAATGTTTGCTAATTAGAAATGACCAAACGCACATACTTTGTAGGGCTAGGAAGTTTTCTCGTTTAAACCTATTTTACAAATATATAAATCTACCATCCGTCCGCGCATTAAATACTGCTGTTACATGTGGTAGGGTGCCCCTGCTTTTCATCTCTGGCTTCTGGACAAAATCCTACGAAGAATCTCTAATGTAATTGATCCCACCTGGTAGCACAACTCCAGTCACTTTCTCACCGACATAATTTGGATTCCCTCTGTCTCTTCTACAAATACTAAATCTTCTACAAATACTTTCACGGTTTCTGCTCTGATGAGCTTAGCTCCCTGGTGACTCCTCTGCATGAGTTTACTAGAGCTACAAGACTAGCAATTAGGTCCCACCCTTTTACAGTTAAACCAATCAAATGTAATTGCAATTTCTATTCTATCAGCTTCGTACTTCCAGCCTGTATATTTTTCTTCCGTATACTTGCTTCCCTGAAAACAACAATCTCAAAGAATTTAAATACAAAGTCAATTGCCATTTCTTTTCTTCTTGATTCACATCCTTTCAAGAACAACCCTTGTATCATGTTCTTCTTTCTTTACACTCCACATTCATGCAGCCCTCTTCACACATGTATTCTCATACTGTTCTTACTGATTCTCTGACTCAACTGTAACTTGTTCCTCTTTCTCATCTCACCTCTTATGTAACCGCTGCGCAACAGTGGCAGTTCTGCTTTGCTTGGGGTGAAATGATTAAAAAAACTACTGAAAAATTCTGTTAGCTCCAAATGCAGATTCTGTGATGAATATCCAAAAACAATTGACCATCTTGTATCGACTTTCACGTTGCTAGCACTCACTCAACATAAAGCTCGGCTTGATAGTGCGGGCTAATATTTGCACTGGAAAATATGAACGTTTCCCGGGAAGGAAAATATAAGAAACTGGTATGAACATGAAACAGAACCGGTTACAGTGACAGGACCTGTAAGAATTTTATGGAAATTTAGAATATCAACAGACAAAACAATCAATATTGTTCACCGAGACATCGTGATCAAAGATTACAAAAACACAATATTCTTTTTTATTGACATGGCCGTCACTGCAGATTGTAATGCATCTTTGAAAATCTTCAAAAAAATTCAAAATCACAGTACAACGATCTTGAATGGAAAATCTTAAAAATATAAGGGCATCAATAATTCCAGTTGTAGTTGGAGCCTTCGGATTGATTGGAAAAATGTCTGAATGACTGATAGTTTACCCAGTATTCCACGGCTTAAAGAAATACAAATATTGTACTCCGAAGTACAGCTCACATATTACGAAGAGATTCATCTATATAAAATGTGTATTTTACAAAAATGATAAATGACACATGTCATCACACCATTTCCGACCTTATGACTCTGGTTGGCACCCGCAAGAAAATGTGTATGCAACAGAAATCAAAGGAAATAATAATAATAATAATAATAATAATAATAATAATAATAATAATAATAATAATGTGGATCCAAAATGCAGGTTTTGTGATAAACACCAAGAAACAATAGACCACCTAATCTCAGGCTGTTCTGTGCCTGCCTCAAATGAATATAAAAATCGCCACGATAGAGTTGGGCAATATTTACATTGGACAATGTGCAAACATTTTGGAAAATATGTAAACAAACACTGGTATGAACATCACCCAGCACCGGTTACAGAAATAGAAGATGTAACCATTCTATGGGATTACACCATCTACACATACAGAAAAATTGAAGCAAACAGTCCAGAAATGATTGTTAAAAACAAGAAGGAGAAAACTTGTCTATTAATTGATATGGCTTGTCCAGCGGATTGTAACATAGCAATCAAGGAATTTGAAAAACTGTCAAAATATAAAGACCTGGAAATTGAAATAGAAAAAATGTGGAAATTGAAAACAAGAGTTGTGCCAGTGATAGTAGGTGCACTTGGAATGATAAAAAATGGAACAAAACAACACATTGAAAGAATCCCTGGAAACCCCAGCTTAAGAGATATACAAAAAATTGTCTTATTAAGTACAGCCCACACACTAAGGAAAACTTTATCTATGTAATGCTAGGGATGATAGGGAAGATAGAAAAACATGAAATGGAGCCATAACAACACGCCACGACCTGCCTTAGATCTCCCTGCAGACTTGGTTGGTAGTGAGAACAAAGCAGAAATAAAAATATGATGAAAAATGACATAATAATAATAATTGGCTTAGACCCTGCTGTAACAATAAATAATTTAAAGTAAAAAGAAACTTATATATACTTAAGTGTAAATGAGAATGAAAAAATTCACCATAATGAAAGAAATAGTGCGTAAAAAGTACTATGGAAGGCTACGACTGATATTAAAAACTGAATTGAATTCTCAAAAATGAATTATAACAATAAATTTACTATCCCTGTGGTCCAATATAGCTTCAACATCTTGAACTGGACTCTAAACGACATCACAACAAAGCTCCTTTCTAAACATAAGATGCATCATATTAAGGCCGATGTAGACCCCCTATACATACCCCGTAAAGAAGGAGGAAGAGGTCTTATTCAGCTAGTATTGTCATACAAGACAACAACTATTGGCTTACTAACATACATAGAAACAACAAAGGACTCGATGAGACAATTAGTCAAACAACATGAAAACAGAAAGAAAAAATATTCAATAATAAAAGAAGGTAGACAAGATTTACATTTAGTAGATTCTTTAGAAAAGCAAAACAGAAGCCAAGAACAAAATATTGCAGCAAAATATACGAAAAAGAAAGCCAAGGATAAAGCTCCTGAACAGATGAAACAACGCTGGCAAGACAAAACTCTGCATGGCTAATATCCAAAAAGTGCTAATAAATCCAATGTTGATAAAGTTAATATTCATCGATGGTTACGTGCATCTGGATTAAAGTCTGAAACTGAAGGATTTATCCTTGCTGAGCAAGACTAAAGTCTTTTCACTGGGAACTTTTAGGTAAATATTATACATAATAATTGTCTATGTTACGCTACGAATGTTAGGGAGATATGAGAAAACATGAAATGGAATCATTGCAACACACCACGACCTGACTTAGGTCTACCTGTAGACTTGTTAGGTAGTGCGATCATTGCAGAAATCGAATTATAATGATAAAATGACATAATAATAATAATAATAATAATAATAATAATAATAATAATAATGGCTTGTTCAGCGTATTGTAACATAGCAACCAAGGAATTCGAAAAACTGTCAAAATATAAAGACCTGGAAATTGAAATAGAAATAATGTGGAAATTGAAAACAAGAGTTGTGCCAGTGATAGTAGGTGCACTTGGAATGATAAAAAATCGAACAAAACAACACATTGAAAAAATCCCTGGAAACCCCAGCTTAAGAGATATACAAAATATTGTCTTATTAAGTACAGCCCACCCACTAAGGAGAACTTTGTCTATGTAACGCTAGGGATAATAGGGGAGATAGAAAAACATGAAATGAAGCCATAACAACACGCCACGACCTGCCTTAGGTCTTCCCGCAGACTTGGTAGGTAGTGCGACCATAGAAGAAATGGAAATAAGATGAAAAATGACAACATAATAATCATAATATCTGTCTGAAACTGAATGCTTTATTCTTGCTGCGCAAGACCAAAGTTTTTTCACTAGGAATTTTCAGGCAAATATTATACATAATAATGTGGATCCAAAATGCAGGTTCTGTGATAAATGCCAAAACAATAGATCATCTTATCTCAGGGTGTTCTGTACTTGCCCCAAATGAATATAAAAATCGTCATGATAGTTTGGGGCAATATTTACACTGGACAATGTGCAAACATTATCGAAAATATGTAAACAGACACTGATATGAACATCATCCAGCACTGGTTGCAAAAATAGAACATGTCACCATTCTACGGCATTACACCATCTATACAGACAGAAAAATTGAAGCCAATAGGCCGGACATTATTGTTAAAAACCAAAAAGGAAAACTTCCGTATTAATTGATATGGTTTGTCAAGCGGATTGTAACATAGCAACCAAGGAATTCGAAAAACTGTCAAAATATTAAGACCCGGAAATTGAAAAAGAAAATGTGGAAATTGAAAACTAGTATCGTACCAGTGATGGTGGGTGCACTTGGAATAATATATAATGGAAGAAAAACACATTGAAAGAATCCCTGGAAACGCCGGCTTAAGAGATATACAAAAAATGTCTTGTTAAGTACAGCCCTCACACTAAAGCGTATTTTGTCTTTGTAACGCTAGGGATGTTAGGGAGATATGAAAAAAACACGAAATGGAGCCATAACAACACACCACAACTTGCCTTAGGTATTCCTGCAGACTTGGTAGGTATGCGACCATAGCAGAAATCGAAATATGATCAAAAATGACATAATAATAATAGCCCTATATTGTTATAAATTACAGAAATAAAATAGTGACAGTAATGATTATGTATCTTACTTGTCAAGAAACATCGGAAACAAGCAAAACTAAATCAGTTAAGTATGAATGTCGAGCATGAAATATCCTTTCCTGATATAATAAAGCATGCTTAAGCTTATTATACGATATTCTTTATTTCTTTATTCAGATTTTTCCGGACTTTTCCTATTTGTGATGAATCGTGCCCAGATGTGTCGATATACCAGACTAACTTTTTCTTCTATGGGAAAGGGTCTGTTGACAATCACTGTTAAGAGAAAACATGCGCAGTTCTGTGCAATGATTTATTCATAATAGGAAAAAAAGATGTCATGATACAGCGACTTAGAGTGTCGTGACATACATAGCCAGTTGCAAGGCACGTGATTTCATACCGTTTCCTTACTTTTTCTTCTTCTATGAAAGACAGAACAATGACCGCATTCCCTGTTATTGGATATGGTTGGCATTTGCCGAAAATCCCTGCGTGTATGCGGGGAAAGTTTACGCTAATGCACAAACATTGTTAAGCACTTAAGTGAGATTACGCCAGGACCCAACTCGATCTTAACAGTTGAAGTCGCTGGGTGAACATTTTGAAACAACCACTGCGAAGAATTATTTTATATCTATCTATCTATCTATCTATCTATCTATCTATCTTAGTCAACCGTGCATTCGCTTTCTATCCATCTATATTTTTCAACCGCTTCTTCCACTGCTTCACTTTCTCTATCCACAATCTCAATCGATCCCACTATGTCTTTGGTTAATGGCCCTCCTATCTATCTATCTATCTATCTATCTATCTATCTATCTATCTATCTACTCATTTCTACGCATCTATCTATCTATCTATCTATCTATCTATCTATCTATCTATCTATCTACTCATTTATACGCATCTATCAATCTGTCTATCTATCTGTTTTTTAAGACTTTATTTTGAGTTGAAATTAGCATTTTTTCCGATGACAGTGTCTCTACATTTGCTTATCTTCAATGTATACGCAAACATCATTTTTCGTTGCTCTATATAACTTAATTGTTATTCAGTTTAACTCTCTGCCTATGAATATCGAAAAATCTGCACCGTACCAGATGTCGATCGCTCAAGTCACTCTCACATGAACATTTGTTTAGAAGCGGTTTTAAAAACGTTATATTCAGATGTGGGTTGTGAATATCGTAGAGACGTGTTCCAGTCGAATTCGTTGCGTTGACTTAAACTCAACTAGTCTTGGTAAATGTATTAATAAGCTTTTTCCTTCAAGTTATGGGTTAAATAACAGAAGAGATTGGGTTCTATTTTCTTTGTTGGCAACCAGTCTACCGTAGATAGTCATGCCAACAAACTGCTAAAAAATTTTCTCCCCATTCAGTCATGTAATTTTCGAGATAAGATCGCTCAGGTGTGTGTCACGTATATTAATAGCCTCACTGATACTCGTATTTTACTTCGAAATTCAGAAGTTAGATTTTAAGTAAAAGATAATGGATACTTTAACATAGATCATATTTGGATCTTGAAAAATTAACTTAGCTTAGCTCATCCACGTGCAATGCAAAGAAAATTAATTTTCTTTTAGATCAATATAAAAGGATTTCTCTTTTACATGAATTCAAATTTTAGACGAGTAAATACGACGAGTAAATACAGAATTTGCGTTGTGGTGCAGTGGATATCGGCCCGGAACGAAAAATCGGGGAGCCGAGTTAAAATTCCAGTTGAATTCCTTCACTTACGCACAAGTACCGTTGGAAAAAGTATTAATCCATGTCTTCCCTCCAGTTATGGGTTAAATAATAAAACAGATTGGATTCTTTAGCCTTTACTGGCAACAAGTCATCCGCAGAAAGCATTGACAACCAACTGCGGGATAAACCTGCTCAGTCAGTCATATCTCGAAAGAGACATGATCGCCCAAAGCGTGTATCACGTATGGCATTTAACTGACTAAAATACGGCTCAATGCTTGTACAATTCGGTATCTATATATTTGTCAGGCACCTGCTTTTTAAAAAGCAGACAGTACAACAGTGTTGCGTGTTTAAAAGTTCAATCCTCAACGGTGTCCCATTAATTTGTCCTTGTATCGAAAGGGTTTGGCACTCTGTCCTTCTATGCAAGCTACGGGGTTACAGTGTTACCGGACGCTTGCTTGATCTAATCCAATCGTTTTTAAATAACCGCAAAATGAAAGTCGACCTGAATGGGCATGCCTATACAACCTACAGCACAAATGCTGGTGTCCCTCAGGGCTCTATCCTGGGCCCGACGCTCTTCCTTATTTTCATACATGACCTCGCAGATGAGATCAAGAGCCAAGTAGGCATCTACGCAGATGACACCACAATTTACTCCCGCATCAGTAAGAAACCCGTCGTGGCGGACAAACATAAACTTGCTGCTGACCTTGAACCATGACCTACACTCTGTGGTGGATTGGGGCAAGAAGTGGCTTGTCAATTTCAATGCGACTAAGACCAAGCTGTTGTCTGTCAATCATCACAAGCAGCCTCACCTGCCTCCCATAAGCATGGACCAAACGAGTCTACCTGAGAGCAATACACTGCGCCTCCTCGGCCTTACCCTCTCTTCTGATCTCAAATAGAAACACTACATTGAGTCCATAGCTAAATCCACTGCTAAGAAGGTTGGGTCACTGTGTCGGGCCAAGATGTTTTCCCGCCTGAATCCATCCTGCATATATACAAACTAACCATTCATCTGTGCATGGAATACTGCTGCCATAGATGGTCAGGCGCCCCTGCTTTTCATCTCAGTGTTCTCGACAGGCTCCAAAGGAGAATCAGTAATGTGATAGGTACAGAATTGGCGGCTCGACTACAGCCACTTCCCCACTGACAAGATGTGGCCTCCCTTTGTCTGTTCTATAAATAATTTCATGGCTTCTGCTCCAACGAACTTAAGTAACTGGTGCCTCTGCAGCAGCTGTTTACTCGTGCAACCAGATTGGCAACTGGGTCCCACCCATTCACAGTTAGATTAACCAAATGCAGACGACAATTCCATTCCTGCAGCTTCCTCTCTCGCACTTCCCGCCTGTGGAACTCGCTTCCATATTCTTGCTTTCCTGACGGCTACAACCTCCCGGAATTTAAATGCAATGTCAATACTCATCTATTAAACACTTGACTCTAGTTCTTTCAACAACGCGTATATCCTTTCCTTTCTCTCAACCTTTGCAATTGTCATCACACCTGTATTCCCATCCTTCACTTGCTCCTTTCTAACTGGTTCATCTTCCTCTTCACTCTCTTCTACTTAATCTTTTTACTCTTATGTAGGCCCCTGCACATCAGTGGCATTACCGCCTTGCTCGGGGTGATACGATAAAAAAAAATACAAGTGATAATTATCGATAGTTGTTACAACGTAACAACAAGTATATATCTGTTCGAAAATCTATCTATCTATCTATATATATATATATATATATATATATATATATATATATATATATATATATATATATATATATCCAAAAGGAATCTATCTGCCGAAATAATTATAAGATCCTGTTAATTTTGAATTTTTACAAGTAACACATATATAAAGTAAAATGAAGCTAATATATATATATATATATATATATATATATTTGCCAGCTTCATTTTATTTTATTGCAATAAAAATAAAGTAAAGTGAAGCTAATAGTCGATTAATAATGCCGATCTCCAATTTTATAAAATATTAATATTAATCTGTGAATAAATGTTTTTTAGAGTCTTTTCTTTTACTATTCAAATTAGAAATTACTTGATTTTGATTAGTCCACTCTCTCTATGTAACAATGCCTCTCTGATTAAGGGGGTATGACTGGTTTTGAACCTTTTAAAATTCTTCAGCTTGAACATTATTCCTTGATAAGACACAGGTAGTGTCGAAACAAAATAGCTACTTTTGTAGCGATATTATAACATATTTTAATGGAGCAGACAAGACTTGCTAATATTAGTCGGCATGCAGTATCGGAAAAAGTCAAATCAAACACGATAAATGCATTTCTTGTCATAAATCTCTAACCTATATTGAACACACTACCGTCTCTTTGATAGGACTCTTGCATGTCACTTATCAATGCAAAGTGCAATAAAATAAATTATTAACCCATAATTTACAAGAACGTTTAAAGAAAATTCTAATAAAAAATACAAGAATACTATTTAAATCACAACATCAAAAGTTTCTTGCTATTCGAGAGGCACTACTGTTGTAACCCTAAAAGGATACTGCATGAATAATCATTAAACGGATGTTGGTGATAATAGTTATCACAAATACGAGACTCGCGCGATACTTGAAGTAGATGCACTGCTAGTAACTTCTAGTCAGTATAATTAGTCTGAATTTATTTGCTTCCCCAAATAAGCGCAATGCGGCACAATACTATTTTTAAATTGAAGTCTCAGATTCCTTAAACTCGGCCAAAAATATAGTTGGCCTTGCACAAGGTCGTGAGTGGGCTACTCTCGATTTTCTTCAAACGCATTTCTACCCTTCGGTGAATCCCCGTCTGAGTTCCTCCTGCTCGTAGACAGTGAGAAAGACAGAAATCACCGAGTGCTAGTCAGTATAATTACTGTGAATTTATTTGCTTCCCCAAATAAGCGGAATACGGCACAAGACTATTTTTAAATTGAAGTCTCCGAGTCCTTAAGCTAGGCCAAAAATATCTTGTTGACTCTGCACAAGGTCGCGTGAGGGCTACTATCGATTTCTCCCAGACGAGTTTCTACCCTTCGGTTCCTCCTACTCGTAGACAGTGAGGAAGACAGAAATCAGCAAGTGCTAGTCAGTATAATTACTCTCCCCTCCTCTTCAATACTTTTCACGTATATAAGAGAATAGGAACATCCCATTCCTGTAGGTATACAGCAACTATATATCAAACAATACTCTCCTACCATCAACCTTACATTATTGCAGAAATGGAGTAATGAAAGTTTTATTTATAATACAAAGATGCTCACGCGATTGCCAGTGCGGCAAGTAAGAAATTTTGTCAACACATTTTCTAAAAAACACAAAAAAATTACGTTACAGTAAAAAAAAAAAAAAAAAAACAAGATTAAAAAATAACAACATCGGAAACCAATCAGCCCCGAGAATGGCCAACGAAGAAGCTTAAAAGAAAAGTTGCTGACCAAACATAATTTTCGCTATCGTTATCCGTTTGGACTAAGCTTTTTTCTGAAAAAAATCTTCAAAAACAGTAACCACTTTTGCGATTCCATCATGAATTGAATTCGCTCGGCTGATGGCATGTGTATACACCTCGTATATATAACACGCTTAAATTCCCCCTCTTTCAACGCCCATAGCTTAGGGGTAGACTCTCCGACTGATATCAAATAGGTCGAGTTTGGATTCTGGCTGGAAGCAAGCGGATGTCTAGCGAAACAGGCTTGTATGTGGATGATTATATATATATATATATATATATATATATATATATATATAGAGAGAGAGAGAGAGAGAGAGAGAGAGAAATACGGGTTGGTTTAACGAGAGAAATTGGTATAGAAGAAAAAAGTGCGAGAAGTCGTGAACGTTTTGTTTAAAGTGTAGATTTATTTTTGTTATTATTATTAATATTACTTGCTTTGTGTATGATATATTGAGTGCCTATAATGGTATTTGTGTCGCTAAAAGTGTTTCGAGTGTAAAGTTGACTCGCTTCAGGCAAATAAACTTGTGATATTACATATTGCGATTCATTTTGTTTTTCTGATGGCAAAATATCGTGTATTATGTATAGATAAGTGGTGAGCAGGTTATAAAGTTCATATGCGTGCGACTTTGTTTTTTTTTTGTTTTTTTTGTTTAGTGTTTTTTTTTTTTGTTTTCATATTCGCACGTTAACTATATTCTGTCACATTTTGTTGGACATAATTATTTTTTACACTGACTTTCGAAATTTGATTTCGTCTTTATACTTCAAAATAGTTTTGAGCGATTGTGATTCAATTCTACACAACGGATCATCTAGTTTTTTTTGTTCTTTTTTTTTGGGGGGGGGGGAATACTATTTTTTGCAACGGTTCGCCAATTATCTATCTATCTATATATATATATATAGTTTACCTATATGAGCATCGCAGAGAGACGTTGCATAATTTTTTTTTTTTAATCATTTCACCCCGAGCAAGGCGGAAACACCACTGATGTGCAGGGGGCTACATAAATGTAAAACGATTAATTAGAAAAGAGTGAGGAGTACAAACCAGTTAGAAAGGAACAATAGAAAGCTGAGAAAGCAGGTGCGATGACAGATACATAGGTGGAGAGAAAGGGAAGGTTATACGGGGGTGGGGAGAGAGCTAGAGTCCAGTGGTTAGTAGATGAGTATTGACTTTGCATTTAAATTTCTGGAGGTTGTAGCCGTCAGGAAAGCCAGAATACGAGAGCGAGTCCCACAGGCGGGAAGTGCGAGAGAAGAAGCTGCAGGAGTAGTATTGTAAACGCCCTGATTTAATTGTAATACATCTTACCAAGATTTCGACTAAATAAATCTCAGTCTGGTCAAGAGAGAAACAGATTCGCTAAGAAGAAAATAGATTTACTCAACAAACACTTTCTGGTCTCTATTCTTCGGATTTGATTAGGTAACTTAATGTATTCTCTTGTTATTCTAAAAAGCTCAATACAATTTCCACTGTTAGTCCATGGTTGACAGTTGCATTTCTAAAATCCTTTTATGTTAATTTTTGTTAATTTATAATTTCTTATGTAATTAATATCTAGTTGTATGGAATTTATCAATTTTGATTAACTAGCAATTAATATAATTATTTTAAACATACAATTTTCTTCAATTAATCGTTTTTTATTTATTAAAATGTTCAAAGTTCTGTACGTTGGACTGAGAAATGAGTATTTCCTTTCAGAAAGATATTTTGTCTTTCATTTGTCAGATATATTTTAATTTTATCTTAATTTTTAAACACACGCACACTTATATACATATACACACACAGACACATACACCCACACACTCACACACACACACACACACACACACACACACACACACACACACATATATATATATATATATATATATATATATATATATGCAGAAAGAGAGAGAGAGAGAGAGAGAATAAATAAAGAACAAAAGAACTAATAGAAAAAGTGTCTTTAATCTAACATGTTTCACTTATAACAAGCTTCTTCTGATTCGTCCTTATTAAATCTCTGAGTTTGTTATGAGTGAAACATGTTAGATTAAAGACACTTTTATTTAATTTTATTTTAATTTTTAAACACACACACTTATATATATATATATATATATATATATATATATAAAGACAGAGATAGAGAATAAATAAAGAACAAGAGAACAAGTAGGAAAAAGTGTATTTAATCTAACATGTTTCACTTATAAAAAGCTCAGATTTAATAAGAAGGAATCTGAAGAAGCATGTTAGAAGCGAAACATGTTAGATTAAAAAACTTTTTTCCTACTTGATCTCTTGTTCTTTATTTTCTACCTCTTTCTTTATATATATATATATATATATATATATATATATATATATATATATAAGTGTGTGTTTAAAACTTAAGATTAAATTAAATTAAATAAAAGTGTCTTTAATCTAGCATGTTTCACTCATAACAAACTCAGAGATTTAATAAGGACGAATCTGAAGAAGCTTTTTATAAGTGAAACATGTTAGATTAAAGACACTTTTTTTCTATTTGTTCTTTATTTATTCTATTCATCTTGTCGGATTCCGATTCATATATTCAACTCATATATATATATATATATAACGATATAGAGATATATAGATAATGAGAGGGAGACTGAGATTGAGAGAGAGAGCGACGGTGCTGATATGAAATTTATTTCACAAATTTAGCCTTTCTGTTTTCTATACAAAATCCAAGGTTAGCCGTGTTCACCCAAAACTTATTCATAAGAAACTATGCGATACCTATTTCCTTTCTCTGATGTCGTTCCAGAGCAAAGATTCGCTCACTCTCGTTCGTCTTCACGTCAATTTATGACTCTCTATTTGTGGACGGGAACAAAGGCAAAGGTAAGTAACTCTTGTACATCATGTGGTGCAGGTATGCGTGACGCATTGAAGGGATAGCAAGAAAAAGCAAAAATCGATGGATGATTTGCATGCTTAGAAATGGCTAACGTAATATGAACAGTATATTCCAACTTAGATATATGACTGGATGATGTGTTATGGCCTTTTGATACAGACGTGATTTCTTACACATGAGAAAAATAACAATAATGGTACACTCTGTGATGGACGCCATATAAATTCAGAGACTATTTTATTGCACCAGTGAAAATGGAGAAAATATAATCTAGCAACCGAATATGGAGGAAAAACACATTTTTAGACAAAATATCTGTCTACTTTGCCAAGAAAAAAGCCTACTTCATAAAAATGCAGTATTTTGTATCATTTTTCCCATCTTCTACGAGTGGCTGTTGAAAGTTTCTCGTCTGCTTTTAGTAATTTATCTAAAGTTGCACCAATTTTGTAAAGTGGTATATTAGTTAATTTCGTGAAATATTCAGAAGTCTTTCTGTTTAATGCGTATTACTGTAGAATATAGATTATAAAAATATCGTTGTACGAGCAGAATGAAGGCTGAAAAAGGAAGAGATATATATTATGAGGATATGTAGGATAGATATCAGTTTCCTCTAGATTTGAAGAATTTAATATTGAAGTCGTCAATATTATCACGAGAGTTTGTTCTACAAAAAGACTATTTTGAGGAAGATTCTGTTAAAATTTGTATAATTATTTTATCACTTAATTAAAATAAGTTTTTTTGTTTTTGTTTTTTAATCATATCACCCCAAGCAAGGCTAAAATGCCACTGATGCGCAGGGGGATACGTAAGAATGAAAAGATTGGAAAAGAGAAAAACCAGAAACCACATTCTAAACAGGAAACAAGGGATGAGCCTTTTCACCTGTTCAATAGACGTGGCTGGAGTGTGAACCGGGCGATAGTTTAGTCTATCTACTCCAATTGAAAAAAATAAAATAAAAAAAAGAGTGAAAAGATTGGAAAAGAGAAAAACCGGAAACCACATCCTAAACAGAAAACAAGGGATGAGCCTCTTCACCTGTTCAATAGACGTGGGTGGAGTTTAGTCTATCTACTCCAATTGAAAAAAATAAAATTAAAAAAAGAGCGCGAATTTCGGCTACTGCTGATTCTTGTACCTTTCATGTCTGTTTTTTTTTTTTTCTAGACAGTTGTTGCTAGGTGAATATTTGGATCAGTTTACGCTCTGCCCTGCTACTCCCAAACTGATTATATGCTCACACCTGATCACCCTGTGTTGCCTAGCGGGGTCTAAGCTGTGTGTGTGTGTGTGTGTGTGTGTGTGTGTGTGTGTGTGTGTGTGTGTGTTGCTTTGCATTCGTAACATACTACATTTCCCAAAGATATTTGCGCATAAGGAAATACAACGAATTCAGCTGGAATTTGAACTCGGCTCTCTATGTTCGGAGCCGATATCCACTGCACAGCAACGCGCGTCTCGTCACAAGGATTATTTGCTATTGCACCCTTATTGTATGTAAAAGAATTTTCTTTGTGATACGGTTCTTTTGTCTCAGGAATAAATAAGAAGCATTCCTCGGACGTGAATATTCCATGTTACACTTTTATCTGCTACAGTTTATAGAATTTGGGATGAGAATAATAAATTTTCACTGGAAAAATTAAATATTTCAGTGTAAAATCAATAGAGTTTAATAGACGCAACATTCACTTGAAGTCTAGTCACTGAGTTTTTATTTCTCTGTTGTTGTAAGATTATTTTAAAAGAACTTTTTATATTATTTTAGGTTTTATTTGGCATAAAACATATTCGAACTAAAAGCTATGAAGATAAACTAACTAAAATTCTATAAAATATTAGATAATTGCTAAAAATATCATGTCAATGTTTTAAATTTTACTATATAATTAAAAACCAAAACCGAAGTGTACGATTAAGCTACATACATTTATGCCAATTTTGTCTACCATACATAGTTTTGATTCACGGCTACAGTCTGTCAGCTATCTTTTAACATTTAAAATAAGGAATGATAACAGAAACAGGATTATTACCAAAATTAAGAAACGCTTTTATAGTTCATTTTTGGCAGTAAGCAAGTAATACTTTTTTCAAATCAGATCAAGGCAAGTTTAAATTTGCTAATTTGAATTGGCTTCTGTTTACAAAATGTGTCGACCGATCAAAAATCCAGGAAAACAGAAAGATTGTTTTTTTTTGTCTTTTTGTAAATCTGACAATTTTTAGATTCCAATCAAGATATTTTTGGTTTTAAATACATCAGAATACATTGCTTACTGGAATTAGTGAATTTGATCTCTTGAGTTTCAATTAAAGCTGAATTGAAAGGATTTTTATTGATTAAAATTCATTTAAAAGTATTGAAATAGGGTGGAGTACGTAAAACATATGGGTCAATATGTCTATATTTTTTAGATGAGGTATTTTAATTATTATACGCGTTTATCCACTGGGCCATGTCGAGATGAGTTAGTGTAACTATTGTTACACATGGTTCAGTGGATAAAAGTGTCGGATGAAGTAATTCAGTGACTTGACCCAAATAGTTAGTATTCAGAAAAGTCATGGTATGTTAAACTAGAACAATCTACTTCGGTGGAAGAAATAAGGAGTTCGGTTCGAAATTCCAGTATATATCAACTGATAAAGGCATGAATGTACAACGGCTGCAAAGTTCTGAATATGACATTAATGATAAGGACAACACTCTGAACGATGTAAATAATATGAATAAATTGGTCAAGTATCTTCAGTTGGTATAATGGTATATTATTCCTGAAATGTATATATTGGTATATTAAATGATTTTCAGCAATAAATGTCCATACAACGCAAGTAGGTCAGATGTTTTCTATGTTGAAGCATCCATGCTTAGGAAACATTCATGCAGCATATTCATTTATTTCTGCCATTCAAACGTCCATCATTCTGAGGCGCGCCAATTAAAAGACTGTCCGATAAAACAAGGGAAGCTTGTCCTTTCGTCAACGCCATTGTGCCTAGAGCCTATTCAAAATTTGTGGTATGTTGGGAATACAATAGTTGGTTGGTTTGTTTTTATGGCATATCAACCTCGGCGGGTCATTTATTGCTAAATAAATTGTTATTTATTTATTGCTGGTAATACTTTTTTTTCCACAATTTATTGTTGTTGTCTTTTTTATATAAGTTTTTTTTATCTAGTAATACTCATTTTTTTCGAGTATCAAGATTAATTGGGATTTCTTTTTTTTTTTTTTTGTTTTTTATAGCAGGGTCCCCAAGACGTACCCTGTTGTTTAACCCATAACCAGAGGGAAGTGACGGATTCATACTTTTCCCAAGGATACCAGTGCTTAATTGAATGCAGGGTATTCAACTGGAATTCGATTTCGGCTCACCGATTTCTCTTTCCGAGCCGATATCCACTGCAACACAACGCACATCAATCACTAAACGCTTACAGCACCTGGTATTCTCAAGCGGTCACCCATCTAAGTACTGACGAGGCTCAACGTTGCTTAACTTCGGTGATCAAGCGGTGTATTCAACGTGATATGGCCGTAAGCCGGAATACTATAGAGCAACAAAAAAGATTTAAAGGAAATTGTAACAAAAATGACACTTCTGCTTACAATCAGAGAAACTTAGTTGAAATTTCTGAGATATATAACGAGGAAAGAGGGCTTGGTGAATTTAATTCATTGGATGTATTGAATGTAAGAGTGTTATGGGAAATAGTAGGTAACCTATTGAAAAAGTTTGTGTAGTGTAAATAGATAAAAACTATGGATTATTAGTGATAGTAAATCGGGAAATATCGCTTAGAGTTAGAAATGATAAGAAATTATGAAATGTCATAATCACCCAAGTCCGATATATAAAAATCACCCAAGTCCGATATATAAAAATCACCCAAGTCCGATATATAAAAATCACCCAAGTCCGATATATAAAAATCACATAAAAGAAAATGAATTGGAATGAAGATAGTTATTAATTTGCTTAGTGATTCATATTTATTACAGAATAAAACAAATTATTAACATCAAAAATACTAGAGAAAACAATTAACATAAAAAATTGCAATATGAACTCTGGTAAAAAAAAATGATTACTGAACATTAGATTTATAAATCCTAGAAATTCAGTTATTCCTGTCATTAAGGACACATAGCCTTGTAGATATAGAGGTTAATTAGTTCCAGAGACTTGACCTTAAGTGTTGAGAGTTTAATACCAGCATTGATGAACAAGTAACTTAGAGGGAGATAACTCATGATATACCCCAGTGATTGTAATAAAGGGTTCAAGTCAAAATTCCTAGTTGGAGCGTACAACAGCCGAAACGTCGTACAAATGGCAACAAAGATGAGGATAATAGCCCGAATAATATAAATTGTTTGTCTTTTCTCATATGCTTTGAACGCGTTCAGGTATCTTTAATATTGCGTTCCCATAATAATAGGTACATAAAAAAATATCTAAGGATTAAAATGCATTATAACTTGCTGTAGATTTTATTCTTTTCGTGTGGCAAGAGTAGCCATAATATATTTTATTCATAAAAGAAGTTACTTCTAAGGGGAGGTGCTGATCCATCATTCTCTCTTCAGCTATAGGTTGGCAATCAGTCTACTACAGAAATACTTGGCCACCTACTGCTGAAAAATTTTCTGCTTAGTAATGTCTCGGAAGAGACATAATCACCTTAGCGTGTATCAATTAACTGATTTAGATTTATTTCATGTTTTTTTGTTTTGTTTTTTTACTATTCAGCTGAGTTCTTTAACTGGGAGTTCTGTCTGAAAAAAAAAATTATGTATCAAATTCATCACGGAGTTGCCCTGATGGCTACTATAAAAATTAAGGGCCACAAAAAAGTTTTGCAATATCATAAAATAATTGTGTGGAAGAATAACAGGTTTAAACAAAATATATCTGTAACGATTTTCGAAAAAAGTTTCTCTCAGTTGTCAATAAGTCATAAAAGTTTAATTGAAACGCTTTTTCAATAAATTTCAAAATCAATGCGTTTTTAAGAAACGTGACTGTTGTGGCGCAGTGTATATCGGCTCGGAACGAGAAATCGGAGAGCCGAGTTCAAATTTCAGTCGAATCCATTGCATTCACTTACGCGCAAATACCCTTGGGAAAGGTATTAATCCGTCTCTTCCTTCCAGTTATGGGTTAAATAACAGGACAGATTGGGTTCTATAGCCTTGGCTGGCAATCAATCTACCGCAGAAAGCAATGGCAACCTACTGCGAGATGATCTTCTGCCCAGTCATGTCTCTTTCTAGACATGATCGCTCAAGCGTGTTTCACGTATGGCACTTAACTGACTGTCAGCATCATGTACAAATATGTTTGTACACAGAATTTTCCTAAACCGGTTAGCAACAAAAGCTGCAGAACTCTGCTCTTAACGACTAACTAAAGGGAAAAGATGGGTTCATACTATTCTATTTTATACCATTATAATATTTGTATGAAAGTGAAAGCAATTATTTTGAATGGAATTTTAACTCAACATCCCGATTCCACTCTGTTCACTGATAACCATGCCAAGAATAAATCCAATCGCTATATTCCTGTCTTGACAAGCGTCTTGACATTCCGTCGTCTCCATTAAAATTTCATGTATTTTGTTAATATTTCTATTGTTTCAAACTAAGCTTAACTTTAGAAGCATTTATGATTTGCTTAAATTTTTTGTTTACTAAAATACGAGTCCATCACATTTTTTTCACATTCCACTGTTGTCATTTGACAGTTTTGTGACGGTCCATACCTTTATGCAAGCCATGAATATTTTCCTGTATAGTTCTATATTTATCAGTAAAATAACTGATCAATAATTAGTTTTCATGTACTACTTCATGCAACTTACACATTTTTGCAATGTTTACTCAAAGATCAGATTTTGGTTGTTTGACATTTTTATTCAGTGTGTTAATATTTAATTTACATTTTAAAACCAGATATCTTAAATAAATATTGTAAAAACGAATGTGATGTGAATGAAATTCAAATGTGCAATTTAATAAAGAAAAAAGATTTTAACAGGAACAATTAGTTAATAATTTTATTATGAAAACTTTTCTCCATTTTTATTAATAAATTCATATAAATACAGCAAATATTTTCACTTCTATGTCTTCAACGATACATTCGTCTGATGATGCTTTAGGTTTTAGACATAATTTCAGGCCATAATGATCATGGACTCACATCGATCTAGCAGTGTCAAATCAAGAGATTTTTCTTTAAATGGTTTGAATACATCTTCTCGATCGTGAAACGATACTGATAGATAGATAGATAGATAGATAGATAGATAGATAGATAGATAGATAGATATGAAAAATGGGGATAGATAGATAGATAGATAGATAGATAGATATGAAAAATGGGGATAGATAGGTAGATAGATAGATAGATATGAAAAATGGGGATAGATAGATAGATAGATAGATAGATAGATATGAAAAACTGCTGTAGATAGATAGATAGATAGATAGATAGATAGATAGATAGATATAAAAATGGGGAAAAATGGGGATAGATAGATAGATAGATAGATAGATAGATAGATATGAAAAATGGGGATAGGGGATAGATAGATAGATAGATAGATAGATAGATAGATATGAAAAACTGCTGTAGATAGATAGATAGATAGATAGATAGATAGATAGATAGATAGATATGAAAAACGGCTGTAGATAGATAATCTGCGATAAACAGACAGAGAGAGGTCAAGAGAGAAAGATAGGATCAAACTGAAATATATATAGAGGGAAAGAAGAACCTTGTATTATTAGACATATTACTCAAATTTTACATTTTTTTCTCTACAAAATTTCATGTGAGAGTGTGAGAAAGAAGAGAAAGAAAGAGAAATGAGATAAAGAAAAGGGAAAGAGAGAAAGAGTATGAAAAATAACATTCAATTTGCTAGCTAACTCACTTGATAAATATATTGTTCCTGAATATAACACCCGAAGTCATCGCCAGAGAGAAAGTGCTCGTAAAGCAAATGGACAGAAAATATTGTTTGGATGTGTGTAACAAAATGCTGTGACGACATACAAGTTTCCTTTCTTGTTAATACACAAAATCTCTAATATGGTTATTCAGGTTGATGTATTTTATTTGGTGCAATAAAAAGACAAAAAACTCTTTGGCAATGACATTTTAGATATGCTCTTGCGATAACCATGGAAATGACAATATACACTCGATTACAACCTTCATTTATTTTCGTCTTTTTTTCATCCCAGAGAATCATCAATTATTTCTTTGCTATCAAGAAGGGCGTTTGATTTTCCATGTGGATCCTGCCATTTCATCGTATCAGAAAAATCTGTACAGGAAAGGATTTTATATAGCGTTCGTAGACGATGAACACAATAAATCGAACCCAGTCGCCTATCACATCAGGACTGATTGGTTGAGAAAGTAATGTAAATAATTTTATTTTGGCATTATTATTAATTTTATAACATTCTAATAGAAAGGCTCATATTAAGCTCATGATATGCCTGCAGATAAACACATATTTACAAGATTACGGTGTAAATAATAGAGGTATTCAATGGCCATTATCTCTAAGAATTTATCGAGAAGCTTTTGTTCTACACACTTGCGATTGAACATCGTCAGTTTCAAGAGAGATTTGAGGCAATATTCTTGGTAAACTAAATCTTTTATTTTCATGGGTGATAAAAAAAGAATTGAAGTTATGTTCTGATGGTACATCTAACATCTGTATTGTACTGCGAATATTTTTCCCCTTTAATACATTGCATCCTCTTTCTTCTTTTCCATGCAATAATGACACACCATTTTGTATAACAATCAAATGTTGTTCTGCCCACTTTTGTGTAAGCATCAACAATAAAAATTAACTGTGTTAGTGGATATATACGAGCAAGACATTTAAAATACTGTGGTTATTTACCTGATTCTAATACAAAAGCAAAACAAGAACATATTTTTTATGTGTCTGAGAATATTTAAGCGTGAATTTCACAACTCTCTTCTACTTAAACGCATTTACACAAAAACTAAACTCTCTCTCTCTCTCTCTCTCTCTCTCTATATATATATATATATATATATATATATATTTATATATATATATATATAAAAGCTAAAAAGCAGAATAACTGCGTTACTCGGCCAGGTTTCAAACGTGAGGTTTCCTAAGGCAGGAGGAAGTAAAAACGCGCCAAAAAGTACACCAAAATTCTAAAAATACCGGAAGTTAGAGGGTAAACGGAAGAAGAGAAGAGGAGGCAAGAATGTTCCCCCTTCACCTACACACGTTTTCTCCCCCCCACCCCCCACCCCCCCAAAAAATATCATGCTTATCCGGGCTCGTAGAGACCTAAAAGTAACTTAAATGTCTGCATTTTGCCATAATTTTGGTCCTTTCATTCAGCAAGACACTTCTATCGGAATGTGATGCAATAACAAACTTTTCTTTCTGCCACAAAGGCAAAAATATCCAGGATTATTTCCATTTTTGCCCCTCCTAATATATATATATAGCAATCGGAGTCTAACTGTACTACTGAGCTGTGATACAGCGAAACAGATCTGTCTGCGGATGACAAAATTTAAGCTGATTGAAAACTCTGGAGGAATGGTAGACATTGATAAACAGTAGCTACTCTGGCGTGTACGCATCGCTCATTCAGTAAAATGAATTGGAGCGCTCTAGCTATTGGGCGCGTATAATGATAATATATGCGCTATAAAGTCTGCCTTCTTCCACCGAACGATCATAGCCCAGCGGTTGAATCGTCGACTGACGCCAATTGGGTCGGGGTTCAATCCTGGGTTAAAAAGCAATCGAAGTCTAACCGTACTGATGAGCTGTGATACAACGAAACAGATCTGTCTGCGGATGACAATATAAATTTGTTTTTGTATTTAAAATTAATATACTTTACATTGCGACAAGCAAATTTCTGTTTCGAGATTTGACCTCGTCATCAGACAATGTTCGATTAGTTTTATTTTTTATATAATTTAAAGGGACCTTTGAGCGTAATTATAATATTTTTATTTAATATTTATTTATTTTTCAGAATGCATTTTATTCTAATTTTTCTAAGACGTATTTATCAATAACATTTTTTAATAATATCCATTTAATTATTAAAATTTTTTAAATTAATTTTATTATTTTTATAAAAATTTTATATTATTATTATATTCTAATGCAATTCTTAATATCATAATACAATCTTTTAAATATCTATTTACTTATTAAAATATAAATATCAATTTAATTCTTTTAATATCCATTTAATTATTATTCTTTCATAATATAAAATAAATTATTAGATATATGTAAGTTAATAAACATTTTTATTTTTTATTATTTAAGAAGAAACTTTTTAACCATTTTCTAAAGTGAAAATTTTCCAATGTTTACATAAGACATCTATTTCATTACGTTTATTTAATAGATCTTTATTCTTAAGAAATTTAATAATATATAGTTTTTCATGTATACACAAGGGGCATGGGTCGTTTAAAGACTTACGTTTTCTAGCTTTTTTAAAAACTTTCCATTTTAATGCGATAGTTTTGTTTGTTTCATTTAGATACCAATAAAATTTCGATAGTGATATCGTATTTCTGTACTTATCATTATTAAATGACGATGTGTGTTCATAAAATTGTTTTTTCAGATAGTTCTTAGTACGACCCACATAAATGTTTATATTACTCGGGTTTTCCACTGAAGAAGTATTACATTGATAGACAATAGATTCTTTAAGGCATCTGTTTTCCAAATAACACTCTATAGGGTTTCTACAATTATATTTATTATTGTCCAAGTTGTTAATCTAAGTTATTGGATTATTCTTATTTTCAATTAGGTTTAAATTTTTATTTAAAATATTATTATTATTGTTTTTATCATTTTTCCAGATTTTTCATAAAACTATAAGATAATTTAAGATTATTTTTTATTGAAAACCTTACTTAATGGATTTTTATTCGAAAAATGTTTCTTAATCAAAGCGAGGGATTTTTTTCTAACTTACTGATAATCCTTTGGTTGCAAGAAGGTGTATGTCAAATAATATTTATATTCCTATTTTGTCTTCAGGGGTTAATTTTCTCCTTTACATACTTAATATTTTGGCTTTTGTATCCGCTATTCTTGAAGGCAATGTTATAAAAATCTCTATGCTTATTAAGCACGTCTTCATTTACTGAATTTCTATTAATTCTATATTCTATGGATGAGTAATAGTAGATAGAAGATGGTTAGATTTTGGGGCGATATATAATGAATTTGTATTTGGTTTTTCATATGGTTGGCATATATATTTTTCTAAATCACATCGAGGAAATCTACTTTATTATATTTGTATTAATAGTTACTTTTAAATTAAGGATTTTAAATTCTCTATATATTCTCATTCTAATTTGATTTATTTTAAAATTTCTGGAGTTCCTCACTATCATAAGGCCATCATCCCTGTATAACCTAATATCTTTAGTATTTATATTATATCCTTATAGGCTGTAAGATTGTATAGTACAAATAAGTCAACCAGATCCGAAGACCGGCAGTGTTTAACGATCCCATAGTTACATCAAAGTTATCCTCCCTGGAATTATTTTTTCTCCACTATTCTGTTTTATTATAAAGTCTATTTCTTCTTTCACAATAACAATCTTTCGAAAGAATACAATTATTATGGATATAAAAACTTGAACGCTGCCGCTCTCATTGTAAAATATTAGGGTTTGAATATGATTCGTTTCAAATTATTAACAGTATTGAATTCAACACTCACAAAACAAATTCATAAAACAACTTGATTTTATTGTAAAATAAATCAACACATCAGACAAAATCTTCTTACATTCTGACGAAAAAGATAATTACTACAAAACGGCACATTACTACAACTCTCTATTTATAAAAAACTTAATTAAGAATTTAAAAAAATAATATACACTTTAATAATTTAGAAGATAATATTAACCTTACTAGTAAAAGTATAACTGACAAGTTAAAAATCAGCGATAGAGTCAGCAAACCCAACCCTTTTGCATCATTAAAGATCACAGACGTGACTTTGAAACAAATTGCACGACTTGAATTATTTATCTGACTAAACCAGAAATTGGTAAAATTAGCAAAAAATTATTGACTGTGTCAACTTAAAAATTAAACAAAACATAGAATTAATCCAATGGATTAAACTAGTGGTGTCATTAATTGGTTTAACCACATTAATCACAAATCTAAATGTTCGTTTATCCAATTTAACATAATGTACCCCTCTGTTTCAAAGGAATTGTTCACCTTAACTCTGGATTTTGCTATAGAATTGTCTGACCTCTCAAATAAGGGAGATATCATATTAAATTCCAAACAATCGGTCCTCATCCACAACAATGAACAGTGGACAAGCTCTAGTTCCAAGGACCTGTTTGACACAGCCATGGGATAATTAGATTCTGCAGAATCATAGATTCTTGTAGGTTTATTCATTTTGTCTAATCTAACTGCACATGGCGATGTTGATATAGCTGATATTGAGTAATATAGAGACGATGGTCTCATGATTATTCACAATTCTACAAACTCTAAAGCAGATAGAATTTGTAAATTTATAAGTAGCACACTGAAAAACTTTACTCTTAAAGTAACTTCCTAGGTGTTACTCTAGATCTAGTTGATAACCTATACTCACCCCATGTAAAATATAATATTAACCTTATCTACATATATCTTAAATCAAATCACCCACCCTCTCTTATTAAACACATATCACATTTTGTTGAACAAAGAATAAACAATTTCTCAACTGAAGACCTTTATCTATACTACAAAATCAATACTACAATACTGCCCTAAAAAAACAGCGTCTATAAATGCAATTACATTAAATGTTATAATAATAATAATAATAATAATAATAATAATAATAATAATAATAAATGTAGAAATAAAAAATAATTTGTTAAATTAGGCAATAAATTCCTTAACCAAGTTCAGAAACACTTCTCAACTAATAACCAATAATTTTAAGTCATCTATTTTACAAAGGAAATTTGTTTGAGTTCTGAAAATTACAAGTATTAGTATTATTGTCTTTAATTACAATTGGTTGGTTATGGTTATTGATTTCGTAATATTGATTTAGGGTTTTACTGTTGTGTTTTAAAAATAAAAATCCATATAATTAAATTTCTCAAACTAAATTATTACGTAGGTTTAATAATTTAGACTTGGGGATTTTAATTATATGGATTCTTTTTCTTGAAAGCAAAGAAAACGTATTTCATGTAACGATTTGAATATTCTAGCTTTTGTTGGTATTTTCCATTTTACTGTAAGAGTTTTATTTGCATCTTTCAGTTGCCAGGAATATTTGGAGAGAGATGTTTAGTTACTAAAAAGATTTTATTATTAAAGGATCGTTTATGCTTATCTTCTTTTTGCGGTTGTCTGTGGTGGTTAATTGACAGCAGCTGTAATAATAATAATAATAATAATAATAATAATAATAATAATAATAATATATATATTCCATTTTTAAACGAATTATTACGCTACCCAGGTTTCTACCATGAGTGGTGTCTTCAGGCTTTTTTTAATAACTGATTTTTCCGTTTTTCTCTTTAAGAACGCTCTCGTAACGGTGTTTTATTTGAACGCTCACGTGCCAGGGAATTTATAATGCGTTGTGGTGCAGTGGTTTTCGGCTTGGAAGGACAAATCGGTGAGCCGAGTTCGAATTCCAGTTGAGTACCCTGCATTCACTTAAGCGCTAGTAACCTTAAGAAAGGTATTAATCCGTCACTTCCCTCCAGTTATGAGTTAAATATCGGGATGGGGCCTGGAGGCAACTTATCTAGTGTTGGTGTCACAATAAAAAACAGCCTTGGTAGTCCTGGCGAAGCATCAAGTATTCAGCTATTTGATAAGATTATGAATTTTTCTACAAATTGCGCCAGGCTTCCAAATGCACAGGGAATACTAGATGGGTGTAGTGGGTTCTATCTCGGCCAAGGCCGCAAGATGACGACGACAATGTAAGGCAGCTAACCAGAAATGGTAAAAAGGTAATATTCATATACATTTTAAAACATTGCTACTATATTCGTAATACATTTGTTCAGTGCTGGTTGGTTGCTTTTGATTTCTAGTTAGCTCCCTTGCATACATACAGTTATGTTTCGTAGTTATTGAACAGTAGGTAAGTCGTTATTTAAGATTTAACAAGGATGTTTATTTTCTTAGATACATTTGGTACTTGTGCCTTCTTCATCGTGTTAAAACGGTCGTGCTGCTGCCCCTCTTTTTTAGCGCATGCGTGTTTACTATATGTAACATGCGTGTTTACTATATGTAACATCCCTCTTTCTATGTAACTTCTGTTCTCTTCTTCTTTTCCTTTTGTCGAAACCTCTTGGGTCATAGGATTTTTTTATCCATCTTGTTGATCTCCTTTTGTGCATCTGTCGGTAATTGTGAATCGTTGGTTGTCTGTTTGTTGAATGGAGTTGTCTTTCCTTGTTGTGATTGGTGTCGTTGGAACGTTTGTTTCATTTTTGTACTTTGTTCGGGTGCTGGTCGGATTAATCTGTTTCGCTTGAGATGTTTCCCGTAATTAGTTCTAAGTATGTAGGTACATCCACTCAATTGCCAAAAAAAAAAAAAAAGCAAACAAAAAAGCAAACAAACAAACAAACAAACAAAAAGCAGCATAGCATGATTTAAAAGGGCTCAAAGTTGATAAAAACAAAGCTCTATCATCAAAATATTTATGCCGAGCAAGGCGGTAAGGCCACTGGTGTGCAGGGGCATACGTAAGAGTGAATAGACTGGAAAAGAGAAAGCCGGAAACCACGTCCTAAACAGGGAACAAAGGATGAGCCTCTACACCTGTTCAATAGACGTGGGTGGAGTGTGAACCGGGCGATAATTCAGTCTATCTACTCCAAATAAAAAAAAAATAAACAAAAAAGAAAAGTGAAAAGATTGGAAAAGAGAAAGCCGGAAACCACATCCTAAACAGGGAACAAGGGATGAGCCTTGTTCCTACACCTGTTAAATAGACGTCGGTGGAGTGTGAACCGGGCGATAGTTCAGTCTATCTACTCCAATTGAAAAAAGAAAAAAGAAAAGAAAAGAAAAGAATGAAAAGATTGGAAAAGAGAACGACTGGTCATGAGTAACACCGACTTGGCATTGACTAACAAAATTTTGACTAATAACATTTGACATTTGACATCTTGCATGGTTTTTGATGTGTGGTCAGCACTGTAAACAAGAGCTGTGTGAGATTTTTAAAAAGTCAGTTAAGTGCCATACGTGATACACGCTTCGGGCAATCATGTCTCTTTCGAGGCATGTATGACTGGGCAAAAGATTATCCCGCAGTAGGTTGCCATAGCTTTCTGCAGTAGACTGGTTGCCAGCAAAGGCTATAGAACCCAATCTGTCCTATTATTTGACTCATAGCTAGAGGGGATGAGATGTATTATATTATTAAGTCGTAATTTGTGGGGGATCAGTTTATTAGTTTAAAACAATTTAAAACTGATCCTCCACTTTATGCCCAGCAGAAGTCTTAATCATGTTTTAAACTATTATATTCAGTCAGTTAAGTGGAATACGTGATTTCCCGAAAGATACATGACTGACTGGGTAGAAGATTATCCGACAGTAGGTTGCCATTGTTTCTGCGGTAGACTGGTTGCCAGCCAAGGCTACAGGATCCAATCTGTCCTATTATTTAACCCATAACTGGAGGGAAGAGACGGATTAATACATTTCACAAGGGTATTTGTGCGTAAATGAATGCAACGAATTCAACTGGAACTCGAACCCGGCTCCCCGACTTGTCGCTCCGAACCGACATCCACTGCACCACAACGCACATCCTAACTACTTTTCTCAAAATGATCAATTTCTTGATATTATTTCAATTCCGTTTAAGGAACTTTTTACTAGCTCAATTGAATATATATGTGCGTGTGTCGATATGCTGACATAACCTAAGAGAGAGAAAGAGAGAGAGAGAGAGAGAGAGAGAGAGAATAAGGACTGGGATTGTGATTAATTTTTCAATAGCCGTGAATAGTCAGTGTTCAGACTAAGACACGAGCCAGTATTTTCAGTGTTGACTGTCACGTGTAGCACAGGCAAAGTCATACTGCAAAAAAATATTGACAAACACAGTTTTTTTTATCTGTATTCCCTTGTTTACATGAGGGAAAACGTCACTAATATGAAAGCCTAACAATATATTTTAACGTTTGAACTCATACACGTATTTGACTTTATAACGAACTAATCTATATATCTTTCACTGTCTGTCAGTCCTTCTGTCTCTCTGTCTCACTCTCTCTCTATATATATATATATCTAGAGAGAGAGTGAGAGAGTGGGGGAATGGTGTAATATGCAGCAAGAATTCTTTTTCAACTAAGTTTTATTAAACAATACCGACAAGGTCTGTCTGTTCAATTACTTATTAAGTTTTTCAACTTCCGAACAACTTGTTTTAAGTCTGAATTTGATAAAATATGTTTATACGAGACAATGGCTTTGTGGATAAAAGTTTTGGTTTGTGAATTTGGTAACATAAGTGTTGTGAGTTAATTCTTGCAGTATGTACTTGCACTTACAAGCAATAACTGAAACAAAAATTAGACAATAAGCTTAGACATGAGCGGTGTTCAGTGCAGAATTCCCTCCCAGATCGATATGCGCATGAGAAAGTTTTATATAATATGTATGTGTGTTTGTTTCGCCTATCTATCGCAACCCCTTATTTAGACAGGCTGAGAAGATCTTAGTTACATTTTCGAGGGGAAAGCGCCTCATCCAGCATGATCATCAGTTTCCTGCTCCAACAGTCGACTACGACGACTTTTCCCTTCGACAGCTCTTGAACAGTTTCATCTACACAATTCGGATCAAAAGGCTGGTAAGTTTTTCAGCCCCGGTTTCACTATATTCGATTTGTCAACAAAGTGACTATTTGATGATCAGTCAGTTAGTCAGTTAAGTGCCATACGTGATACACGCTTGGGCGATCATGTCTCGAAAGAGACATGACTGATTGGGCAGAAGATTATCCCGCAGTAGGTTGCCATTGCTTTCTGCGGTAGACCGGTTGCCAGCCAAGACTATAGAACCCACTCTGTCCTGTTATTTGACCCATAACTGGAAAGAAGAGACGGATTAATAGGTTATTTGCACGTAAGTGAATACAATGGATTCAACTGGAATTCGAACTCGGCTCCCCAGTTTCACTGTACCACAACGCACATCCATCTGTCTATAATTCTCAGATGAAGTAGCATTTTCGGCGGACCTAGAACAGACCACCACCACGTTTAACTTCGCTGTTCTTCACTTTTTTTTTTTTACTTCTTTCAGCGCAGTTCTATCGATTGTTATCTAAACTTTCCAATTATCAAAAAATTTTTGAAAAATTACAACATTCAAACAAATCTGGTGGGTGCGGTCAGCCTCTCACACAACGTTAAAGTAAATCGATCCTTCAATCTACTATAAGATTGTATGAGAAACCGCCCCTCCTAAAATTGTTTAAATGTTGAAACTTTTGTAAATTTTTTTGTCATTCGTAAAGTTTAAGGTGGAAAAGATAATATTGCTCTGAGAAAAGTCCAAAAGATTTGATAATTAACAAATTCACAGGTGGCGGTAACGTCGTACTGGCGACTGGTTTCAAAATAGAGACTCGATTCACTATATAACGTTGTATGAGAAACTGATCCCCCCGCCCAGAAAATGTCTAAATATTGAAATCTTTCAAAATATTTTTTCAGTCGTAAAACTAAGTGGGTAATCGACAGGACTGCGCTGAAAAAAGTAAAACAAAATGAAAAACAACGAAACCAAACGCGGCGGCAGTCCGCTTCAGGTCCATCGCATTTTCATATTTACGCTCTTCGGTCTGCTGCTCCAATCTTCACCGCCATGTTTACGACGTTTCGGTCGTTATAGAGAAATTCTTTAGCTTCAAATGTTGCAATATGAGCTCTGGAAAAAATGGTTACTGAGAAATTATGTTTATATGCCCCAAAATTCATGAACTGATGTTCATTAGGACACAAGGCTCAGTGGATATAGGCGTTGGTTAGTGCTAGTGATTTGATTCAAAGAGTTGTGAGTTCAATACCTCACTACAAAAAAGGTGAATGAATAACTTAGAAAGTTAAATTAAAGCGTTGGTTAGTTCCAGTGACTTGACCCAAAGAGTTTTGAGTTCAATACCTGGCTACAGCAGTGGTGAATATGTAACTTAAAGTGTTCAGTTAAAGGAATAAAATTACATGGCAACCGGAAGTGGCATCGCACATCGTATGAGAATGATATACACTAGTGATCGAAATGAAGAGTTCAGTTTAAAATTCCTAGCACCTGAAGAAGGCCGAAGAGTACAACGGCCGAAACGTCGCAAACATGGCAACAAAGATGACAACACTCCGAACAGTGTAATTTTGAGAATATCTGTCTGTATTACACAAACACGCGCACACTCAAGCACCCATGCACGCGCGCATACACACACACATACACACACACACGCACACACAACGTGTGTGTCTGCGAGTAAAATGGGGGAGTGTGTTTGTGTGTATGTTTGAGAGAGAGATAATTCCTTAAAATTCAAAACATCATAAACTGATAATATACATTGTCGTTATTAGGAGGAAAGATCGAATTTTGTTGTCGTTATTGTTTTAAATTTTGAATCCTTTCTAACACGTTCGAAATTTATATTTTTTTAATATGTTTACGTAATGGGGCTATTAAGCAAAATGTAATATTACGCAAGTCGTTTTTTGTTGTTGAAAGACATTAATTTCAAAATTATTGCAAAAATCAACTTATTGTCAGCTTTTAATGAAACTTTCAAGACTTATTCACAAATTATTTACGTAATTATTATTTTTAGAAAATCTTAGTAAAAATCTACTTTTTTTACACCCACTTCAATTAATTACATAAAACTTCTAGAAAAACATTATTTATAACAATTTTTTATTTATTAGTTAAATGCAGGAGTCATTGGGGAATGTAAATCACGTAATTGTTTTTTGAAATACGGGATCATTTTTCCGAAAATCTGCTCCAAATAGTAAAATCAATATTGCATTAAACCTACGCTATTTTAATGAAGATAAAGTTTTAATTGATTTTATGAATAATATAATTTTAGGATACCATATTCTGAGGAAAAAAATCGATGAATAATGAATCTAATAAAAATTGTTTTCTTTTTTTTTCTTTTTTTTCTTTGCTTATTAAAGTTTCAAATATCTTTTTAAATTTATTCCAGTTACTCAGTGTCTTTGGTTATTAATTCATAAAAACAGACTTTATTTAAAAATGGAAAATTCGTAAGTTTAATTCAAATCATTTTTAATTTAATACAAATCATTTATAATTGTTAAAATAATTGCTATTTTTTTATTATGTTAAACTGACCATTTTCTTTTACTCTGGAAACATATAAGAGATTATCATTAAAATGACACATGTTTTAAGGTTGTTCCGCTTACAAAATGATAAACTGGGTTATATCAACTTTTGGTCACCAAACGTTCAGATTTATTGATAGGTGCTCTCATTGCCTACTTAATAGGTTAACGAGTCAGACCTTTGTGATTAAGAAATACTTTTATTCTTATATTTATGACATAAACAAGTAATATTTGTTCCAAATCAGATTAATTTAACTTTAAATTTGATAATTTTCTAAACGTAACAAATGAGACATTTATATTTTATTTTTGCAAGATTTTTAAAACCGATAAATAACTTTTGTTTACAAATGTGTCGATCGCTCAAAAAATGGCCAAAAAATTGAAAGTTTTTTTTTAATCTCAAAATTTTAGATTCTAGGGAATATAACTTCCATTTCAAATACACTCGAGTATTTTGCTTAGTGGAAATAGTATATATAATTATTTAGCTTTCAATGGATCTAAAATTAAAAGATTTTGATTTTTAAAAATTAAATTTAAAACTTAGGTATTGAAAAATGGAGTGGAGGTGCCTATAATTAGCTATGATCTTTTGGTATCGGCTCTAGTAATAATTTTTGCTGTGCACGAAGATTTTTCCTATTTGGTCTTGTGTATAAATATGTTGTCTTTTGAATACTTCAGGTAGTGAGAGTGCATGCCTACTTTTATTTTTTTAAATCATCTCCCCACCGCCAAGAAAAGCATTCTATTGCCACTATTGCGCAGGAGGTTACATAGGGGAAAGTGATGAGAAAGAGGGGTTAGTTATAAGAAATGTCAGGAGGAGGGTAATAGACGGATGAGGATACCGAGGATGGGGGTGGAGTAGATAAAAAAAGAGCTTGAGAGAATGGACGCGAGTTAGTGAGACAGGAGATGTCTATTGACCTTACATTTAAATTCCTGGAGTTGTAGCTGACGGAGAAGTATGTATATGGAAGGGAATTCCACGGACGGGAGGTGCGATAAAATAAGCTGTTAGAGTAGAAATTGCGGTTACATTTTATTGGTTTCACTGTAAAAGGGTGGGACCTAGTTGCTAATCTATTAGCTCGTGTAAATTCATACCTAAGAGACACCAGTGATCTAAGTTCATTGGTGCAGAAGCCGTGAAAGTATTTATAGAAGAGGCACAGTGAAGCCACGTCACGCCGGTGGGATAGCGGCTGCAGCCAAGCTGCCAAGTCAGTATCGATTCCATGGCTGCTTGGCTGCAGTCGCTATCTCACCGGCGTGACGTGTCTTCACTGTGTCTCTTCCATAAATACTTTCACGGATTCTGCTCCAATGAACTTACATCACTGGTGCCTCCATTACAGATCCTCCGTTGTATTCTCTCAAGAACCCCGAGGTGAATAGCAGAGGCACCGGACCAGATGTGGCAGCAGTATTCAATACACGGGCGGACGGTAGATTTATATATGTGCAGGATGGACTCAGGCGGGAAAACTTCCTGGCCCTGCGCAATTGCAATATTTATAGCGGTCAGTTTTCTTCTGGTTTCCTTCCTTAACTGGAAGACTGATTCTATTTAGTAATGTGGTTTTGTATTTTCTGGAATTCGGCAGTTCGGTTGTGGACTTTATATTTGCCTTGAGAGGTGTTACTTGTCATAGCAAGGCGTGGGTTTTCTGCTTTCTTGCATTTTAGAAAAAACTCCTTCATTGTTTGGACATATCTCTCAATAAGCCCGTCTTCTCTTGAATTACTTTGGGATAATATTTTGATTTGGAATCCGTATTCCTCCGCTGAGTCAGCCATTTAAGTGTCATACGTGATACATGCTTGAGCAATCATACCTCTTTCGATTCATTCCTACAGCAGGTTGCTATTTCATTTCGCCGTATACTGATTGCCAACCAAGGCTATATAAACCTTGACTGGAGGGAGTAGGATAGATTAATATCTTTCTCAAGTGTATTCACGTGAAAGTGAATGCAACGAATTCAACTGGATTTCGAACTCTGCTTTCCGATTTCTCGTTCCAAGCCGATACCCATTGAATCACAACACACATCCTTAACCATAACGCACATCCTGAGGCTCTATCGCGCCTACCTCGATACATCTTTGTATATACATGGATACATCTTTGTATATACCGATTCAATAAACTTCGGATTTCGTCTTCAATTTTCATTTTTCTCTATAATTGGGGTATTTACAGGAGGATTCCTGGTTGTAGTGTTTTGGGTATTGTCATGGTGGCATCACCCATTACAACAGATTGAATTCTTCCTACAACTACATATACTTCCCCTCGCAAGAGGTGGCAGAGAGATCAGACAACTCAAAGGGAGTGAGAGATCCGCAAGAGATCAGCATAAGCAGCGGAGAGCGATAGGCAGAGATAGCCAAGACTTCGTTCAGAATGCTTGTAGTCTGAGGAATATCCGTTGAAATCTGGCTGGAGCCTTGTGAAGGTTCTTTAATGAATTTGCTATGTTGGGCGGAGTTCGCTTTCTTCTGTAAATTTCTCCATGTAAATAGTCACAAAATTTCTCGCATACTTGTACCACCGCCAGTAATTCTCTTTCAATGTTTACATATCTGGTTTCTGCGGAGGTTAGTGGTTTTGACGCAATTGCTACTGGTCTCCACTTCTGCACTAATATATATATATATATATATATATATATATATGTGTGTGTGTGTGTGTGTATATATATATATATATATATGAATGAAATAGAAATAGACTGAAATAGATAGATAGATAGATAGATAGATAGATAGATAGATAGATAGATAGTTAAAATCAGACTGAAATAAAAACAAATCGAACGAAATAGTTAGAAATAGAATGAGATAGAAATTTTTCATAATGTGAACTATGTTAATGATATGTTATCGCTTCAGATACGAATTTCGATGACAAGTTAGTCATTCGCTAAAGCAGACCTATCAACTCAAATTAATGATACTTTTATTCAAATGAAGGATACTTTTATCAAAGAAATAGAAACTGATATTGTAAATAAAGTAAAAAAACTTATTAATTGATCATAGTCTTTTATTCAATATAAAGACACCTTTATTAAAAATAAAAGCTATTCTTATTGAATGTAATGACACCGTCATTCACTAACTATAAAAATGAAAAATCCCTCTAACGAGGCCATTAATGAAGTAAAAATCTCTTTTGGTTCAAAATCGCGAAACATCCTTTTTACTATTTGTCAAGTAGGCAAATAAAAGGTATTTTTATTTACTCTATCATAGTTGTATTACATTATTGGCGTCTTGAAGCGAAAATCTTCCGTAATAATCTGTCATGTAAAAATAAAAACCATCGACATTATTGGAAAAATCCTTCAAAATCCGTGATAGCTCGTTCTTTAATTGATCCTTACTTCAAGAAGCCTTTGGATGAACGGAAAATAATGCCATCAAAGAACTGAAAGCTTTATTATTTTGGTTTTCACATGGGACAGTCAAGTAAGAAAAATCAAGTAGAAAGTCCATTACTTGGAATTACACTTAGAATGACCCTTTTGTAAAGGAATTTCACATTGTCTATTAATATCACTTTGTCGTTACTTTCGAGGTTTGAAGTGTCTGTACAATAAGTGACTAATAAAAGTAAAATGAAATATATCAACAACAATTTGATAACCTATAAATTCTCATGAGAAAATTACACATATGTTACAACTAGCAGTATAGCCCGGCGTTGCTCGGGTGTAATGAAAGCTTTAAAACTAATCCATGGTCCTGGATCTCAGACTCTTTGGACGTTGGCACGAAAGACTAAAAAGCAATTGTTGTTTCCAGTTAAAGCGAAACCGTAGACTGAAAGAAAAATGAATGGATGTAAGTCAAATTTTGATTTCCTCATATCGATATCAAAAAAGCTTTTTTCGTCGTAAACTGAAATTTGAAGGCTAAATAAGTCCTCTGAGTAAATGGTAGCATGGCTGAGACTAAGAACTACAATTATACCTAATTAGAACCAAACCCGAAGCAAAAGGTAAAATAAAAGGGCTGAAAAAAAAATAGAGAAATACAGGCAGATAAACAGACACACACACAAACATCTTACCTTATATATATATATATATATATATATATATATATATATATATATATATATATATTATCGATTTTCTGCACTATTGTAAGAACTGAAACTTGAAACTTCTGAATATCGGTTCTTATGTCTTTTTCTATGAGTGTATCTATAAACCGATTTTTTCGATTATCGATTTTCGATATTTATCTGGGATACCTCGACACAAATCCTAGCTAAGAACACTCGCAGACGCTTATAGTACAACTGTGTAAATTTTCAAGAAAATCGCTTCAGCCGTTTTGGAGTCAATAGGTAACGGACACACACACACACACACACACACACACACACACACACACACACACACACACAAAGTTCCATTTATAAATAAGTTTAGATATCGTCCTATACTGGATGGTATGACATTGTTTGCTTAGCATTTGTGCAATGAATATCCATAGTGGTGGTTTGTGTGTAGATTGAACTTATTTTTGTAGACAAAAAAAAAAAAGACAGTTAAATTGGAATTCATAATGAATAACTAATTAATATTGCATTATGTTTGAACTAAGAGATTTTGCCTAAATTTTTCGAACTAAAGTCTTTTGTTTTAAATTCAATAATTGTAATAGCCTCGAGATTTTGGTTGACTGGAAGGAAATTTTCATCGTTTTGAATAATTCCTTATATATGTAAACAAGAATCAGCTTATATGTTTTGGATCAATTCTTTGAGCCTGCGACCTCTTTCTTCAAAATTTCCGGATGTCTTCTTACTTTCGACGAAGTTTTCTGCTATATAAGTAGGACTTAGTTCGGTGATATTTTTATTGACTCTGGCAGTAATATTCATTGAAATATTCTCAGAAATTTTCTTTGATTTTTTCTCCTGTTCAATCAACCTCATTATTGTAGATAGATTTTTCTGTAATAATTTTGATCTTGCACTTTCACATGCTTTTGACAAATCGGCAAGCTGTGCGTGCTAAACAGTAAAATCAGAATTTGATGAGTTTCTTTATTTTAAATACTCATCTTTATAGGAGTGAGTAGTGGGCTCCTTACTTTGTAGGAGAGTATATTTTATTTTAAATGAACTTAGCTTTATATTAAATAAACGAATCTGTTCAATGAATAATAGGTTTTGTATTTTGAATAACTGCTCTTTCTTTATGAATAAAATTATCTTAAATGAAGGTTTCTAGCTTAATGCATTGTTTTGTATTATTGATATAGCGAAATCGTATTTTATACTGAATGATTGTATTTTCTGCTTTACTGTTAGTTTCTAATCACTGTTTTTAAGAGAAAAAAAGAAAACGGACTTTTTTCTTCCTATTTGTCTGCGATAGAATATTTGAGAGAATTCCATGTCAAGTCGCTATTCATAATTTCTTCCTTTGTTTCGAAGTTTCCCTTTTTATTCTGTCATTTAACCTCGTGTTTCAACACAAAGACACTTAGTCATTTTTGTCATTTGTCCCCGAGCGTGTTAGCTTCCATTTTTTTTCTCGATCGGGGGAAGTTGACATTAAATTTATTACAGTTACACACTTAGCACGCGCGCAAACAAAGATACATACATATACACGCAATCACTCACTCACACTTATACATAAGACAAATTCATGCATTGACTAACATGTTCATTCAGCCGCACTCACTCTCCTGCACGCACTAATTGACACACTGCCTCTCTGAAACACACATTCATTCACCCGCATACACCTCACAAATCCAATTAGACAAATTATAGTAACTATTTATCAGATTGTGATCGATATATTATTTTTACTCGTTTTGGTATCACTAAAAGTAATATATGTATTGACAAACAGCCACTTTTCTTGACACCACCACAATATCCTTGATAGATCTGTTAAGAATCATTAATGTACCCAGATTTATTCGGAGTAATAAGTCAGTTAAGTACCATAGGTGAAACACGCTTGGATGATTCTGTCTCTTTCGATCCATGACTGACTGGACAGAAGATTTTCCCGTTGTAGGTTGCCATGTTTTCTGTAATAGACTGGATGCCAACCAAAGCATATAACCCAATCTGTCCTACTATTTAACCCATAGGGGGAAGGAGAAGAGATGAATTTATGCCTTTCCAAATGGTATTTGCGCGTAAGTGAATGCAAAAAATTCAACTTGAATTCCAACTCGGCTTTACCAATCTCCAATTCTGAACCGATATTAAATCATACCGCATATGAAAGTTGTAGTTACAGGTTTTCGTTTTTTTTTGTCATCTAGACTTTTTCAGATCGTAATTAGTAAATTCTCTCTTACTTGTTATCCTTCCAGGAATTTCAAATTGAAAACTTTATTTAAATTACAAAATATATTGTTATAATTCCTATCTCCTTCTCGAATAATGGCAGAATTTATAATGTTCGAAGCCCTATAATTTATAACGTTCGAAGCCCTATAATTTACAACGTTCAAAGCCCTATAACTATTCAGATGAGGCCACTAGTCTGAGTCTGTAAGGTTATAACAAAGATAATACTGAAAATGAAAATAATATTATATCAGTGATTGATATGTTTATTTAAATCTGCACATACACTGATTTCTTTTAATTAAATCAATCATCACATCAAGCAAGTACAGAAATATAAATATCGTGGAATTACTTTAGAAGATTAAAAAATTTGATCACGCTTTGAATTATCGAGAGATGCCTTTCAAAAGTTAAGCAAAGTATTAAACTTCATGGGAAGTTTCGTTACAAACTAAAAAAGAAAGGAAAGTTTTGTAATTTGCTCATAAAAAAATACAAAATAAAGTAAAATAAAATACAATGGTATACGCACGCAAACATGCCACACTCACGGACACGCACAAACGACATAAAGCAGATAGATAAAACAACAATCATAAAACAAAGCCCTCTTCCACTTTAGCAAAAGTCAAACTAACGGTTAGGTCAACGCATACTTAGATAAACCACATATTAAAGCAGACTGATATCATTAGACCGTAAAAAAGTCCCAACTATCAATCACACACACATATATATATACCATAAACACACACATACATGGTCTAACACACACATTCACACACAAGCACTCACTATAATTAATGACAGAAGCAGCAGCAGCAGCAGACAGCTAGGAATGACCATTCATTGAAAGGCACGAACTCACTCGAACACAAGCTCTCCTACCATTCTGAACATGAGATTTTGATCTCGAAATATTAATGTATAATAAATAGGTAATATTTTTTTACCTTCCTTTATTTTACTAAACGCATTGTGACAGCCTTCAAGACCTAAACATACAACAAAAAAAGAAAGGTTTAAACTGTCATTAAATATCAATCTTCTGATATGGCAATACATTCTGGAAACTCTCACAAATAAAGACAAAGTAAAGGTAAAAGGAAGGTGTTTTTTCATACAGAAAACTGCTGGAAATACTGTCGACGATTTGATCAAGCAAAGAAGAAAATATAAGGACAATTAGAATTTGAGTTCGAGTTTGATTTTTGTTTAACGGCATATCAACACCTCTATGGGTTATTTAATACAAAAAAGATGGGCTTTTAAGATATTTTCTTTTAATGTTTAGTTATAGTGAGAAGATTCATTTAGTCAGATTTTTATGCAAAATTTTTGTTTTTATTCCTTTTTATTTTAGAAAGCTGAAAATGTTTTCTAGTTTTGTATTGAAAAATCTTTTGCTGAGAATAATTTTTTCTTCAAAAATGTATTATGGTAATAATTTTTTTCCAAAAATGTATTGTTGGGAATATCTTTCATTCGAAAATGTATATTTTTCTATAAAAGTCTATTTTTATGCACATATTTCTATAAAAGTATATTTTGTGTAAATGGATCTCACTTTGAGTTTTGTTTAGCAGCAGATCAACCTCTGTGGGTTATTCAATGGCAAAAGGGTGTGTTTTAAGGTATTTTCTTTTAATGTTCAGTTATAGTGAGAAGGTTGATTTAGTCAGATTTTAATGCAAATTTTTTGTTTTTTTTCTTTTTTTATTTTAGAAAACTGAAAATGTCTTCTCGGCTTATATTAAAAAACCTTTTGCTGAGAATAATTTATTTTTCTTCAAAAATGTGTTATGGTAATAATTTTTTTCCAAAAGTCTATTGTTGGTAATATCTTTCATTCGAAAATGTATATTTTTCTATAAAAGTCTACTTCTATGTATATATTTTTATAAAGTGTATTTTTATACTTTCATAGTATTTTGATCCCCAGTTTGGGGGTTAACTATTTGCCCATAGCTGAGGCCCTAACAACTGCTACCACTCCGAGTCAGGGTGGACCTGCGAACAACAGCAATTAAGGGGTGATTCCATGCTCCTCACAGCCTCCCAATCAGAGGCCTTGCTGCTGGATGCCCAGGACCAAGAGAACAAAGAGAAAAGAGGACACTTACGTGTTTAATCAGAATCAGGAAGAGGCAGCGGAAGATTCTTCGGCATATAAATGTGAAATCATCGGTCAGTCAGTTAAATGCCATACGTGATACACGTTTGGGCGATAATGTTTCGAAATAGACAAGACTATCAGGGAAGAAGATTTTCCCGCAGTAGGATGCCATTACTATTTGCGGTAGAATGGTTGCCAGCCGAGGCTAGAGAACCCAATCTGCATTGTTATTTGACCCGTAGCTGAAGGAAAGAGACGTTTCTCAAGGTTATTTGCGCGTAAGCAAATGCAATTAATTCAAATGGAATTCTAACTCGGCTCTTCGTTTTCCCGTTCCGAACCGATATCCACTCCAGCACAACGCACATAAGACGTGCTTGTGTGAATGAATGGTAAAACAGGAAGTGGTAAGCTTGTCAAAATGGTAAAATTTGCCAAGAATTACAAAGGATATGAGGTTATGTCGAGCAATGCTCGGCCACGACCTGAAGAAACGACACATAGAAAACAGGTTTTCATTGCTACAGGAAGTCACAGATATAATAAATCTTATGAATTAACATAAAAACATGCTAATGTAGTATTGGAAATAGTGGTAGTTTCTTTTTTCTCTTCCTAATATAGCTAATATAAACAGCAAGAAAACTGAATGCATGTTCAACGTCAAAAAGAACAACACAAAATACCAAATACAGGTAGGCGATACTAGAATCAAGCAAGTGCAATAATTTAAATACCTAGGAAGTGTTCTAACAGGAGATGGAAAGTGCGGCACAGAGATCCGAAGGCAAATTAGCATGGCGAAAGACGCGTTCCAGAAGCTGAATAAAGTACTAGACAGGAAAATTTTCCTAGAAACAAAGAAGAGAGTGCTAGATTGCTATGTGATGTCAGTTCTTCAATACGGCAGTGAATGCTGGACAATACCATCGAAGATGAGGTAAAGACTTGAAGCAGCGGAAATGTGGTTTTACAGAAGGATGCTGCGGATATCATGGACCGAACATTTGAGCAATGACGAGGTTTTGGAAAGAATGGCATTGAAAAGAAAACTAATAGTGGGCATCAAGAAGAGACAACTGAAGTTCATGAGACATGCAATGAGGAAGGAGGGCTTGGGGAACCTGATACTGATAGGCCAGATAGAAGGAAAAAGAGGCAGAGGAGGCAGCGCGTAACATATTTGAAGGGCCTGATCAGGTGGATGACGAAACGGGGGTTGCGTGGAGTAACAGGAGAAAACATATAAAGGGCCACCAGGGATAGGGAGACGTGGAAGACCATGATCGCCTACCTCCTGAAAGGATAGGGCACATAGAAGAAGAAGAATATAGCTCATTGTTTTAAGAGATGTTGTTTATTCATTCTGTAAGAAAGAGTTCATTTTGCATGAGATCTTCACTATTAATGAAAAGTAGATTTATTATGAGAAACCAAAGCTAAAACAATTGTGGATCGACTGCAAAAAGTCATTAATATTTCAACCTAAATCGGGTCTATATGTTTGGTGAGATTTAGGCAAATACTTCCAAAGAAAACAAATAACGTGTTTACTGGAATAACATATAAATTAGAAGTTTATTTTTTACTGCAAAGAAACTGACTATATTTACTGTGTGTTAACTGCTATCCTCATGTCGCAAATAAAGCGAAGTGAACAGTCGTGGCACTAGAATGAAACGGTTCCTTCACATGTGACGTATTCTCATCTTTAATCAATTATATTTTCCTGGTGTGGAGCAATCGAAATGTCAATTAACGATTTAGAAATAAAAATTATTGAATAAAACTCTGGAATCACTCTTTTAAAATAGAATACACAATTCATCTGAAAATGAGATAATATACAAATCTATGAAAAATGATGTTTCTTAAAAGAATGATGAAATACAATGAATTCAGTTTCAGAGATAGAATATGTTATAGTGGAACATCCTGTCATCCCTCGAGAATGGAATGCTCCACTTTATAAAAGACGGTAACGAGCGGTACGATTGAGCAAAGGTCGTATCAGTAAAAACTCTGCTGCTATCAGCTGTTGTGGAAAATTATAAACAACGCGTGACTTCGCCTTTGTAGCCACTCAATGAACGAATGGAAATTGATTAAAAACTTTGCCGGACTATAATTATTGTTGAACCACAGAGTGCAGAAATACTGAGGTGAGACTGTAATGCAAATCTGAAGTTCAGTAAATACAATTCATACTAGTTACCCTCACTAATTTTCGAATTCTAAATTTTAAATTGAATTTTTAAAAGTAAAAAATAATGTTTACACATCTGGTGAACATAAAAATAACATAATCCGAATGAACGTTTCATAAAGGAAACAAGCATGGAAACAGGTGACCTTTTAATGACAAGTCTCTTATAAGTTTCCATAGTAAAGAAAATGGACAGTTTAACATAAAAATTAGTTTTAATTATTTTAAAAATAATTGTATATTATTGTATATTATTTGTATTAATTTTTTTCATTTTCGATTTGTAAATAGAGTCTTTACTTAATAATTTAATAACCAAAGACACTGAGTAACTTGAAGTAATTTATGTTGTGCTTTAAACTTTATAAATCATCATAATTAGCAAAGAAAAATGAAAACAATTCTTATAAATATTCATTATTCATTAAATTTTTTCCGAATATGTTATCCTAAAATTATTTTATTTATAAAATCAAATAAAAGTTTATTTAAATTAAAAATGGCGTAATTTTAATGCATTTTTATTTTACTATTCGGAGCAGATTTTCGGAAAAAAATGATCAGTAATTAAAAAAAAATACTTGATTTACATTCTCCAAGTTCTGCTAAAAACAATTGGGATAGATAATGAGTTTTTGAAAGTTTCATGCAATTAATTGGAGGATGGGTAACAGATGTAAAGCAAATATTCTTACCAAACTTTTCAAAAAATGATAATTGTATAAATAAATTAATTTATATCTGAATAAGTCCTAAAAGTTTTATTTTAAAAAGTCAGTTTTTATTGCAAGAATTTGCAAATTAATGTGTCTTTCAACATCCAAAAACGACTTTCATAATATTACTTTTGCCATCGTAGTAGTATTACGTATGCATGAGGTGTATCGCTGACAGAAAAAAATTAACCAAAATTTCGAACGTGTTGGAAAGGATTAAAAATTTTAAAAAATAATGACAAATAAGTTTGATCATATCTCTTAATAATAACAAACAATTTGATGATAAAACTGTATTTATTAAGTTTGATCCATTTTAACATCATGCTATGCCGTTTTTTCTGGCGAATGAGTAAAACTAGCTAACTTACACTATTTACAAAGTTCGGACTGTTGTTCTGATCTTACTGATAACCAAAATGTCGTAAACGACATTTCGGTTGTTGTACACTCCGGCCGTCTTCAGGTGATATGCGCTGGAATTTCGAACTGAACCCTTTATTTATCCTACGAGGGTAAATAAATGGTTTGGTTCGAAATACCAACGTATATCACAACAGTACGAACAATGTAACTAATGTAAGTATTTACAATACATTATCTCAGATATATAGACATTCGACAAATACATTTGACTCTGAGTCATTTATATTCAGAATCATTTTAGTTGTATTAAACCACAGGTTCTCTACATCAATTTAATTTTGAATAAAGATTATTATTACTGTCTGAAAATTGAGTAGGTGAGTGGAATTTTATCAGTCAGTTTGTTATGGAAATATTTATTTAGAAACTAATTCCAGGAATGAAAATAAGAAACAAACGTTCAGAAATGCTGTAACAGATGTCGTGAGTTCCCATTTGTCAACAATGTGATGTTTTCATAATGGTATCTGGTTTGTTCATGTGGCATGCGTAGCTCTACTAGGCACCCATTGGTCGGACCCAAATTGCACAGAACTGCTGTATGGCGCATTGTAGATGTTTTCGAGGAATGCTACTCGATATGAACCTAATCAGTCATTTAGAAAAAAATATATGAAAATGCAAAATCAAGTGCTTATAAATATCAAAACGCTATGGAGAGATGTCCAAATTGCATGGTTCAAAATTTTTTACGAAGCTACAACCCATAACAACACTAGACATTGCTTCTGTGATTTCCATAGCAATTACACACTTGTGCAAATTAATTGAAACAACCGATTTAGTTTCCTTTCTTTTACCATCTGGGCAGTTTTAGATCCACTGGAGTCAGTTAGAGTGCCATAGGTGATACACGCATGGGCGATCATGTCCCGAATGAGACATGACTGACTGGGCAGAAGATTATCCCACAGTAGATTGCCATTACTTTCTGCGGTAGACTGATTGCCAGCCAAGGCTATAAAACCGAATCTTTCATGTTATTTAACCAATAACTGGAGGGAAGAGACGGTTTAATACCTATCCTCAGGGTATTTGTGCGTAAGTGAATGCGAGGAATTCAACTGAAATTCGAACTCGGCTCCCCGATTTCTTGGTCCAAGTCGATAGCAACTGCACCACAATGCACATTCCAATCAGTCAGTTAAAGTCTAATCGATAATAATGCACTGAAAATTTAAAAAAAGAATGATAATCAACAAATTTACAGGTCGGTGGTAATGTCGTAGAGGTCCGCCAAAAAGATAGCAAAATAGGGTTGAAAACTCAAACAGGTGTTCTCATAGTGGATAAGAAATAAAGAATTACAATCAACCTTCTTCTTCACTTTTACAAAAATTTACAATGACGTGTGAAATCCTGGTTTTGCCGAACAGAAAAAAGATTGTCACGTATTTTTCTTATTACTATAAATTTTGTTTTTAGAGAGCACATTTGTTTAAATTGTTCTCCTTGATTTTTATTGTAAACAGCGAACTTATTAACAACCGGCACAGATTGAAAATTCTGCATCCCCCAAAAATAAACAAAAAAATATAACAGTTTCCATGATAGAAGAAAAAAAAAGTTTTCAATTTTGTTTCATGTAAAATTTTTCTTTAGTAAGACTTCTTGATCAAGGCTGCTTATCATTAATTTCATTATTTAAGAAAAAATGGGGGCTGACCTATACGACATTAACACCACCTGTAAATTAGTTGATCATTTTTTTAAACTTTTTACTGTGCATTCTTATCGATTAGTACATAAAGTTTCCGATTTTCAAAAAAAAAAAAATGAAAAAAAAAATTGGAAAAATTTAAAGATTTTAAGGGGTGCTCATTTTCTCATAAACGTTATAGTGAAACGATCCTCTATTTTGGAAACACTCATTTCGAGTTATTGCACTTTTTCGATTTTTTCCGAAACTTGTAGGAAATTAATGAAAAAAATCGTTCTGGAAATGTGTTTTTATTCAAAATATTTTTAGAATAGGAATTATTTTAAAGATTTTCTGTCAATTTGTTTTTAATATTTTACATGTCATATTTTTCATTCCAATTTTTTTTACAACAGGAATTATTTTAAAGAAACTCTTTCTAAAACTGATTTTTTTTTAATGTTTCAAATTATTTATTTTTCAGATATGAAATAGGGATAATTAAACATTTTCTATTGATTTGTCGATCTTCAAATTGTAATCTTCTCTATACATGGTCTCAGCGACATGAAAGCGACCCCAACGCGAGTGTTTACAAAATGGAGGATCGATTTACTATAAGGTTGTATGAGAAACTGAGCACCCCCAAAATCTTAAATAATGATTGTTTTCCCAAATTGTTTTTGATAATCGGAAAGTTTAAGATCTAATCGATAATACTGCACTGAAAATTTAAAAAAGGAATGATCATCAACAAATTTACAGGTCGGTGGTAATGTCGTACAGGTCCGCCAAAAAGATAGCAAAACAGGGTTGAAAACTCAAACAGGTGTTCTCATAGTGGATAAGAAACAAAGAATTACAATCAACCTTCTTCTTCACTTTTACAAAAATTCACAATGACGTGTGAAATCCTGGTTTTGCCGAATAGAAAAAAGATTGAGCAAGTGCTTAAAGAAAAAGTCGAAACCAGATTTAAATTAATTTTCTGACCAATAGAAACGATTTGGAAGACTTGAAAAGACTTAGTGATTCAGTGCGAAAAATCTAAATGACTATAAATGCTTCGGTCAGCGTCAGAAACTCAGATGGGAGCATCGAGGGAGACACACAACTAAAATGTAACGGGGGAAACTTCAACCACTTTGTCAACCGCCGCACATTGTCCTCTTTCTCTATCTTTCTTGTGTGCTGGTTCCTTTTGCTTCTTCTTCGCCATTCAAAGACATTCCTACCAAACATACATACACACGTATGCATAAACACTTTCCAACAAATTACTTCTACGAACATTTTCTACAACTCTTGATACCCTTTATTTTCTCATTGAACATTAACTTCTACGAATTCTTGTTATTAATTTCTTTCAATAAATTTCTATTTTAACAAGCAAAATGTATACTTTTATTCTTCCACACATGCAATATTTTCATTATTCCACACTATTCCACGCTAATCCACACAATCCAACCAACCATCTTCAACCTGATGATAACCTTCTGATGATAATAGCGAATTAAATCTGTAAGTTGTTGAGAATTCGGTTATGTATGACACAAGGCAGAATAAAAAAATATCCATTTCCCTACTGCTTCATAAGTGGCGAACCAAATACTAATTTCGTCCGAGACAATTTACACTTCAGACTAATGATTTAGGAAAAGTCATGAATTTATTTTTTCTTCTCCCCCAGCTATCTATAAAATTCTGTGACTGCCGTTTATCCGTCAGTCCTTCTATAACAACCATACAGTGATCAAAAAGACATTTTGAGAATAAGTGCAATCTTACTGTGATACATAGTTGGTATATTAGGGTGTATAAAAAACCCAAAGTAGAGAGTTTGTCAAAGTATTCTCTCAAATGTATGTGCGTTGTGGTGAATGGATGCGAGTTGTGTTGAGGCGATATCGGCTCGGAACGAGGAATCGGGGAGCTGAGTTCCAATTCCAGTTGAATTCGTTGCATTCATTTACGCGCAAATACCCTTGGGAAAGGTATTAATCCGTCTCTTCCCTCCAGTTATGGGTTAAATAATAGGAAAATCGGTTTCTATAGCTTTGGGTGGCAATCAGTCTAGCGAAGAAAGTAATGACAAAATTCTACAAGAAAACCTTCTGCCCGGTCAGTCATATCCCTTTCGAGACATGATCGCCGAAGCGTGTATCATGTATGGCACTTAACTGACTGATTCTCCTAAATAAAATCAGGTTATTCAAATTTCATTGAATGGGTTGTGAAATTGAACAAAACTTAAGAGTTTTGTTAAACTCGACAAAAAATGTAAGCGATAATTTCAACAATATTAAGTAATGTGAGGATTTCAAAAGACATTCTGTAAAACTATCGAACAAGTTAAATAGCAGGTAAATATGTTGGCAACCAGGTTGGAGTAATAGAATTCAGAATTCAAAACCACTGGGAAAATGTTTGTAAATGTTTAAACAAGGGAAGTATGGGGAAGCACTCTCGCTTAAGCCCTAAAAGGACATGGCACTTAAGGTGAAAGAGTATCTATAAATTTCATATATATATATATATATATATATATATATATGATTAAAGAATGTGAGTTAATTTTTGTTTCTTAAGTTGTATATATTGCCCCGCGTGTGTTGTGGAATTTATGGAGAAGAGTCAGCCATGAAAGAGCACAAAACTCGTAATGACAGAGTCTGAAAGGGCTCTGGGTGTGGGAAGACAACCGACTTGGCGGACAATTTAGCAAATTTTATACTTATACATCTGACCTTGTTGACCGACTAAGTAACAAGCGCTGTAGATCACGGCGCGGTCGGACTTGAAGTTTTGCCGCGTTTTAATTCAGCTGATGGGAAATCGCCATAGATTCACATTCCAAAATACCGTCTTTCGGCACGCAATCAAGCCATGTCTCCCTCCCTCCCTCTCTTTCTCTCTCTCTCTCTATCTCTCTCTCTTTCTCTCTCTCTCTCTCTCTCTCTATCTCTCGCCCTCACACACACACACACACACACACACATCAGACTTTACTCCAGTGGGGTGATGGTTAACCTAGCAAATTAGCGCTTCTAACTTCATTCTACATTGTGTGCTTCCTAACTGTAGTCTTTAGCAAGACAGAGGTGAGTAAACATCCACAAGAGCTATTTATGAAGATCTGTACTTAGCCAATGCAACACGAATTATACTGTGAGGTGGATTCGATCTTATTAATATTCTGTCTTTTTGAGAAGAAGAAATTATTTAGGCCTGTCACAGACTGATTTGAGTCTGAGTTTTGTTTAACGGCTTTTTATTTCTGTGGGTCATTAAATGCCAAAAAGATGGTGTTTTAAGGTATTTTTTAATATTTGGATATAGTGAGAAGTTTGGTTTAGTCAGATCTTGATGAACTCTTTTTTTCTTCAGTTTTGTATTAAAAAATGTATTTCTGGTAATAATCTTTTCCATGTTTTATAACAATATATTTTCCTTCAAAAATATATTTCTGGTAATAATCTTTTCCTTCAAAAATGTTTTATAACAATATATTTTCCTTCAAAAATATATTTCTGGTAATAATCTTTTCCTTCAAAAATGTTTTATAACAATATATTTTCCTTCAAAAATGTATTTCTGATAATAATCTTTTCCTTCAAAAATGTTTTATAACAATATATTTTCCTTCAAAAATGTATTTCTGGTAATATTTTTTAATTAAAAAATGTATATATTTTTTTATAAAAGTCTGTTTTTATATTTTCATGGTGTTTTGACCCCAGTTTTGGAGTTAACTATTTGACCATAGCTAGGACCCTAACAGGTGCTACCACTCCGGGTCAGGGTGAAACCGGGGAACAACAGCAATTAAGAGATGGTTCTCTTCTCCTCACAACCTCCCAATCAGAGGCCTTGCTGCCGGATGCAGTTTACCGTCATAACCAGGGCCGACACAAAAGTAGTCTAAAATACAGATAACGGAAGAATTTGATTAGCAAATATCAGGTATTGTTTGATTTCTAATAACTTCAATTCTCAATTTCTATTGATATGAAAGAAAGCTATAGTGAAAGGAAGAAGAAAAAAGGGAAATAATTATTTTTATTACTTTAAGAAGAAATGACCCCGTCTCTTCCGACTTATTTCGATTTGCTTTTCATATATTCATATGATCACTTTTGTTTGTCCAAATGATTTCATGCAAAAAGCATTTTTTTTCAATTCCCAAATGGTCGAATTTTTGCTTTGCAACTCAACCCCACCCCTATATATATATAGAGAGAGAGGCAGGGTGAGAGTGAGAAAGAGATAAATTTTTGTTACGAAAATGTGTGTCATTCGGTAGGATTCGAACCTGTGACCTCTATCCACATAGGGGAAGCCACCAGATGATCTGGCGCGTCTTAGACCTCTCGACTACAAATGACGATCAGTCTAAGCGAACTCAAATTAAGCCTTTAACAATTTTATAAATTCATCCTAATAACCATATCTGCTCTGAAATGTATCGTAATGTCAACAAATGTAAAGATGTTACGGAAATTAACGGAGATTAACGAAACTGGTTATAAACAGAATATCTACTTAAATACTAATATCCATCAAAAAGTAATGTTCAGACAAATCATTTCAAATTGTCGTTTAGTTATAACCACACACACACACACACACACACACACACACACACACACACACACACACACATATATATATATATATATATACTACTGGCCATAATCATTAGACCACCCCTGTTCTTTAATAGAAATGATGCATTTCATACTATTTTCAGTATTTATTGCCAAGTGGATAATTCTAATGAAAATAGAATGGTTCTTTTGTTATTATTACTTTGCAAAATTTTACAAGGCAGAAAGCAATGATGAACTCGTTGGAATCGGCCTAAATTTTCTTCATTCTTTCATTGTTGAAACTGCAATATAGGTCATTATTAAATATTTATAAATTCATTTGATTCACATGTTATTGTGCAGTATTAACAAATATTAATTATGGCCGGAATTGTACATATAAGGTTTATTCTTCTGTTTTGAGATATTAAGCTTAAAAAAAGTTTTTCGATAATGGCGCTGTGTTTCTATGTTGACCAGATTACATTTGTTATTCATGTGCATTTGTGACAAGTCTGGCTTCAACGTTTAAAGTGTGTAGTTTTGAGTTAACTGAGAAATATTCAGTTTAGCAATGACAGGATATTTATTTCGGGATATTTATTTCGGGAGCTGACAGATTTTTACATACGGACGCGCGAATGATAATGAACCCGTGGCTGCACGGCTGAATCAGATTGCGTTTTCAGACCGAAAGCAGTTGAGTCATCTTGACTTTGCTGTTGTTTATCGTTGCGTTGCTGAGGCAGAAACCATGACCCCCAAAACTATGGATCGTGGAAGTTTGACCACGAAGAAAATGTTCTGCAGGCTGTCGGAGATGATCCAGGTATCAGCTAAAATCGATGACGTGGCCCTAGCATGTCGTATATATCTTAATACTGCATGAGGGTTACTTCTCGAGCGGCTACTGTATCCCTATCATTTGCAACGTGTGCGGTGTTTTTCGCCTTCAGATCACCCTCCACGGGAAAACTTTTGATGGTATATTACACTAGCTGCCGGTCAGTTATTCGTCTCCTTATACTCGTTTGCGGGTGAGACAATATTTGCAAGAGATGGAATAACAAATTTACATCACCAATATTTGTGGGCAGATTGGAATCTCTATGGTACATTACATGCAGGACACCGACATCAGTTTAACGTGTGGGCTGGAATTGTAGGTGACTGTCTGGTAGGTCCATACGTTCTTTCAGCACTTCTTACATCTGCTGTCTATGGGGAATTTTATTTCAAACACAATCACACTGCTACCTCTACCTCTACTCATACGAAGATCCATGTAGTTCATACAAGATGTAGATTAGTACATTTTAATCAAATTGTTCGCGATGTACTTGTTGACATCTCCGCGGAAAATGGACAGGCAGTCGAGGACCGGTTCAATATTTTACACATTCACCCGACCTCAGTCGTTTGGATTTTTATCTGTGGGACCACCTAAAATTATTGTTTGTGTCTCATCTAATTTCTGCAGTATTCTCATCCCTATACTAACCGCTTCCTGACACGCCTTTTATTCTGTCACTCCTTCTCATAACTTTCTTCCTATGTAACTCCCTACACAACAGTGGCGGTATAAGGCTTTTTTGGGGACGATACGATTAGACAACAACAAAAAGACAAAAAAAATCAGACATTAATTATGCATCGATGCTTCGTCAACGTTTCACGGGGGCTTACAAAACCATTCGACACCTTGTGGAAATATCTAAAAAGCCGCGTCCGTAAGTGATACAACTGGTGCATGTGTGTGTAAAAGCAGGCGGAGGACATTTTGAACACTTGTTATGAGTTTCTGTGTTAAGGTACAACGATAGCCTTTAGACATATACATGTATGTATAATTCACTTGATTCGGTGCCAGGAAAACACCCCCGATTTCTGTAAAAGTGTTTTTGTTTTGCATCTTGGATTGTTTATTTAACAGTGTATACTACCTACTTTAAACGTAAGAACGAAGGATTTGCGAGCATATGTTTTTATGGACTTTTCTCTTTGTTTTGGTCTTTTGATTATAATATATAAAAACCCACTACGCCCATTCCTTCTTGGCCTACAGCCATGTCCGACACAAAAAATGGACCTGCCTAGTTTTCTCTGTATAACTCCACTCTGTTAATAATAATTTAAATGTTATATGTTCCCTGAACATTAAATGTTCATTCTTTGATAATGGCTTACGTAAGCCGAAAGCTCAGACCTGATAAAAAATCAACAATTATTGCGATTTCTTGTCGTCTTTCCATGACAACACTATCCAGCTAATCAGATCATACGAACAGATCGTACGCAAAATAGACAGAACTTGTCTATATTATTCAATGAAACCTGTATTAAGAAAAAATGCTGCCAAAATACACACACAATATATATATATATTTTCAAACACATTTTCAAACTCAAAACGTTTTAATATTCTTTCCTATATATCTATATATATATATATATATATATATATATATATATATATAGGAAAGAATATTAAAACGTTTTGAGTTTGAAAATGTGTTTTTTTGACAGTATTTGTTTATTTCTACTATTATATTTTATATTTCAGACCGTCCTCGGTCCTTCATCAGAAACAAATGATTTTAAAATTTGAATTAGTAACGTATTTCGCGAGATTTCGCGAGATTTCGCGAGATTTCGCGAGAGCGTCAGTGAAGAGTCTGTTTACATCACGTGACTCGTTTGCTTATATCACGTGACGAGTTTTTGGAGAGAGTTTTTGTTTTTACATCAAGTGACATTGAAAGCGACAGATTTTTTTTTTAATTATGTTTGTAAGCGTAAACGTATCTTTAATAATGCTTGTAAATTTGTTTTAGATAAACAATTTTTTAAATTGTATCTAAAGAAGTTTTAAAATATTTTTAAATGTATATAAAAACGTTTAGTTATTGAAGTATTTGTAAAGATTCAAAGCACCTAAGTCCCTATTTAACCCTAGCTTGTGTGTATTTAATTTTAAAATCCAGTATTTTTCTTTCTTTCTGCGTGCGTATGTAGAACTAAAATTGGAGTCTATTAGTAAACATTTGCAATTTTCTAAGGTGTAAGCCGGTTGATTGAAATGTGCTCCTACTGGGGAATATTGATTATTTTGGCGTATATTAAGTTTGTGATTATTGAAGCGAAATCTAAAGCTATTACCGCATTCGCCAATATATCCACTATTGGGACATATTGAACAAAAGAGGAAGTATATGATGTTTTCGCTGTCACAAGTGAGGCGTGGTGGGTGCAATTTGATTTTGGTGTTGGGTACAGAGAATATTGTGTCGTTTACCAAATGTTTACAAATTAGGCACCTGGGTTTCTGACATTTTAAATTCCCTGATAGGTTTGTGTTTTTTAGATATTTGTTAGAAGTGAGGATAGTTGATAGGTTGGGTGTTTGTTTCATTGCATTTAAGGGTGGTTTATCGAAAATGTCTTTGATTTTTTGTTTGATTGGAGGTTCTTGTAATCGTTTTTTAAATTTTCGCTAATTGTGTGTGAATGTTGATTGTGGTTAAAAACCATGGGGATTCGGTTGTTGTTTTTTCTTTTCTTGTATGTGAGAAGTGTGTTACTATTTATGTGGATGGTTTTATTTAGTGCTTCTTTTATAATTTTTATTGGGTATTTACATGTTAGAAATTGCTTTGTTAGGTTGTTAATGTTGTTTAGAACATCTGGACGGTCTGAGCATATGCTTTTGATTCTTAGAAATGAGGTGTATATGATAGATTTTTTTAATTTAAGGAGATGACAACTGTTAAAGTGTAGAAATTTATGTTGGTTTGTGGGTTTGTTGTATAGACTGGTGGAAAGTGTATGTTTGTTTAATTTTATCATGACGTCTAAGAAAGGGACGGATGTGTTTGTGTACTCCATGGTAAATTTAATTGTATTATGGAAGTTGTTGCAGAAATATATATATGAAGGAAAACTCAACATGTCATTTTTTTCTTTATAAATATCATTTTGCTCTGGATAACATCCATTGAGCTCTCTCTATATATATAACACTTAATATTTTATATTAAGTTGATCTTGTTGGATTATCCTCAACGTTTACGGGATGTACATCTATACCTACATATAGATTATAGTTTAGAACATGTACAAGTTATCATCTACGACAAAGTGTACATTTTGTTTTGACGTTGAAATGACAATGTCTCATCAGGTATTATCCCGTGACACTAACTGATGAGACATTATACTTTCAATATCGAAACAAAATGTACCCTTTGTAGTAGATGATAATTTGTACATGTTTTAAACTATAATCTATAATCAATATTCATAGGTCTATTTTTATATTGAGCACTGTTTTAAATTTATATTTTGAACGTTGTTAATATTTTCTTCTTTCCTTATTCACTTGGCTATATATATATATATATCCCTTGTGTAATCTAATAATTTTCTTCATTTGTGGTTATTGTTCTAAGACCAACAATGTATATATTATCTTATTCTTTCAAATCTACAGAAGTATTAAATATGTGACAATTTCTTTAATTTCAATAATGAAATATTAAGTTTATTTTTCATCCCTTTTCTTTTCTTTTTTCAAGGAATCTGGCAAGAATGTTCATTTTATTAGCAGAATAACAAATTTGATTAGTGTCTTTTTAAAGAGGATGTTAGGAAATATCCATTCCCTTATTCTGACTTATTTGTGTAAATCTTCATAACTCTGACAAACACGAGAAAAATGTGTCTGAAAGTGATGATAAATAATAAAAATAACTGGAAAATATATGCGTGTTCGTTTTAAATGAACATCAGTTTAAAGATTCCAAAAAAAAATTGCTTTTAACAAAGTGTGGCAAAGTCATTCGAGGTCATGCCTTTAAAATAGACAACCCTACTTCGTGTTAAAATATATGAAATATGACAGAAATCGTTTTGTCTGACTTTCTAAGACGACATGTTAATAATATACTCTAATATATTTTGTTGACGAGAAGACATTTTATATTTTTGTCATTTTTCCTCTTTTCTTTCGGTCACTTCTCTAAGTGAGAACTTTTCCTCAGGTGAGAAATTCGGTAAGCTTCTAGATATCATAACATCTTATTTCAGTACTGAATGATATTATTTTCACTTACTCTACTGGCCATAATTATCAGGCCAACAAGGGTTTTAAAAAATAATGTATTTCATACTATTTCTTTAGTATTTTTGCCAAATGAATAATAGTAAATGAAAATAGAATGGTTCTTTTGTTAATACTGCACTATAACATGTGCATCAAATGAAATATTTAATAGATATTTATATTGCAGTTTCATCAATGAAAGAATGAAGAAAATTTAAGGTGATTCGGACGAGTTCATCGTTGCTTTTTGCCTTGTAAAATTTTGCAAAGTAATAATAGAAAAATAAACATCCTCATTTCATTTGGCAATAAATACTAAAAATAGTATGAAATACATCATTTATTTGAAAAAGAACTGGGGTGACCTTATAAGTTTGGCCGATTGTGTATGTGTTCGGTTTTTCCCCGATGATGTTATTTGGTAATTTCAGTGCTTTCTTTTATAATCGTTTCGCCAAAAGCAAGGCATATTATTGCCACTGTTTTGCAGGGGGTTACATAGAAAGAAAGTTATGAGAAAGAGTGACATGTTATAGGGGGTTTCAGGAAGTGGGTTAGAGAAGGATAAGAATACTGATGAGAGTGGAGTAGACGGAGAAATGAGCATGAGAGAGAGGAAGCAAGTTAGTGAAACAGGAGATGTCTATTGACTTTACATTTAAATTCTTGAAGACTGTAGCTGTCTGGAAAGCAAGTAAACGAATTCCACGGGCGGGAACGGTGAGTAAAGAAGCTGAGAGAGTAGAATTTGCGTTTACAGTTTATTGGTTTCACAGTAAAAGGGTGGGACCTAGTTGCTAATCTTGTGGTTCGAGTAAATATATAGGGGGTAACAGTGAGCTAAGTTCATTGGAGGAGAAGCCGTGAAAGTATTTGTAGAAGAGACACAGGGAAGCCACATTGCGTCGGTGAGAAAGTGACTGTATTCTCCATTGTATTTTGTCAAGGACCCCTAGGTCTATAGGTGGATAGCAGGATCACCTGACCAGATATGGCAACAGTATTCAATGCACGGACGGATGGTATAATTGTATATGTGCAGGATTGTTTCAGACGGGAAAAACTTCCTGGCCCTACACAAAGAACCAACTTTCTTAGTAGCGGATTTAGCTAAGGATATACCGCCCTGAATATTAAATAAATCATATTAAAGAAGTATATGCGCTCTCTAGTAAGATTCGAACCTGCGTTTCCACTTGCAGGAGAAACCGTCTGTAGATCTAACCTGCTTTTGCGCCGGTGAAAAAGTGACAGTAGCTGAGCTACCAAGTCGGGGTAGATCACATTACATATTCCCCACTGGATTTTGTCAAGTACCCCTAGGTGGATAGAATGAACACCAGACCAGATATAGCAGCAGTATTCAATGCACGGGCGGATGCTAGATTTATATATGTGCAGGATTGTTTCAGACGGGAAAAACTTCCTGGCGTTGCACAGAGAACCTACCTTCGTAGCAAAATATAGTGGACCGTGTTTTGATATTGTAATACATAAAAAGAACTCCGTGAATACAAGCGTTTATTCATTATGAGAGAACAGTGTTAGTTTCATATTCGTTATTAAATTTAATCTATTCACATTCAGTCAGGGAAGATTATTTACAAAAACACGGAAAGTGCGACAAGGAAATGCGAAGACAGATTGGGATAGCAAAAGATGCCTTCCTAAAACTGAGCAATGTTTTAAGAAACTAAAACAAAATGATCATTGAACTTCTATGTAGTATCAGTTCTCCTCTTTGTCAATGAATGCCGGCCAATCTCCTCAAAGATGAAGATACTTTATCTAACATAAATGTAGTTAACAGATAGATCGAAGAGGTCGGCAACGTGGAAGTTTTAGAAACACGGGCAATAAAAAGGACATTTATATTTAATGCCAGGACGAGACAATTGAAAAAGATACCGTTTTACATAATTAGGAAAAAGGGCTTGGAAACTTTGATACTCCAAGGCATATTTAAAGTAAGAGGTCGAGAAGAAAACAAAACACAACTTACCTTTCGTGTTTGAGCAAATGGAAGGTGAGCCAGCGTTTGGGAAAGATAACAAATAGACAGAAGTTATTACGAGCTTCAAATGATAGAGAATTTTAGATCACCAATGTCCTGAAGAGACATGTCGCATAGAAGACTTATATTCTAACTTACAAATGTATATAGTTTGCTTGTTTTACAATAAAAGGTTAAATTGAATGTTGAATGATCAAAATTTCCTCTATTGACCGAAATATTTGTTTGTTTTTTATGCATTTCGTTGGAAACAAAGAAGAGAGTTCCGGATTTTTATTTCTGTCCTTCAAAATGCTGGAACATCTCATCAAAGATGAAGGAAAGACTTGAATCAGCTGAAATGATGATTTTACAGAAGGATGCTGAGGATTCCACAGAGGAAACACGTGAACAATGACCAAGTTTTAAATATGATGGACACAAGAAGGAAACTGATACTTAACATCAAGAAAGGACAGCTGAAGTTTTGGAGATATGTAATAAGAAAAGAGGGCATAGAGAACCTGATGCTCACATGACTTATATGAGGGAAGTAAGACAAATGAAAGCAATATTTAATGGACGAACAGATGTATGGTGGATTGGGGGAATGAATGGCATAAGAGAAGAAGGAATTATTAAGAGTGACAGGGGAGAGAGAAATGTGAAGGACCATGATCGCCTACGTCCTGAAGTGACACGACCCATAGAAGAAGAATGTCTAAAGATGAGCCGAATAACGGGGAAATAACTTTAATAAAATAATATAAATTTAATGAGAGAGTCATATGAGAAAGATGTACGTTTGTCTATGAATACCGGGCTCAAATACACAGACGAAGACAATAACGATTTTTATTTTATTTTGTATACCGTCAGTATTTTCTGCTACGAGAACTAGAACTAAGGCTCAACTCAATAACGTCCACATAACACCCTCGCTGATCTCTGAGATAATCTCAAAACTTGACCCTCACAAAGCGAGCGGTGGGAACGGAATCCCAATCATAGTCCTGAAGAAATGTGCCCCAGAACTCTCCTCTGTCCTCTCTAAACTCTATAACTTCAGCCTATCTACTTCCTGCTTCCCTGCCTGTTGGAAGTCCTCCTCTGTAGTTCCTATATTTAAGAATACTGGCGAACCCTCAGACCCCGCTAATTACCACCCTATCAGTCTCATTCCGATCTTCGGCAAAGTTTTCGAAACCATTATTAACGCCGAGGTGATTCAGCATCTCACGGCCCACAGGCTTCTCTCGGATAAACAGTACGATTTTGGCTTCACCAGGTCTACTGCTGATATGCTAACGACCATTACCGAGTACATATACCAGGCTCTTGACAAGAATGGCGAAACCGGAACCGTTGCCTTGGATATCTCCAAAGCGTTCGACAGAGTCTGGCATACTGGTCTTTTATGCAAACTGCGGAGCTACGGTATAACTGGACATTTGTTTGACCTCATCCAGTCATTCCTCTTTAACCGCACATTGAAGGTAGTATTAAATGGACATGCCTCCCAAGACTACCATACGAAGGCGGGCGTCCCTCAAGGCTCTATCCTAGGCCCCACGTTCTTTCTGATCTACATTAATGATCTCCCTGATGCCATTAGATCCCAAGTAGGTTTGTACGCCGATGACCCCACAAGTTACTCTGGCCTCGATCAAAAACCCGGTGTGGGCGACAAAGCGAACCTCGCTGCCGAGCTTGAAAAGGACCCCAAATCCGTAGTGGACTGGGGTAGGAAATGGCTCGTAAATTTCGATGCTTCTAAAACGAAGTTGCTATCAACTAACCACCATAGACAATCGCATCTACCTCCCATTAGCATGGAACAGGCTTGCATCCCAGAGAGTAAAACACTACGACTCCTTGACCTGACACTCTCGGCGGACCTCAAATGGAATGACTATATGGAATCCATTGCCAAATCCGCCGCTATGAAAGTCGGTTCTCTGTGCAGGGCCCGGTAGTTTTTTCCCGTCTGAATCTATCCTGCACATATATAAATCTACCATCCGCCCGTGTATTGAATACTGTTGCCACATCTTGTCGGGTGCCCCTGCTACTCTCATCGGAGAATCTGTAACGTGATCGATACTGACTTGGCAGACCGGCTGCAACCACTCTCTCACCGGCGTGACGTGGTTTCTCTGTGCCTCTTCTATAAATACTTTCACGGTTTCTGCTCCGATGAACTTAGATCATTGGTGCCGCCTAGGTATGAATTTACACGAGATACTATATTAGCAACTAGGTCCCACCCTCTTACAGTAAAACGGAGAAGATGTAACCGTAATTTCTACTCCAACAGCTTCTTTTCTCGAGCTTCCCGCCTGTGGAATTCCCTTCCACATGTCTGCTTCCCCGACAGCTACAATCTCCAGGAGTTTAAATGTAAGGTCAATAGACAACTCCTAACACACTAACTTGCATCTATTCTCCCAACACTCTCACCATCTCCCCAACCTTCATTCTCGGTATCCGTACACGTCTATCACCCTCCTTCTAACATTTCCTTTAGCTAACCATCATTTCTCACCACTTTCCCCTCTATGTAACCCCCTGCACAATAGTGGCATTAAAATCCTTTGCTCGGGGTAAAACGATTTTATATATATATATATATATATATATATATATATATATTCTAAACATATACTATTAAATATAAGAGACAATCAATGTCTATTATGTTTAATCATGAGCCGTTCTAAACGTCGTATTTTTGCTTTAATTTCATTTGAATTATAAAGACAAAAATTCTCCAACATTTGGATAATTATTTATTGGTTTTCTTCTAAGCTTTCGGCTCACATGAGCCATCTTCAGAGAGGTAGTTTAAACTGAAATATTATAAAATCCACCATCACCGACGATTTTATTTTGTGTTGACATAAAACTCCGCTTGGCAACGACAATAGTTACCAAAAATAATAAACGCAGTTCTAAAGTTTGCGATGCGGTTTTATGACGTCACACCGCGGGATGGCGCGAAATGACAACAAAACCATGTAGATTCTCCATTCCGTAAAACCTAATAATCAAATGATTGCATCTTTGGATGTCCAAAACTTATTCACAAATGTTCCCGTCCAGGAAACAATTGACATCATTATCCGTGATGTATACAACCATGCTACTCTCCCATCAATCAATATTAAACCCACTATATTAAAAAAACTATTATTAGCATGCACCACACAAGTACCCTTTCACGATCCCTTAGGCAATATTTATACACAAATAGATGGTATTGCGATGGGATCTCCTTTAGTTCCCCTCTTTTCTAATTATTATATGGCAAATCTAGAAAATAAAATAATTAATGACAACAATAAACCCTCTATATATGTAAGATATATAGATGATATCTTTGTTTTAGCTAAGAATATCGATCAAATTAAATATCTTAAAACAAATTTGAAAGTCACTCCGTCCTCAAATTTACATTAGAACTTAATATTAATAACAAACTCCCATTCCTTGATGTATTCATTGATTCTAGTACACATAAATTTACTACTTCTCTATATAGGAAACCAACTAGCATAAATCCGTGTCTTCTTAATTATAATAGTGAATGCCCCCAACGATATAAGTTAGCTGTTATAAAAAACTTACTTCAACGCACACAAATGATATCTTCTTCCAAATCTATATTTTATAAAGATTTACACAACATTAAGCAAACACTAGTCAATAATGGAGTTTCCTAACTCCGTTATTGATCAACAAATTAAAATGTATCTCAACAAAATTAACAATAGCTCTAACAATAATGATAATATTAATAATAATGGTTTACATCAAAATAAACATAACACTATTAACTTATACTATTGCAACCAAATACATAATAATTATAAACAAGATGAAAAAACTCTCAAAAACATAATACATAGAAATGTTAAACCAGTCGAAAGTAATAATCAAATTAAACTCATTATATATTATAAAAAGTTTAAAAAAATTGACCTCATAGTCTATAATAACCCAACAAGCACTAAACTAAATTCTTTACAAAAAACCAATGTAGTGTACCAATTTACATGCCCATTCAGAGATTGCATCTCTGATACTAATCAAAAACCTAGTACATATATTGGTTTTACCACAACCACGCTCTCCCTTAGACTTACATGTCATCTTTCTGATCAGAGTACTATTAAACAACATTTCTCTGAAAAACATAAACATGTAGGTAATATCAGACAGATTTTGGTCAACAATACGGTGATCCTTACTCATACACACAGTAAGAGGAACCTGCAGATATTGGAGGCCATGTACATCAAATCAAAACAACCAACACTTAATAAAATCAACTTTAAAACAGGAAATAACATATTACATTGCATTTGACTACATGGTTTTGTTGTCATTTCGCGCTATCCCGCGGTGTGACGTCATAAAACCGCATCGCAAACTTAAGAACTGCGTTTATTATTTTTGGTAACTATTGCCGTTGCCAAGCGGAGTTTTATGTCAACACAAAATAAAATCATCGGTGATGGTGGATTTTATAATATTTCAGTTTAAACTACCTCTCTGAAGATGGCTCATGTGAGCCGAAAGCTTAGAAGAAAACCAATAAATAATTATCCAAATGTTGGAGAATTTTTGTCTTTATTTTCAACTGAAATTAAAGCAAAAATACGACGTTTAGAACGGCTCATGATTAAACATATTAGACATTGATTGTCTCTTATATTTAATAGCATATGTTTAGAAAATTACTTGCTGCCTCGATATACTAAATATATATATATATCTATATATATATATATATGTTCCAACTTATTATGGTGGATATGTATATTTATTTCTTGTTATTATAGTGGATACGTCATATTTCAAATAGACATCCGATTGTAATTTATGAATCATTCTCTATTACGTCTATCGGCCTGCACAATGCTTTCTTCAGCAGGGATCGATCTTGTCTCCTTTATAATAGAAATAGCTGTTTGATGCAGAGTACTTTTCGGCTTAACTGCGGGTACCTTTTTTCAGTTTTGTATATGAAACTTAAATAAAGCAATTTCTAAAGAACTATTAGATTTATTTTTCCCCATTTTCATTATTTCACACGTTATTTTACTGAACATTTACCATTTGCAAAAGACAACCATTTTTTGTACTAAACAGTGTGTATTACGTTTATAGTCTTGAGTATTCGAGAAATTTTTGTCAAGTTATGCTCTTATTAAGACTGAGCACTCTAGAGAAGAAAAATTTTAAAAACAGTTTACACTTCTGCGAGTTATGCGTGCCTCTTCAGAAATGAATTGAATTATTTCGGTCACTGGCGTGTGTGATCGGTTTCGATCCTGGCCAGAAGCAAGTGGAAGTGTCTAGCCACACTGATGAGCTGTGATAGAGCGAAACAGGCTTATATATATATATATATATATATATATATATATATATATATATATATATATATATATATATAATGTTTGTTTCTATTGTGTGTATGAGTTTGAGAAAGGTATAGATTGAAAAAGAGAGGATATGGAGAGAGGTTTCCTTTATATTGTGTTATTATATGGTAGATATCATTGTGCCAAAAAAGAATTGTGATTGTTTCAATATAGTTTCTCAATAATATTGTGATACTTCATTTACCAGATTATATTCACCAAAACTTCATGCTGTATTGCTGTACTAATCAGTAACATCATAACAAGAGTTTTGTTTTATACAACAATTACACAGATACTTTCTCTGTTTCTAACGACACACAAACCCGATAAGTAATCATCTCACAACAGTGGACCTATCAAAGATTTATTATTCCCGATGGTTGAACAGTTCTTTACAAGACAAGAAGCAAACAGCTCCCCTCCAAGGTAATTTAGAAAAAGCAGTGAGAGGTTTATGAGACAGGGTTTGTCGCCGGCCATTACTCAATACAAACGTGATTGGTCCATGGTGTATTAACGTGGTACTGATGGAAACAGAGGTTTCACGAAAGGTAGCACGGAGGTCGATGTTTGCTCGGCCAAATCAGAAAATAAGTGGCCCTTAACAACGGAAACAGTTGGATATGGCGAGGTCATCAAAAATGTGGGTTTATGACACGAAGGTTATCAATGGTGTAGCCTGTGCGAATGTAAGAGGAAAATCCACGCGATGTCTGTTGAGACGCAGCCGCAGATCGATCCACTTTCCTACCTCCTTCATCATGAAGCCTCTGCCGAAGATTTCAAATGCTAAATTATTTGTTGTTACTGTCAGAAGAAAGATCAAGTGCTGATATTAATCTTGATATGAGCAAAAATGTGGAAAAAATAAACAATGTTCAAAAAATTTTCTCATGGATTTCAGTTGCAAATTTTGTCAACTATATATATATATAAATATATAATACTGTTTGATTATAAGCAGAATAAGCAGAATATGAAATGATTTGTTTAAACATTATTTTTTATCTATACTCATATTTAAGTAGGTATTCTGTTTATAATCAAACAGTATTATATATTTATTTATACCGGCCTAATTATTTACGATAGTTTTTGTTATGAAAATGTGTCATTCGGCAGGTAGAAATAAATATATACTACTGTTTGAGTATAAACAGAATATCTACTCAAATACGAGTATCGATCCAAAATAATGTTCAAACAAATCATTTCAAATTGTCGCTTGTTTATAACCAAGTTTCGTTAATCTTCGTTAATTTCCGTAACATAATGATTATCGTAAATAATCAGGCCGGTAGAAATAAATATATAATACTGTTTAATTAAAAACAGAATATCTGCTTAAATACGAGTATCGATCCAAAATAATGTTCAAACAAATCCTTTTATGAGTATGACCAGTTTCGTTAATCTTCTTTAATTTCCGTAACATATTTACATTTGTTGACATTACGATGCATTTCAGAGCAGTTATGGTTATTACGATGAATTCAAAAATTTTGTTACAGGCTTAATTTGACTTCGTTTACACTGATCGTCATTCGTGGTCGAGAGGTCTCAGACGCACCAGATCACATAGTGGCTTTCCTGATGTGGAATGGGTTGCAGGTTCGAATCCTACCGAATGACATACATTTTCGTAACGAAACATACTTCGTGCATACGCGTTCTTAGATTAAGATTTTGCTATCCTCACATCATAGTTGGATCAGTTGGGCACCATTTATGAAAAAACGAGCACCATTACGGAATTAACTACTCTAAAGATTTGGAAACCGAATGCTTACCAGAAGCCCTAATACATATAAACATATAATCTATCGTCTATGTTTCCTTTTGTTAAAAAATAAATTCGGAATTAATAATGATGTACATGATATAATAATATCAATGAAAAACATTTCTTTCTGTTGGGACGCCCGCGCCTATTTGGCTATAATGGACTATTCCATTACTATGTAAAGTAAAGGTGGCATCTACGTAGGAGAGTGTGCCGAGCAACCGAAATTTGTTGTATTTTTAGTTTATTTTTGGGTTCATTCCCCTCCCATCATTTCATTTTTCATTAAATATTTTATAATATTGTACTTGTATTATCTTGTACATTTTATATTGTACATAAATACATTTTTATTGTCATGGGATATTCTCCCTATTTTTAGGTGCCCCTTGTTAGTTTGTGGCATTGTGGTGTCTGAAGGATTGGGAGTAGATGGATAGCTTCTTTTGGTGACTGAGCAAATTGTAACGAATGAATGGGTCGTGATAGTGTTTAGCTAGGTATAGAATAGTTAAGCGAGAACCAACCTCTCCCCCTCCCCTTTTAGGCCTTGTGCCATAATTTTGTATTTTCTTACAAAATAAATAGTGTGTGCCGAGCAGCCGATTGACAAGTCAGTCGTAGACTTCCGGTTACGACCCGGAAGTACCCATTGCTCATACTACATCTTACGACGGTTGAGACGATTAACCTTTATTCTTGTATTGGATACTAATAACCTTTGTAAATACTATTTTCACGGAATACAACAATTAACCTATTCCTGTTGTTGAGTTATTTATTCTTACTCACGACATAACACTTTCGAAATGACTTCTATGTCAGACATTATTTACCAACTTGGCGCTTAGTATTTGAAATCCGCAATGATTATAGTTTTATTTTTAAGAGCACTTTGAATTCGTAACCCTCGGTATTAATAGCATGAAGAATAATATTTTTAAACTCCTCCAGTGTCTTAATTTTTTCATATATAAATCAGAAAACGAAAGTTATATAATTTCCTCCTAAAAGAAAGAACGCAAATAAGCTTGATAATACAAGGCACATAATAACACTAGACACTTGAGTAATTCTAGGTGACTTTTTATCTTTGTAAATAATTCTGGGTCGCTTTTGTTGTGTGTGGAGACATATACAAGAATGATTTCTCCCTTTCATTATAATTTATTTATTTATTTTTGTGATTCCAGAGAGATTCTAATGGTATTTCTTCTGCCAGTTCGAAACCCTTGTTTATTAGTAGAGTCGGGTATCCCCTTGTTTATTAGTAGAGTCGGGTATTCTCTTGTTTATTTGTAGAGTCGGGTATTCTCTTGTTTAATAGTAGAGTCGGGTATCCCCTTGTTGATTAGTAGAGTCGGGTATCCCCTTGTTGATTAGTAGAGTCGGGTATTCTCTTGTTTATTAGTAGAGTCGGGTATTCTCTTGTTTATTAGTAGAGTCGGGTATCCCCTTGTTTATTAGTAGAGTCGGGTATCCCCTTGTTTATTAGTAGAGTCGGGTATTCTCTTGTTTATTAGTAGAGTCGGGTATCCCCTTGTTTATTAGTAGAGTCGGGTATCCCCTTGTTTATTAGTAGAGTCGGGTATTCTCTTGTAGTGTTTTTCGTAGTTCCTCTAGGCGTTTTTTACGAAAGGTTTCATTAGCTACTATTGTCGTGCTAGGAATTAGCGGATGGATTTTAAACAACTTTTAGAGTGTTGACTCTTGAAATTAAGGTATTGTTGGGTGTTTGTGGGTTTATGGTATATGTCTGTGATGATGTAATTGTTTTCATCTTTTATGAGTATGTCTAGGAATGGCAATATATTCTACTTAATTTTGGGATGTACGTTTTGGAGTAGATTGCGTAGTTTACTTCATGTCTTTTCATATTAATATCCAAAAGATAAAACAATCATCTACATATCGTTTCCATGATTTAGCGAATTCTGTTTCTATGTCTTCTTCATATTTGTGTTCTATTTGGTAGATATGCTAGTGTGAGTGTTGCATATATTGGTACCATTTTTGACCCCATCGCAGGACCTCTTGTTTGAATATAATTTTTGTTGTTAAATTGAAATGAATTGCTGTCTACAATTAGTTCTTTACTCTGTATAATAAATTCTTTTGTGAATTCTTTTCGTGTGGGAAGTATTTTTGGATGTTTTTCAATTCAAAATATAAAAGCCTGTTTACTTAGTTCATGGGTTATGTTACTATACAGGCTGTTCACATAAAATGTTATGCATGTATCTGGTTCTACTTTTAATGGTATAAAGTTTAGGAAATGTATGCCCTCTCTGATGTAGATTTTTATTTTTGTGGTACACGGTTGTAATACTTTATTTATTAGATTGCTCAATCTGCTTGTGGGACAGAGCAGTTCTGCAAAAATTTGTCTGAATTTAAAATCACTAGGATTTGGGGGTGAGAATATATTCAGATTTTTTTTCCTGGATTGCTACTTTAATTTTTGTTTAATTACGTATATTTAGGAGTTCGTAAAAATTGCTAGTTTTTGATATCAAGTCTGTAAGAAAATATTTCTCTTTTGTCGTTAGTATTCTACTGTGTGTAAGGCATTGTTTTATTTTCGAGAAGATGTTCTTGTCTGTATTAAGGTTGATTACTCTGTAGTTATTTTAGTCTCGTAGCCTATATTGAATATTTGTTTTGTAGTAGGTTTTATCCATAATGCCTACATCACTGCCCTTGTTTGCTGCCTTTATTATTATGTCATTGTTCTCACAAATGTTCCTAAAGCTAGTTTTTGTTTGTGTGTCAGATTGTTAGTGGAGCGCCGTGATTGTTTTCAAAGAATATGTTCATTTCATTTGAATTAGTATTTTTTTATAAAATAAATTAGATTCTTTTTTACTATTGAGATGTCAGTAGCATTGTTATTATTGTATAAAGTTTCTATAAGCCTAAATTTCTCTCTAAGGTCTTTTTTTTAGGTCTGTAATGTTACTTTTTGTTGTGGGATTGAATATTAAACTTGACTTTAGAAAGTATATTTCCTCTTCATTTAAATAATAAGAGGAAAGATTAATAAAAGTAGATTTTTTGTTTTTAAATTGGTCTTTTGCTTCCGATCGGATGTTGTAAGAAATACTATCTATTTGGTGAGGTACAACTATTTATATGTTTTGAAATTTCTGGGTAGTAGAGGTATGGATTGGAAAATGTTGTGTTGGCATATCTGGGTGATCTTGGGTGGGTGAGTATGTTTTGATTGTAGGATTTGTAGTAGTAGTTTCGTCCGTTTTGTGATATGGGGAATATTTTGTAGTTGTGCCTGTTTGTGTTATGAAATAGTGGTTTGTTGCGTGGTCTCATTAGTGGGTGGCCTGGTACGTCTTGGTAAATTGTATTTAATATGTTGGTGCATGAATATTAAATTTTAATTATTATGAAATAGTTGTTGTGTGGAGTTGTAATTCATCATGACCTGGTGAGTGCACCTAATGGGTGGATGTGATTGTCTTGTAGTATGTTCTAAAATGCTTACCTATATTTTACTGTTCATATTGGTTTCTTGGGAATGTGTTTTGTCCAGGGTTTCGTTTCTTACTAAAGGCTGTTTCTTGTTTCCTTATTGCCAGATTCCTTTTGATTTGGTCGTGTTTTCATCCATTTTATTTGCTTTTCTAGAATGTTCTGAAATATATCTTCTTCATCCTTGCATTTGGATTCCAATAATTTTGAATTTGGTTTTTTTTTTCAGGGCATTTGTCTTTTATTTTTTGTTAGTAGTGTGCTGTTTATTTCCGTTTTTTTTTCTAGTTTATTGCTTTTGCTTCCTCAATGTCAATGTTAGCCTGTAGTTTGGTTAGGCTGAGGTTCATCTTAATTTGTTTTTCCTCCTCTGTATCGTGAGCTTTTGTACTTCTGGAAATACTTTTAGTATGAAGTAGGTTTTCCTATTCTTTATATGTTCTGTATATGTCGACAGTTTCTTTGTTTTTGATAGAATTGTTAATTATCTTTGGTTCATTAAGATGCCCAACATTTTTTTGTCTTTTTATGTTAAATGCTTTGTCCTGTATGTGTGATTTGGTAATCTCGTCAAATTGTTCACATCGTGTCTTGAGATATAGCACGAACAGGGAGTTTTTGCGAACGCGCGACTGGAATTTTCAAACAACCGAAAATTTTCAAAATTAGGGAGAAGTTATTCAAGGATCTTATAGCACTTTTAACACTTTCATCTATGTTTCAAGCAGTTATTGTAAATCACCTGAAGATACCTAAGTTGCCGAAATAAGTCATTTCCTAATGAAAAATATATGTATATGTCTATATCGAAACAATAAAACCGTCAGACGAGCAATGCTAAGTATTTTAGTAATTTTCTCCTTGCATCTAATCACGACATACTACCTCCTTTCTGATAATAATCATAATTGATAGAAAATTCAGGGAACAGAGAATTACTTACTTGACAAATCTCCAGATTATATTTAAACGAAACTCTGTTAAAGGTTTAAGACACAAACATTCTCCATTATATGAATTGAAGACATACAGGCATATCTAGAGGGAGCGATGAGTAAACTGTTGTCATTGTTTGTTTTTGATTTTGTCGACTGTATAGTGTTGTAGCGTCAGTTGGACACCGTCTGTGAGAAAACGAGCACCATGACGGAATTCACTCCACCAGAAATTTTGAAAAGGCATGCTATATAAATCCGTCTCTTCCCTCCAGTTATGGGTTAAATAATAGAATAGATTTGGTTCTATAGCCTTAGTCGGCAACCAGTCTACTGTAGAAAGCAATGGCAACCTACTTCGGGATAATCACCTGCGCAGTCAGTCATGCCTCTTTCAAGACATGATCGCCCAAGCGTGTATCACGTATGGCACTTAACTGATTGACACTCCGACCTTCTTCAAGTGATCAGAATTTCGAACTGAACTCTTTATTTCGTTCAACGCAGTAGATTGTTCTAGTTCCACGAGCCATGCTTCTTCCAGATGTCACAGTATCAGTAATCTTCCTTTAACTCGACTCTCTAAGTTTGTTGTTCACTTCTGCTGTAGCCAGGTATTGAATTCACAAATGTTGTGTTCAAATTAATGAATCCACCCAACGCTTTTATCCAGTGGTTCATATGTCCTTGAGTTCAATACCTGGCGGCAGTAGAGGGAAACAAAAATAAATATGCATATATTTGATTTTAAAGAATATGGTTTCAATGTATGCTATATGTATGCTAGAAATTCGTTCCTTAAGCCCCTATACGAACATTCGAAAGAGTCCAGGTGTCAATCTGAGAGCAGTGCGTAGTTAGATGAGTCTAATGTAGATTACGAAAGTGCTTGGGGTTATTACTAGTGCTGCCAATGTTATGGCTAGAATCAGCTTCTCAAAAGCCCTCAGAATCAACATGGAGTTCTACATCGAGTGCCCTGAAGAAGGTGGCTGTTAGACGACTCTATGTCCAGCTACATAACTCTGCACCATGCCAAACAAGAAAATGAAACCAGTCATGGCAGTCTGACAGTTTCTCAGACTGTGTCCCCCTTCATTATTGTCTGGTGCGAAATTGAGCGAGACACTAACAAAACTCATCAAAGATGAACTGAAGGTAAGGATTATGGCAGCATTCAACAAATGGAAATGTTATTTTCAGTTTTTGCGTAATTTAGACGGCAATTTATTCATCTCACCCTGTATATATACAAAGACACACACACACACACACACACACACATATATATATATATATATATATATATAATGTCGGTATTAATCTGTTTTGTGGATATACTTGTTTGACAATTTACTGGTCAAATCTCTTGAAAAAAATATACCCCTGATAGATATCGAACATATAGTCTCTTAAAAAAAAACACAAAATATTAAAGAGATGCAACATTTGATGATGGGATTAGGAAGAAATAGGAACAATTTAAATGTTTAGTTTGTATTAAAACTTCTTCAGAAGTTGAAATGGTGTGGAGAAAAAATGTTCTAAAATTTCTATTTTTCGTTTGTTTTTAATTGATTTTTCAGAATTTAGGTTAGAATCATTTTTTATCTATATTTGATCATATATATATATATATATATATATATATATATATATATATATATATATATATGCGTTCGTCTATGCCTTCTTTTATAGTTTATATATCGAGATTTCGCTTTATATTTTTCTGCCGCTTATATCGGACTAGCAGTATAGCCCGGGGTTGCTCGGGTGTAATGAAAGCTTTAAAACTAATCCATGGTCCTGGAGCTCAGACTCTCTGGACGTTGGCACAAAAGACTAAAATGTTTCCAGTTAAAGCGAAACCGTAGACTAAAAGAAAAATGAATGGATGTAAGTCAAATTTTGATTTACTGGTATCGATTTATGCATATATTTATACATATATATTATCGAATTTCTGCATTATTGTAAGAACTGCAACCTTGAAACTTTTGAATATCGTTTCTTATGTATTTGTCTATGAGTGTATCAAATTTGATCAAAATCGGACCACTCCTTCTATAACCCGATTTTTTCAATAATTGATTTTCGATATTTATCGGGGGTACCTCGACACAAAACCTAGCAAAGAACACTCGCAGACGCTTATAGTACAATTGTGTAAATTTTCAAGAAAATCGGTTCAATCGTTTCCGAGTCTATAGGTAACGGATACACACACACTCAGACACAAACATGCACACACACATAGACAAAGTTCCATTTATAAAGTTTAGATAATAACAGTTCGGTGCGCAGTCGATCTAAAGCACGTTGGATTTAACAACGGCATCCTCTGCACAGTGGGGCGCACGTTCGAATCGTGCTGATGAGCTCATGTTTGTCTTTAATAAGATTTCTTGCATATTCAAACTGACAAATAAAATAAATAAATATACAGTTTAATGCATAAAGTAAGCAAGTAACTACTGAAATACGAGTGTCCACAAGAAACATGTTTAACTGATTTATATATATATATATACATCAGTCAGTCAGTTAAGTGCCATAATCGATACACTCTTGGGCGATCACGTCACGTCTCCCGCAGTAGCTTACCATTACTTTCTGCAGTAGACCGGTTGCCAACTAAGGATATAGAACTCAATCTCCTGTTATTTAACCCATAAATTGAGGGACCGCTTAATTTGACGTAGTCGTTAATTTTAGTTACTCATATTTGAGTCGACAACCATTTGTTTATTAAAAGTATATTTATTCATTTTCATCTAAATATTTCATCTACCGTCCTTAATATTCCAGATATCTTCTTTTTTTTTTATGAAAAAAAAAAAAATAATAATCGCTGTGGCAGGATTTAAAACTGCGAGTTCCTTGGCAAGAGAAACCATCGTTAAATTTGACGTATTTATACCGTATCAGCCACGGAGTTCGTCATCAAAATAAAATCTGTCGGATTAATCAATAATATATATATATATATATATATATATATATATATATATATATATATAACGATAGCTAGCTAGCTAGCTAGCTAGATAGATAGATAGATATTATGTACTTTTATGTGTTCGTATATGCGTCTTTGTGATATGTGTATGGTGTTATATATGTATGCACACACAAACACCCACAGCCACACACACACACACACACACACACACACACACACACACACACACACACACATAAATATATATGTATATATATAAATATATTGTTTTGATATGTGAGTATTTACCTGTGTGTATATGTGGCAGTGCTTGTGCGTAAATTTATGATCTATTATGAAAGATGTCAAAGGCAGGGGGCAGATAAAGTCACCAGTGCAAGATGGCACCCTGCATGGGAATTACAGGAATAATGCGCCAACCCTTTCTATCAACTCTTTGCTTTTCGTAATAACATTGAGACACGATGAAATAACGAGTGATAGATAGATAGATGTGACACATGACCATAAATAAAATCATTTTGAAAAGAACTTCCCTCAACAGTCATAAATTAAAGTTATTTTTCTTTCCCCGCATTTCATGATTCTTGATGGGTTATTCACCCGGGTCCGTAATGTTCTTTGCTTCTTAATCCTTTTCCTTTTCCTTTTACCTACATACAACACTAACACACACACAACATACACGCACACACACACATACAGATAAAAATATTTTTCATTTTTTATTTTAATGGATATATATCATATGCCTAGGTTTATTTTCAACAGATGTGAAAATATACACTCTCTTACACACGCACACTCGTATATATAATATCGACATATATGTATATCCATGCTTCTTTAATGATATATACACTTGTACATGTGCAAGTATTATTATCTATATGTATTATTTATCTACAGAATTAAGCAAATGCCACTCCCTTTCGTGGTAAAAACTAATTTTTTTAAAACCACAAAACAAAATTAAATCCAGACACACCTCTTAAATTCTTGTTCATATGACTGCATCGTTTGCATACACACACTTGCATACGGACATACACGCACATATCTTTTTTACAATAAATATCTGTTCGCGCAGGCAAAACATTTTTGTTTTCAATATTTACATTGTTCGAGCCTCATCTTTGTTTCATATTCACGACGTTTTGGACAATGTACACTCCGACCTTACGCACAAATACCCTCGGGAAAGGTATAAATCCGTCTCTTCCCTCCAGTTATGGGTTAAATAATAGAATAGATTTGGTTCTATAGCCTTAGTCGGCAACCAGTCTACTGTAGAAAGCAATGGCAACCTACTTCGGGATAATCACCTGCGCAGTCAGTCATGCCTCTTTCAAGACATGATCGCCCAAGCGTGTATCACGTATGGCACTTAACTGATTGACACTCCGACCTTCTTCAAGTGATCAGAATTTCGAACTGAACTCTTTATTTCGTTCAACGCAGTAGATTGTTCTAGTTCCACGAGCCATGCTTCTTCCAGATGTCACAGTATCAGTAATCTTCCTTTAACTCGACTCTCTAAGTTTGTTGTTCACTTCTGCTGTAGCCAGGTATTGAATTCACAAATGTTGTGTTCAAATTAATGAATCCACCCAACGCTTTTATCCAGTGGTTCATATGTCCTTGAGTTCAATACCTGGCGGCAGCAGAGGTAAACAAAAATAAATATGCATATATTTGATTTTAAAGAATATTGTTTCAATGTATGCTATATGTATGGGTTAAGGTGCTCAAATCAGGGATAGAACATATGAAAATATAAAAGTCGACATTTAGAAGCAAGAGTCTATTTTATGCTTAATCGCAATCTTCAGGCTTTATATAAATGATTTGTGTGAACATTAGTTTTGATCGATACTCGTATTTACGTAGATATTCCGTTTTATAATCAAACAGTATCATATATTTATTTCTGCCGGTTTGATTATTTACGATAAATGTTTGTTACGAAAATGTGTGTCATTTGGCAGGATTCGAAACTGCGACCCCTATCCTTATAGAAGAAGTCACCATCTGGCGCGTCTTAGACCTCTCGACCACGAATGACGATCAGTTGAAACGAAGTCAAATTAAATCTGGCGCTTCCTTCAACGGTCGTAAGTAATCAAGCCAATAATCAAATTGTCGTTTGTTTATAACCTAGTTTCGTTAAACTTCTTTAATTTCCGTACCATATACATATATATATATATATATATATATATATATATATATATATATATATATATAAGGCTTAAAGATTGCGTTTAAATGAATTTAAAAATTATACACCACACACACACACACACACACACACACACACACACACACACACACACATATATATATATATATATATATATATATGAAGATACACACGTGAATACACATACATATTAACACAGACACAACTGAACGCCCATAGCCCAGAGGTAGAATCGCCGACTGATGCCAATTCGATCGGGTTTCAATCCTGGGTTAAAAAACAATCGGAGTCTAACCGTACTGATGAGCTGTGATACAGCGAAACAGATCTGTCTGCGGATGACAATATATATATATATATATATATATATATATATATATATATACGAGCATAGTGATGATCCACGTATACTGTCTTACTATGTATAGGAAAGAATATTAAAACGTTTTGAGTTTAAAAATGTGTTTTTTTGAGAGTATTTGTTTATTTCTACTATTATATTTTATATTTCAGACCGCCCTCGGTCCTTCATCAGAAACAAATGATTTTAAAATTTGAATTAGTAACGTATATCGCGAGATTTCGCGAGAGCGTCAGTGAAGAGTCTGTTTACATCACGTGACGCGTTTGTGGAGAGAGTTTTTGTTTTTACATCAAGTGACGTTGAAAGCGACAGAGTTTTTTTAAAATTATGTTTGTGAACGTAAACCTATCTTTAATAATGCTTGTAAATTTGTTTTAGATAAAAAAAAATTTTAAATGTATCTAAAAAAAGTTTAAAAAATATTTTTAAATGTATCTAAAAAGTTTTTTTATTGAAGTATTTGTAAAGATTCAAAGCACCTAAGTCCCTATTTAACCCTAACTTGTGTGTATTTAATTTTAAAATCCAGTATTTTTCTTTCTTTCTGCGTGTGTATGTAGAACTGAAATTGGAGTCTATTAGTAAACATTTGCAATTTTCTAAGGTGTGACCCGGTTGATTGAAATGTGCTCCTATTGGGGAATATTGATTATTTCGGCGTATATTAAGTTTGTGATTATTGAAGCGAAATCTAATGCTATTACCGGATTCGCCAATATATCCACTATTGGGACATATTGAACAGAAGAGGAAGTATGTAATGTTTTCGCTGTCACAAGTGAGGCGTGGTGGGTGCAATTTGATTTTGGTGTTGGGTACAGAGAATACTGTGTCGTTTAACAAATGTTTACAAATTAGGCGCCTGTGTTTCTGACATTTTAATTTCCCTGATATGTTTGTGTTTTTTAGATATTTGTTAGAAGTGAGGATAGTATATATACTAGTTGCAATTCCTGGTGTTAATGTTAATAGAAATCAGTGAAGATACACACGTGAATACACATACATATTAACACCCACACACCTTCAGTTATATATACATATATATATATATATATATATATATATATATATATATATGACTGAAGCTGTGTTTGTGTTAATATATTATATATATATATATATATATATATATATATAATTTATAACATAAATAAGTTATAATATCATTATAAAAGTAGCCATTTTGTTTTGAAACTAAACTTGCACTATCAAATGATTATGTTGATTTCAAGTTGAAGAGTTTTAAAAGGTTCAGAACTAGACAAACTCCCTTAATCAGAGAAACATTGTTATTTAGTCAGTGGTGATTAATCGAAATGCAAGTAATTTCTAATTTGTAGAACATAACAACAATTTATTGGGACAGTAATGTTAATATTTGTTTAAAATATACATCAGCATAATTAACCGATGATAACGATGTGTCAAATTATCCGTTAATTTTTTCAATCTATTAAAAGCACCCTCGGACTCCTGCAATGAATTAATATCAAGGATGTTATTAACTGTTTCAAAGGTATTTAGAATAAGATTAATTGCACCTTTATACAATTTGATATTTTCAAAGAACTTTACATTTTGGTTTGGTAGTTCTCACAAGAATACTCCAACTTTTCAGGCAGTGAACTGCATATTATTTAAAATGCAGAAGTTCTGTTTTGATCTACACCGAATAACAATGAACTAAAATATCCTCTCATGGATATTTTTACATTTCAATGGCTTCTTTGGATTCTTCTGAAGCCTCGGATCTAGTGGGATTATTTATTCTTTGTAATTTAACTGATTATGATTGTGCTGATACGGATAGTACTGGTTTATATAGAGATGATGGCTTATTGATTATTAAGGCTTCTTGTTAAATTAAAGTAGATCCTATTTGGAAAATGATACATAGAGAACTAAAAAGTTTAAATCTTAAATTAAAATAAGTACCAACATTAAGCAGGTAGACTTTTTAGTTGTCACTTTGGACCTTATCAATAATTCTTTCCAACCTTATATGAAGGTTAATTCTAACCAAATATATATAAATCCTAATTCTAATAATTCTTCGTCAGTCGTTAGACATATACCATATTCTATTGAATTTAGAATCAGCACTAACTCTTTTAATAAAGTAATTTTCGATCAGCATAGCGAATTTTATAATTCTGCCTTTAGGTTTGAGTTTGAGTTTTGTTTAACGGCATATCAATCTCTGTGGATTATGTCATGCTAAAATAATAATGCTGATTCTGTCAGATTTTGTTGAAAATTTTTTTTATTATTTTATTTTTTTCTTTAAAAATGTTTCATGGTAACAATCTTTTTCCTTCAAAAATGTGTTGCTAGTAATATTTTTAATTCTAAAACGTATATTTTTTAAATAAAAGTCTATTTTTATACTTTTAAAGAGTTTTGACGTCAGTTTGAAGGTCAAAATATTTGCCTATAGCTGGGACCCTAACAGGTGCTACCATCCCGGGTCAGGGTGGACCTCAGAAGAACAGCAATTAAGAGGTGGTTCCATGCTCCTCACAACCTCCCAATCAGAGGTCTTGCTGCTGGATGCTGTTTATTGTCATATCCAGGACTCTGCCTTTAGGAATAGCGGTTACAAATGTACTACTATCTATTTCCGAAATCCCAGTGACAATGTCAATAATAAGAAGAGAAGAGCTAAAAAAATTATCTGGTTTACTTCTCTTACAATCTAATGTTTAAAAGTAAATTGGGATAAAAATGATTAAACCTTAATAATAATCACTTCCCAAAACTGATCCTCTTAGTAAAATATTCAATAATAAAACTCTTACAGTATTATTATTTTTCAATAATAATACTTTTGTTGCACGGGGACACTAGAAAAAATAATTAAGACACACAATAACGAATTCCTCAACAATTATAAAAATACGGAAAACTTGATACCAAAGATAACAAATCTAATACCAGCAGATATAATTGTAGGAATTCTAAAGTTTGCCCACAACGTAATAATTGATTAGCTATTGCCCTAGTTTATCTTTGCACTATCTCTACAATTGAAAATTCTGATATTAAAAGGTTTTATACCACAGTTTTCCCTGGTCTTTCTCGATCTTTGTTCAAATCTCAACTCTCGACCTATTAATAATTTCTGCCTCTTATATCAGCAATTAGATCACATCTTGACATATTATTTACATAATTTCAAATTTGACACGCCGAAAATACGCGTTTATCTTATTGTTTCTTACAACCGAACATATTTCTCGTTGGCTCTAAAATAAATTGTTTATAACCCTAAATAATTTAATGTAAATTAAATTTGCTTCTGTTCTTTAGCTACGCAATTTTCAAAACAATCAAATACTTTCCAGACATGAAGAATTTTGTTCGTATTCTTAATTTTGAGAGCAATCAAATATTTATCAAAACTATGTCTATTTTTCTTTGCTAGAAGTTTGCATACTTTTACTGTTTTTATTACACATCGAATTCCTAAATCCAAAATTACGATTATTGGGTACAGAATCTTCTATTTATTGCATTGCATACCATTTTCAAAGTCTACCTGAGAAAATAATAACAACAACCAAACGTATGTCTAACTTTGTAGCTGTGGTCCTTATAAAACCCAAAATTAACCTCACAAATCTTAAATATCGCAGTTTTCCTTATGTTCTTTTCAACATAGCTGCGATATGAGGTAATTCCAATGATGGCTTTCAACTGCCTAAATGGATGGGCCCGAAACCAAACTTAACCAGTGGAAGATTCCGAAAAATGTCACAGAATAATAAATTTGCAAACAATGTGTAATTGTTTAAACAAATCGGATGAAAAATGTGGAATTGCATAAATCAGTAAGGATACACACAGATACACACACTCATTGACACATATCTTCATGTTTTTAATGACTTTAAACTTTATATTTAAAGGATACTCATATTTGCGTAGACGCTCTGTTTATTTATTAAACAATATTGTCGTCTACTGGTTTGAATATTCGAGAAATCTTATTAAAGAAAAATATGCGCTCTCTAGTAGGATTCGAACCTAAGTCTACCTGGGCAGAGGGAACCGCCGTTTGATCCGACGTCCTTTAACCACCTCGACACACAAATAATTTTTGGCGATCAAGCAAAGATGAATATTGCCTTTAAGCGAAATCCTTGTCCTCATAGATTCTCGAAATTTCATAACATCTCAGTTTCGAATGTTAAATGGGCAGTGGCAACTGTCGTTAAATCCGACGTGACTTAACCCACTCGGCCACGGAGATTACTGATTTTTGTTATATTTTTATTATGTGTGTGTGTGTTTGTGTGTGTGTGTGTGTGTGTGTGTTTGAAGAATGAATTAAATGGAACGTACATCTAATTAAATAAGAGTTAATTTTATTTTATTAAATACAGCTCCTAGTATCCTGAAGATAAAGCTACATAAATTTTCGTATTACAAGGCATTGAATCGTACACAGTTTTCATAGGCCTGTGTATGTGTGTGTGGTGTGTGTGCATGTGTATGAACAATGGATGAATTGGAAAGTACTTCTAACTAAATGCAGGTTATTTTTTATTTTACTGAATACAGTTCCCATTATCCTGAGGATAAAACCCCATAAACTTTCGTATTTCGTAAACAGTTTTCATCAATGTGTGTGTGTTTATATAAATATATCCATGCACAAATACAAACATACAAAGTCGCACATATTCGTGCATAACACACACACACACTTATATATATATATATATATATATATATATATATATATATATATATATAAAGCCCAATTCAACTACAGCGGTTAGAAAGTATAATTTATTTCGACAGAGATGTTTTTCGACCCATAGATGTTTCCGGGTGTTAGTATTCTAACTGGTAGAGGGGTGAGAAATTAACTATTCAATATTCAAGTCATTGGCGAGATGTGTCACCACAAGTTTAAGACAAATACCATCACCTCCGTATATATATATATATATATATATATATATATATATATATATATATCAAGACAGACATGTTATTCCATGGTTAAGCAGAAGTTTGGGCCTATTTCAGGCGAACCATCGTCAGCTTCCGTCTTTATTGTACAGAAGATTTTACACGAAAGAAATTTACAATCAAAGACCCCAAAAACAGAAATAAATATAAAGATCGCTCCCTTAAAAGTGAAAATTTACGTAAAAATGCATCATTACATCAGTTAGGCGAATACACACACACACATACATAAACATATATACATACGCAACATATAATCAAAGAGCACGCGTAAGAACGGATGTCAACTCAAAGATACTCTATGTAAGTCAGTCAAACTGCTGACACGTTGATTTGGAAAGTAAAAAAAGGGGTTGGGGGTGAGAGATAGCGTTAAAAAATGGTGTTTTTATGAGCGTAAAGGAAATGGCAAAGAAGAAGATACAAGTAAATAATAAATTTAAATTTGAAAGAAAAGATGATATGAGAAAATAAAAATAAAAATTAAATATTATATATTAACGGTGAAAGGATAAGAAATTAGAGTCTAAAAAAAAATTAAGAAAATTAAAAATATTTAAGAAATAATCGTTAATCAATCCGTTTTAATCACAATTACCACCACACGACTAGATAATCAAAATTATACTCATTATTCAGTCAATAAAACAATTATAATACAATATAAGGTTAATAATGCAAAAAAAGAAAGGAAAATATAATAAAATAAATAAATTATTTGATTAAAAAATAAATTTAATTATTCTATTTAAATTTAATTGTTTAAACTTAGTTATTTAATTTAAAAATAAATTTTACATATTAACAGTGAAAGGATAAGATATTAGAATCTAAAAAATTTACGAAAATTAAAAATGTTTAAGACATGAGTTAATCAATTTTTAATTTATCTTTTTAAAGAAAATTTAATTTATCTTTTTACAGAAAATTTTTAATTTATCTTTTTACCGAAAATGTTGGGTTCTATAGCCTTGGTCGGCAACCAGTCTACCGCAGAAAGCAATGGTAACCTACTGCGGGATAATCTTTTGCCCAGTCAGTCATGTCTCTTTCGAGACATAATCGCCCAAGCGTGTATCACGTATGGCACTTAACTGACTGACTGATACCAATCCCTGCATGTTGTTTCCGACTGAATATGGTCACCGTAAATATCCTGTGTTCTTTAGCTGCAGAGCTCTTTTGAATAAAGTAGTGCAGTAATATTTCCCGGAAATACACTTTCTTTGGCATGAAATCGACATGTTTAACGATACGAAAAACAAAGTTGTTTACACTTTGGCGAAATGCCATACACTGAATTCCAACTTGCTTATAGTACTTCCTTATAGATGTGTTGCCATCTGAAGCTACACGCACGAAGTTCTGGAGACGCCATCTGTTAGAAAAGCGCGAGAACCTATTTAAGATCATAATATTTGTAATTTTTTTCTTTAAACCTTCAGACGAAGACTGCTTTCTAGTCGAAACGATATGAAGCTGAGATCGAGATAATTTATTATAGTACATTTGGTATCATGCTCCTTCTCCGAGATACTGCATAGTTTTCTGGTCCGATTTCTCCAAAAAGTTACCGAAATCTGTCGTAAAAGAAGAGCAGTTTATCTGTCTTTCACTCAGTGCCTCCGAATGACATTGCATATGCCAATGAAATGTATGCCTGTATGTGCGTTAAGCGTGAGAAGCTTACATATAATTCTGTCATTTATTATTTACACAAATACCCGTTTACATACATAATTTAATTGAGTTTCAAATAAAACATTGGTATTATGTATTCCTATCTCACACAGGCAGGGCAAATCCTACTCGGTTCTATAAAATAAAATGCTAGAGACAAGAAAATATTTTTTCAGACACTCTTCCCATCTGCCCATCCCTCATCCTCCGTATCCTTACTCAATTGGAGTAGATAGACTAAACTATCGCCCGGTTCACACTCCACCCACGTCTATTGAACAGGTGAAGAGGCTCATCCCTTGTTCCCTGTTTGGGATGTGGTTTCCAGTTTTTCTCTTTTCCAATCTTTTCACTCTTTTTTATTTTATTTTATTTATTTTTTTCAATTGGAGTAGATAGACTAAACTATCGCCCGGTTCACACTCCACCCTCGTCTATTGAACAGGTGAAGAGGCTCATCCCTTGTTTCCTGTTTAGGATGTGGTTTCCGGTTTTTCTCTTTTCCAGTCTTATCACTCTTACGTAGCCCCCATCGCATCAGTGGCGTTTTAACCGTGCTTGGGGTGATATGATTAAAAAAAAAAATCTATCACCTTTGAAATTAAAATCAATACCTATGTGGAGAGGTTTCATTTCTTTCTGTCTGTCAACAATACGCGGGTGACAGGAAAATTGTATAAACCGAATTGTACAGTTTCTATGAAATCATTTTTATTGCTATTGTATTTAAACTAAATGTATTTTCTAATCAATATAATATTTTAAGACTAGAAACAATTAAGATTTGAATAATGAATGCCTGGAGATACTAATAACATATAAGATGAATATGTTGATATAAAAATTGTGTATTTCTCATTAACTGATTCAATAGATAATAAAGAAACAACAAATAAAAATAAGAAAAATGATAATAAATTTATAGAATTATTAGTTTATTTGCATGCAACTTGTTTGTCAGTTAGTTAAGTGCCAAACACACTTTTGGGCGATCATGTCTCGAAAGAGACATAACTGACTGAGCAGAAGATTATCCCGCAGTAGGTTGCCATTGCTTTCTGCGGTAGACTGGTTGCCAGCCAAGGCTGTAGAACTCGATCTGTTTTATTATTTAACCCATAACTTGAGGGAATAGACGGATTAATAACTTTCCAAAGGTATTTGTGCGTAAGTGAATGCAAGGAATTCAACTAAAATTCGAACTCGGCTTCCCGATTTGTTATCCCGAGTCGATATCCACTGCACCACAACGTACATCCAAACCACTTGTTTGTAGGTGTCAGAAAATTCCATGTAGGTTATCCGGATCGATATATACCAGAGCAAGGCAGGAGGTTACAACGGCTGATACGTTGTGATAACAATAACAGAATTGAGGAAATTAATCCTCATATGGGGGTGCAGTGGATATCGGATCGGACGAGAAATCGGAATTCGTTGCATTCCCTTATGCACAAATACTCTGGCGAAAGGTATTAATCAACCGCTTCTCCTTTCAGATATGGGTTAAAATCAAGACAGACTGGGATCTATAGCTTTTGTTGGCAACCAGTCTACTGCAGAAAGTAATGGTAAACTACTGTGGGAAAATCTTCTGCACAGTCAGTCATGTGTCTTTCAAGACATGATCGCCCAAGCGTGTATCCCGCATGGTGCTTAACTGACTGATGAATAGTTTAAATAGTATTAATAGAATTTAGTGAATCTGATCACATACGGATTGCAAGTTCGATCCCATGCTTGGGGAGTGTATATTTGCACAGAGTGGAAATAGGCGAGCAGGACCTATATCCGTCCTCGCCTTAGTCTGTATTTATGGCTGAAACCAGCCAACCATATTACTGTGAGGGAGAACAATACATTACATATTCATTACATCATAAACATTAGCATGAAAAATTATCAAAACGGCAGCTTTTTAGGAATGTTTTTAAAAGAAACAGGAATATTTCACTAGAAACAAAGAAAAAAAGTACTGGATTGCTATTTTGATGTCAGTACTTCAATATGGCTGTGAATGCTGGACAATATCATCAAAGAAGAAGGAAAAACTTGAAGCAGCTGAAATCTGGTTCTACAGAAGGATGCTGCGAATATCATGGATCGAGCATGTGAGCATGTTGGAAAGAATGGAAACGAAAAGGAAATTCATATTGAGCATCAGGAAGAGACAACTAAAGGTCCTGGGACATGCAATTAGGAAGGAGGGCTTGGAAAACCTGTTACTAACAGGCCAGATAGAGGGAAAAGGAGACAGAGGAAAGCAGCGGGTAACATATTTGAAGGGCCTGAACAAGTGGATGACAGAACGGGGGCTGCGAGACGTTACAGGGAAAAGCGTGCTAAGAGCCGCCAGTGATAGGGAGACGTGGAAGGCCATGATCGCCTATGTCCTGAAAGGACAAGGCACATCGAAGAAGAAGAAATAATATTAATAGTCAGTCAGTTAAGTGTCATACGTGAAACACGCTTGGGCGATCATGTCGCGAAAGAGACATGACTGACTGGGCAGAAGATTATCCCGCAGTAGGTTGCCATTAGCTTTTTGCAGTAGATTGGATGCCAGCCAAAGCTATAGAACCCAATTTGTTATTTAACCCATAACTGGAGGGAAGAGACGGATTAATACCTTTCCCAAGGGTATTTGCGTGTAAGTGAATGTAATGAATTCAACAAGAATTCGAACTCGGCTCCACGATTTCTTGTTCCGAACTGATATCCATTGCACCACAGTGCACATCCACAATATTAATAGAGTTTATCAAAATTTACTGTTCGTTTAAGATGGAATATAGAATGCTTGATTGTGAAGTACAAATATAAAGACTTGATAGTTCGAGTCAGCGGTATCAGGAAATACACACCAGTGGCTTCTATTCAGAATCTGATTATCTTCGAAATGAAAGAACGAGGAATAAACATGCTTCTGAACAGGGTTTCATTGTTCGATTTAAGAAATAGCATCCGATATATTTTTAAATAGTTTACTATCGGAATTCCAATTGAAGAAAGATTAATTTATGTTTTATGCTCAGTATTGATTGTAGAAATAATTATTTTTACTGATCTTTAAGGAAATTCGTGTTTTTATTATTGGCTTTATCGTATTATTTCAACATCAAGTTAAACAGTATAAGCTTCTATGTTTTACTTAATTTGTTTTTGATAGAAGGAGACGTTGAGTTGGAGGAAGGAAGCGAACTATGATAACTAGACGAAGGACAGCAAATGAAAAATCACTGAAAATTTAAAAACAAAAACAGAAAAAAAAGAAAGGAAAATGAAAGAAATCTCGAGATCTACTGAAATAAAATACGTTTAACAATTTCTCTTATGTCCCCGTTATACTGTCAACAACGTTATTCAACACTTCTACATTGTCTTGCGACTCTTATCGGCAAACAGCTTACTTTAAAAGAGAAAAGAGGAAACTGTTAGAAAAAGCCAGTTTTACGTTTCAATATAGAGAGAAGAAAAAATATAATTAAACGACTCAACTGAAATTTAAGAAGAATGAATGAATGAATGCGGCTAGATATTTCATTGGAAACATTATCTTTTTTGTTTAGTTTCTTTTCATTTTTCCTCCTTTTATTTTTCTTTCCTATAGGTGTTTTTTTAGTTTTTTTCTTTTTTTAGTTGCATTTCCCTTTTCATTCCTGGAAATTATTTTTTATATCTTTTAATTTATTTTTCTTCTCTTTGTTTCTTTTTTTTTTAGTGAGAAACATGTTCTAGTTTTGTTTCCTGTAGTTTTTATTCTTTTCTTCATTTCTTTCCTTTTATTGTTTCATTTTTCTTTTTTATTTGTTTTCGTTTGTTTTTATTCAATCATTTTTCTAACTTCAATATATTCATTTTATTTTTTATTTTTATTTATTTCTTCTTGATTTCTTTTCTTTCAGTTTTTCTTCTACTTCATTATTTTCTTTTTTATCCTTTTCTCTTTCTTTCTTTTACATTTGTGTGTGTTTTTCTTTCATTCATTTTATTTTTTATTTTTATTTATTTCTTCTCGATTTCTTTTCTTTCAGTTTTTCTTCTACTTCATTATTTTCTTTTTTATTCTTTTCTCTTTCTTTCTTTTACATTTGTGTGTGTTTTTCTTTCATTCATTTTATTTTTTATTTTTATTTATTTCTTCTCGATTTCTTTTCTTTCAGTTTTTCTTCTACTTCATTATTTTCTTTTTTATTCTTTTCTCTTTCTTTCTTTTACATTTGTGTGTGTTTTTCTTTCATTCATTTTATTTTTTCGACCATTCTATTTTTTAATTATTTTTATTTTGTTAACGTTTTTTCTTTCCTTTAATATATTTTCTTTTTCTGGCCCTTATTTTTCGTACTCTTTCGTTTCTTTTTTCTGCTATTTTTCAGTGTATTTTCTTTTCGACTTTTTTAATTTGCTTTCGTTTCTTTTTATTTTCTTTGGCTTCTTTTCTTTTTTTCGTTTCATTTTAAATTTAATTTAGATTTTGTTTTTGTTTCTTTTAGTTTCTTTTCTTTTTTCTTACTTTTCAATTCTTCTAATTTTTCAGTCGTTTAGATTCTTTCTTTTCGTTTTTTTCATTTGTATTTTTTTAAAATTCTTTTCTTTTGTTTTCTTCACTTCCATTTTCTTCCTTTCTTTTTTCTTTTTTCTTGTTTCTTTCGTTAATTTTCTTTCATTTTGTTTCTTTATTTTCTCTTATTATATAGTTTCATTTTCTTTTTTCCTTTCCTTAAATTATTATTTTTTCCACTTTTTCTTTATTTTATCTTTGTTTATTTTCCTTTTCTTCCTTTCTTTTTCTTTTATTTTTGCTTTCATTTTTTCGTTTTTTATTTAGTTTATTTTTATTTGTTTCTTTCGTTTTTCTGTCCGTTTATTTATTTATTTTTTTTTTACTTTCCTTTAATGTCTTTGCTTTTCTCGCCTTTCCTTTCTTTTAATGTTTTCTTATACTTTGTTTCCTTTTTTATTTTAGTATTATTTATTTGTTCTTTCTTCTCATATTTTTTCATTTATTTTATTTTGTTTTTCTTCTTTTACATTTGTTTACTTTCTTCCTTATTTTCGTAGAAAGTATTTTTTCTTTCATTTGTCTTTCCTTTTTTTTCCTTTCTTTTCTTTTCTTTCTTCTTTTTCTTTTCATTTTATTTACATTTCTTTGTATACTCTTTATTTTATTTTTCTTCCATTTAATTTAATGACTTCTAGACTCATTTTGTTTTTGTTTTTTACGTTAATAACGTTCTAATCTATCATTGTAAATTATTTCCCGATGGTTTTTCAGCATTCAACGTTTCATTCTTTCTCTTTACATTAACTTACCTTTTTGCGTTGTAGAATAATCTGCTTGCATGTTCATATCTATCTATCTATCTATCTATCTATCTATCTATCTATCTATCTATCTATCTATCCATCTATCTATCTATCTATCTATGTCCACCTATTCATATCTATCTCCACCTATTCATATCTATCTTGACCTATTCATATCTATCTATCTATCTATCTATCTATCTATCTATCTATCTATCTATCTATCTATCTATGTCCACCTATTCATATCTATCTCCACCTATTCATATCTATCTTGACCTATTCATATCTATCTATCTATCTATCTATCTATCTATCTATCTATCTATCTATCTATCTATCTATGTCCACCTATTCATATCTATCTCCACCTATTCATATCTATCTTGACCTATTCATATCTATCTATCTATCTATCTATCTATCTATCTATCTATCTATCTATCTATCTATGTCTGCTCATATCTATCTATCTATCTATCTATCTATCTATCTATCTATCTATCTATCTATCTATCTATGTCTATCTATCTATCTATCTATCTATCTATCTATCTATGTCCACCTATTCATATCTATCTCCACCTATTCATATCTATCTTGACCTATTCTATCTATCTATCTATCTATCTATCTATCTATCTATCTATCTATCTATGTCCACCTCCATTCATATCTATCTCCACCTATTCATATCTATCTCCACCTATTCATATCTATCTTGACCTATTCATATCTATCTATCTATCTATCTATCTATCTATCTATCTATCTATCTATCTATCTATGTCCACCTATTCATATCTATCTCCACCTATTCATATCTATCTTGACCTATTCATATCTATCTATCTATCTATCTATCTATCTATCTATCTATCTATCTATCTATGTCTTCTCATATCATATCTATCTATCTATCTATCTATCTATCTATGTCCACCTATTCATATCTATCTCCACCTATTCATATCTATCTTGACCTATTCATATCTATCTATCTATCTATCTATCTATCTATCTATCTATCTATGTCCACCTATTCATATCTATCTCCACCTATTCATATCTATCTTGACCGATTCATATCTATCTATCTATCTATCTATCTATCTATCTATCTATCTATCTATCTATCTATGTCCACCTATTCATATCTATCTCCACCTATTCATATCTATCTTGACCTATTCATATCTATCTATCTATCTATCTATCTATCTATCTATCTATCTATCTATCTATGTCTGTATATCTATCTATCTATCTATCTATCTATCTATCTATCTATCTATCTATCTATCTATCTATGTTGTCTATATCTATCTATCTATCTATCTATCTATCTATGTCCACCTATTCATATCTATCTCCACCTATTCATATCTATCTTGACCTATTCATATCTCATCTATCTATCTATCTATCTATCTATCTATCTATCTATCTATCTATCTATCTATCTATCTATGTCCACCTATTCATATCTATCTCCACCTATTCATATCTATCTCCACCTATTCATATCTATCTTGACCTATTCATATCTATCTATCTATCTATCTATCTATCTATCTATCTATCTATCTATCTATCTATCTATGTCCACCTATTCATATCTATCTCCACCTATTCATATCTATCTTGACCTATTCATATCTATCTATCTATCTATCTATCTATCTATCTATCTATCTATCTATCTATGTCTTCTCTATCTATCTATCTATCTATCTATCTATCTATCTATCTATCTATCTATCTATCTATGTCCACCTATTCATATCTATCTCCACCTATTCATATCTATCTTGACCTATTCACTATCTATCTATCTATCTATCTATCTATCTATCTATCTATCTATCTATCTATCTATGTCCACCTATTCATATCTATCTCCACCTATTCATATCTATCTTGACCTATTCTATCTATCTATCTATCTATCTATCTATCTATCTATCTATCTATCTATCTATCTATCTATCTATTTCAGTTTGTTCATTATCTATCTATCTATCTATCTATCTATCTATCTATCTATCTATCTATCTCAGTCTGTTCATATCTATCTATCTATCTATCTATCTATCTATCTATCTATCTATCTATCTATCTCAGTCTGTTCATATCTATCTATCTATCTATCTATCTATCTATCTATCTATCTCAGTCTGTTCATTATCTATCTATCTATCTATCTATCTATCTATCTATCTATCTATCTCAGTCTGTTCTATCTATCATATCTATCTATCTATCTATCTATCTATCTATCTATCTATCTATCTATTCCAGTTTGTTCATATCTATCTATCTATCTATCTATCTATCTATCTATCTATCTATTCCAGTTTGTTCATTATCTATCTATCTATCTATCTATCTATCTATCTATCTATCTATCATGAGTTTTAATTGCTTTTATTTTATTTTGTCTGCCATTAATTTTCTTTCAGTATGAAAACATTGATTTTTTTTATTCTTTTCTTTTATAATGATATGAATTTTCTTTGTTTTCTATAAGCATACACCTTCATTTCTTTTACTAATATTCTCTCTTCTATATTCACAAATTTATTTTATCTTTCCCATCTTTGGAAGCTTATTCAATTTTGTTAATTTAACTTATTTTCAATTTTCGTGTAATTTTTAATTATTCTCAACATTTTTTCTTTCTTCATCAGATCTTCTTTCACTTTTCTCTTGTTTCTTAACATTATGTTGCTTTCTTTCTTTTCATCAATAATTCAAGCCTTTCTTTCTTTCTTTCTTTCTTTCTTTCTTTCTTTCTAACATGAGTGTGTAGAGTTTCCCAAAACACACGTTTCCCAGGGAAAACATATTTCAATTTATCACTTTTTGTTTTTACCTGACTTTATAGGATTTGTGTTATATTTCATTTTCCGTCAGTCTTTTTGCCATACACTTATCATTTCGACTTTGTCCTTCACCTCCAAGTAAAAGCTGCGACTCTTTAGTACACTGATGTCTTCTCGATGTCTTTCCTCGCCTTTTTCATTAGGGAACGTGAAGAAGACAGATTTGTGTGTTTATTTCCGGTCTCATGATAAACAGGAAATTGGCCTTTTCTCAAAGACAAAATTTAATCCCATTTTTCTTTCACTATTTCGTTCTTTTAGCTGAAAAAAATATTTCCTTCTTTCTTTCTTCTGTCTTACTTTCTTTCTCTCATTCTTTTTTTTTTTCATTTCTTTCTGTTTTTTTTTCTTTTTTTTTTTTCATCTGGGATGGTTTTTTCCTTCATTTTAGGTCATTGATTTTGATTTTCTTCATTTCGTTAAGTTATTTATTTTAACCATTTATTTTCCAAGAGTTTTTTTTTCCATCTCATTCATTATTTTATTTTTCCAATTTAAATTTAAATATTTTTTTCCAAATTTCATTTTCGTTTTTCTTTTTACAATTTATTATCCTTTAATCTTTTTTACGATTTTTTTTATATTTTATTCTATATTTTATTCTATATTTTATTCTATATTTTATTCTATATTTCTAGTATTTTTTTATTTATTTTCATTCATTAGTTTATTTTTATTTCTCTATATTTTCTTTATTTGGCTTTTATTCGTTACTTAGTTCTTTTCTGTGGTGTCATTTCTTAGTTAATTGCAATCTATTTTAAACAAAACTAATGTTTGCCTTGACACTTTATCTCAAGTTTAAGTTATTTTTCTCAAATGTATCTTGTCCTTGCTTTCACTTACTCACAAATAACCTTGTGAAAGGTATTAATGCATCTCTTCCCTTCAGTTATGGGTTAAATAATAGGACAAATTGGGTTCTACCAAAGAAAACAATGGCAACCTACTGCGGGATAAACTACTGCCCAGACACTCATATCGATTTCGAGACATGATCGCCCAAAGCGTGTATCACGTATGGCAAGTAACTGACTGATCTTGATTTTACTTCACACCTTTTCCATTCTTTTATTTTCATCATTTGATGTCTCTCTTTGTTTATTACTTTCGTTTTTTTTTTTTGGTTCCTCTCTTTCTTTATTGCTCACGTTCTTTGTTTTCTTTCTTTCTTTATAACATTCGTTCTTTGGTTTGTCTCTTTCTTTGTTACTTTCATTCTTTGTTTTCTTTCTTTCTTTGTTAGTTTCATTCTTTGGTTTCTCTCGTTCGTTATTACTTTCATTCTTTGGTTTCTCTCTTTTTTATTGCTTTCGTTCTTTGGTTTCTCTCTTTCTTTATTACTCTCGTTCTTTGGTTTCTCTCTTTCTTTATTACTTTCTTCTTTGGTTTCTCCCGTTCCTTATTTATTTTGTTCTTTGATTTCTCTCCTTCGTCATTACTTTCATTATTTGGTTTTTCTCTTTCTTTATTACTTTCGTTCTTTTGTTTCTCTCTTTCTTTATTACTTTCCTTCTTTGGTTTCTCTCTTTCTTTATTACTTTCCTTCTTTGGTTTGTCTCTTTCCTTAATAGTTTCGTTCTTTGCTTTCTCTCTTTCTTTGTTACTTTCGTTCTTTGGTTTCTCTCTTTTCATTAGTTTCATTCTTTGCTTTCTCTCTTTCTTTATTACTTTCGTTCTGTGGTTTCTCTCTTTCTTTATTACTTTCCTTCTTTGGTTTCTCTCTTTATTAATTTCTTTTTTGGTTTCTCACTTTCTTTATTACTTTAGCTTTCTGGTGTCTTTTTTTATTACTTTCATTCTTTGGGTTCTCTCCTTCTTTCTTAGTTTCCTTTTTGGTTTCTCTCTTTCTTTATTACTTTCATTCTTTTGGTTCTCTCTTTCTTTATTACTTTCATTCTATGGTTTGTCTATTTCCTTAATAATTTCGTTCTTTGGTTTCTCTCTTTCTTTATTAATTTCGTTATTTGGTTTCTCTCTCTCTCTTTATTATTTTCATTCTTTTTATTCTCTCTTGCTGTATCAGTTTCGTTCCTTGGTTTCTCTCTTTCTTTATTACTTTCTTAGTTGGTTTCTCTCTTTCTTAGTTGGTTTCTCTTCCTTTCAGGTTTTGGTTACTCTCTCTTTATTACTTGAATTCTATGTTTTCTCTCTTTCTTTATTACTTTCTTCTTTGCTTTCACTCTTTCTTTATTATTTTCTCCTTTGGTTTGTCTTTTTCTTTATCACATTCTCCTTTGATTTCTCTCTTTCTTTATTTCTTTCGTTCTTTGTTTTCTTTCTTTCTTTATTACTTTCCTTCTTTGTTTTCTATCTTGCTTTATTAGTTTCGTTCTTTGATTTCTCTCTTTCTTTATTACTTTATTTCTTTGGTTTTTTCTTTCTTTATTACTTTCGTTCTTTGGTTTCCCTCTTTCTTTATTACTTTCATGGTTTGGTTTCTCTTTTTCTCTATGACTTTCATTCTTTGGTTTCTCTCTTTCTTTCTTACTTTCTTCTTTGGTTTCTCTCTTTCTTTATTACTTTCTCATTTGGTTTCTTCTTTTCTTCTTTACTTTCTTCTTTTGTTTCTCTCTTTTTTTATTATTTCCTGCTTTGGTGTCTCTCTTTCTGTATTACTTTCTTCATTGGTTTTTCTCTTTCTGTCTTAGTTTCGTTCTTTGGTTTCTCTCTTTATTTATTGTTTTCGTTTTTTGGTTTCTCTGTTTCTTTTTTGTTTTCGTTCCTTGGTTTTTCTCTTTCTTTGTAACTCTCTTTCGTTATTATTTTCATTTTTTGTTTTCTCCCTTTCTTTATTACTTTCGTTCTTTTGTTTCTCCCTTTCTTTATTACTTTCGTTTTTTTGTTTCTCTCTTTCTTTATTACTTTCGTTTTTTTTTGTTTCTCTCTTTCTTTATTACTTTCGTACTTTGGTTTCTCTCTTTCTTTATTATTTTCTTCATTGGTGTCTCTCTTTCTTTATTATTTTCTTCATTGGTGTCTCTCTTTCTTTATTATTTTCTTCATTGGTGTCTCTCTTTCTTTATTATTTTCTTCTTTGGTTTCTCTCTTTCTTTATTACATTCTCCTTTGGTTTCTTCTCTTCTTTTTTACTTTCTTTTGTTTCTCTCTTTTATTATTATTTCCTGCTTTGGTGTCTGTCTTTCTGTATTCATTGGTTTTTCTCTTTCTGTATTAGTTTCGTTCTTTGGTTTCTCTCTTTATTCATTGCTTTCGTTTTTTGGTTTCTCTGTTTCTTTTTTCTTTCATTCTTTGGTTTTTCTCTTTCTTTGTAACTTTCTTTCTTTGGTTTCTCTCTTTCCTTATTACTTTCATTTTTTTGTTTTCTCACTTTCTCCATTACTTTCTCCTTTTGGTTCTCTCTTTCTTTATTACATTCGTTATTTGTTTTCTCTCTTTCTTTGTTACTTTCATTCCTTGAATTCTCTATTTCTTTATTGCTTTCGTTCTTTGGTGTCTTTCATTTTAAATTACTGTCATTCTCTGGGTTCTCTCTTTCTTTCTTACATTCGTTATTTGGTTTCTTTCTTTCTTTATTGTTTTCTTTTTTGGTTTCTCTTTTACTTTACTTCTTTTTCTTTTGGTTACTCTCTTTCTATATTACTATCATTCTTTGGATTATCTCCTTTTTTATTAATTTCGTTCTTTGATTGCTCTCTTTCTTTATTACTTTCATTCTTCGGTTTCTCTCTTTGTTTATTACTTTCGTTCTTAGGTTTCTCTCTTTCTTTATTACTTTCATTCTCTGATTTCTCTCTTTCTTTATTACTTTTCTTCTTTGGTTTCTCTCTTTCTTTATTACTTTCTTCATTTTCTTTATGTCTTTCGTCTATTTTAACTGATGTTCTTTGCCTTCATTCTTGTTTGGTCTTCCTCCCCGCCTCTATATTTTATTCTTTTTTTCATGGGTGTGCATTTATAATTTTTACGTTTTTCTCAATCCGTAGTAACGTAACGCTCAAAAGATTCGTTCAACAATCTAAGTAATTCAAAACAAAGCAATTCAGTTTTTTCCTTGTATAATTATACGCATTCCATTCTTTCTTACTATCTCTTCTTTTTATCATAATATTTTAGTTATTGATATATAAACATACAAAACTACGGAAAATCCCGAAGATTATCAAAATATTTTAACAAACAACAAATTGTAATTATTTGTTTGAACATTATTTTTAATCGATACTCGTACTTGAATCGATATTCTGTTTTTAATCATACAGTATAGTTATATATTTATTTCTACCTGCCTGATTATTTACGACTAGCAGTATAGCCTGGCGTTGCTCCAGTGTAATGAAAGCTTTAAAACTAATCGATGGTCTTGGAGTTCAGAAACTTTGGACGTTGGCATGAAAGACTAAAAAGCAATAGTTGTTTCCAGTTAAAGCGAAACTGTAGACTTTAAAAAAAAAATGAAAGGATGTAATTTAAATTTTCATTTCCTGGTATTTATATCAAATTTTCTGCACTATTGTAAGAACTGCAACCTTGAAACTTCTGAATATCGTTTCTTATGTATTTGTCTATGAGTGTATCAAATTTGATTAAAATCTGACCACTCCTTCTATAATCCGATTTTTTCGATTATCGATTTTCGATATTTATATGGGTTACCTCGACACAAAACCTTGCTAAGAACACTCGCAGACGCTTATAGTGCAACTGTGTAAGTTTTCAAGGAAATCGGTTCAGCAGTTTCGGAGTCTATAGGTAACGGATACACACAGACACACAGACACACACACACAGACAAAGTTTCATTTATAAATAAGTTTAGATAAGTTGTGTGTCATGTATGGTGTGCGCAATTTTTTCTTTTAAGGCACGTTCCGTTTGGACAGAACCAATTATGGTTCTCCATGTACACATTTTCTTTATTTGAGAACTAACGATTTCTTGAAAAATGAATTGGTTTCATTTTACCGTCACTATATATTTGAATTTAGCTGCCATTTTCTCATGGTTGATCCCTAAGAATAGAAAGCACATCCTGTTATTTAAGCCACAGATTAGGAAAAAGTAAAAATGCATGAAATTAAAGACTCAAACGGTCCTAGGCATGACGGTAAACGGCATCCGGCAGCAAGGCCTCTCATTGGTTGTGTTAACCACCTCTTAATTGCTGATGTGCTCAGGTCCACTCTGACCCGGAGTGGTAGCACCTGTTAGGGTCCCAGCTACGGGCAAATAGTAAATCCCTAAACTGGGGATCAAAACACTATGAAATTATAAAAATACACTTTTATAGAAATATATACATAAAAATAGACTTTTATAGAAAAATATACATTTTTGAAAGAAAAATATTACCAACAATATATTTTTGAAGAAAAAATTATTACAATGACACATTTTTGAATGAAAAAAAATATTCTCAGCAAAACATTTTTGAATACAAAACTCGAAGACATTTTCAGTTTTCTAGAATAAAAAACAAATAATTTTCATTAAAATCTGACTAAATCAATCTTCTTATTATAATCGAATATTCAAAAAATACCGTAAAACCCTACTTTTTTGGCATTAAATGACTCAGAGAGGTTGACATGCCGTTAAACAAAACTCAAACTCAAAGAGGCAGACGTGACTCACTGATTCTGTTTTCAATATCAAAAGCCGCTACGCTAACATTGCCAGTTTGGACACAACTCTCATTAATTGTTATTACTAATTTTCTAAGTATATGATCTGATTAGCATATTAGCACAACTTTTCTCAATGTGATTTTTTTCAATTATTTTTTATTACAACTTCGTAAATGACGGAAATATGTTTAATAAATTTCGACTTTAGGCTCTGTCTTAAAATGATATTTAATAGAAAGAAAAACAATTTTGAATTAATTCAATACGGATCGCTTTCACCGTGATAAGTTTAGCTAATATGTATATAAATGTTGCGAGCAGATCCATGATCAGCAGGAACATTTTACGGATATTCCTGGCGATTTTGATAGTCACCTTATTAAACTTGAATACAGCAAAATAGCTTTGAGTTTATTAAATAATTATTTCATTTACAGCGCATTTTCATTCTTTTGCTTTTGCGGAATGGACTTAAAGGAGCCACACAAACAAGCACATACGCTACCCTGATTGAACACTGTCGAAGAATGGTAGACTTTGAAAAACAAAAAAAGAAGAAGAAACAGTAGCTACTCTAGCATCTACGCATCGTTCATTCAGTAAGGAATTGAAGCGCACTCGCTTACTGGCGAGTTATTATGTTAACACGCTAAAAGTCTTCAACTGGGGGCCCATAGCTCAGAGGTATAATTGCCGAGTGATGTCAATTCTGTCGGGTTTCAATCCTGGTTAAAAAGCAATCGGATGTCTACTGTACTGATGATACAGTGAAACAGATCAGTCTGCGGATATCTACTTCCACCGAACGTCCATAGCCCAGGGGCAGAGTCGCCGACTGACGCCATTTCGGTTGGGTTACAATCCTGGGTAAAAAAGCAATCGGAGTCTAACCGTATTGATGAGCTGTGATACGGAGAAACAGATCTGTCTGCGGATGACAATATATATATATATATATATATATATATATATATATATATATATATATATACCAAATATATATATATATATATATATGTGTGTGTGTGTGTGTGTGTGTGTGTGTAAACTGGGCACTGAAGTCATCACCTAGAAGCGACAGTTTGTTTCCTGATAAACGAAATCGTGAGGCTATGTGCATTTTATTTTTCTCGAACATTTATAAATTGTCTGACTATTGATTTGAGCATGACTTTATAATGAATGGCCTAACAATTGCGTTTGGTATGAAACAGACTGTCGCCTCTGGGTGTTGATTTCAATGTCCACTTTGATATTTACATACTCTTTATCCCTGATATTTACCACTTTAACCCACAAATCTAGCATACCGTACAACTATATATATATATATATATATATATATATATATATATATATATATATATATATACTATCGACCATAAGTTTGGGACCACTTAGATTTATTCTCTAAGAGAAAGAAATAACACATTTTATGTCTTAGAAGAATAAATATAGATATATTTCATTGTTGCTTACAATTCTACAATAATTAAAGCCAAAATAGCATCGAGTAATTTCAAATTTAATTAATTGATATTTTCTTTTCATCAAACAAACCACCACGAGCCTTTATTACTGTAGAGTAAATCCTTGGCATTCTTTCTAATAAGTTATAAAAATAATTTGATGAAATAATTTACAAGCATCCTGCAATCATTTAAACAACATTTGTTCATTTTAAAAAGTTCATTTCGAAATGTACGATCAATTTCATCCCTTATTCTCCTTCTTTAATAGTGGTTTCTTAACTGCTACACAGCCTTTAAGCCCAGCAGAATGAAGTCGTCTCTTAACAGTAGTAACAGATACTGGATGTTGCCGAGTAGAATTCATTTCAATTGTTAATTCCCGAGCGGGTTTTCCTCTATTCCTTATGCTAGATATGATCAAGTGCCTATCCTCTACAGTATATGTTACTCTGGACCTACCAGATCTTTTTCTGACAATATTTAACTCAGTTTCTCGAAGTCGTTGAAGGCAATAATGCACGCCATTTTTGATGGGTTTAATTTTTTAGTGATAACACGTTCAGAATATCCTTCTATCGAAAGGATTTCAACCTGAGCTCTTTTTTCAATGCGAATCTGTTTCATTCTTGCCATTTATACCGTAGTAAAATGGTTTACTAAAATAGATTATACTGTAATTATAATATCTAAATAAATCTGAATTTTCGGCAAAAACTTGATCACAATAAGAGGAGTCAAGTAGCGAACTGAGTTAATGTTTATTTAAAGTTGAAAAGAATACTTTTTTTTACTTGACATCTGTATAAGAATAACAAAAAATACAAACTCGGCGAATTTGATGCTGCCAAAAATGAAATGGTCCCAAACTTATGGTCGGTAGTGTATATATATATATATATATATATGGTGGGGGAGTGACGAGTGAAAATTGTTCCCAATAACTATGGTAAAATTGTGCTAAATAAAAACCACATATCGCATTTATATATAAAAAGATTGGTCACACATCAAGTTGCGCCTGTTGTCGTAAGCACGTTCAATAAGGTTTTAAAAAAATAATAGAACGTATCACACTGGTGTGTTATCCCTGAAAAATGATCGCATCAGTTGAATTATTGTCTTTTGGAAATGTATTGAGTGGAAAGAAAGGTGCTAGAAACAAGATACAAGTGGACAGAAACGGGAATCCTTTAATATTCGGAGGCAAAAGGTTTGAAGTCAAACAGTTTGTGTCCGGAGAATTCTTCTCAAGTTTCTTTTATATTTCACTTCGGTGGTCAAAATCATTAACACATTTAGATTTGGAAAAACGAAAAAAATAATTGAATGAAAGCGAATGAGAAATAGAGTGAAAAACTGGTATATGAAGAAAAGAAAAAAAACGGAATAAAAAAGAAAGAAAGAAAAACATAAATTCAAGGAACGACAAAAATATGTATTAAAGAAGGAAACAGACAATCGATGACGAATGATAAAGAAAGATGAACTGAACTACAACTAAAAAACATTTAGAAAGAAAGAAAGAAAGAAAGAAAGGAAGGAAGGAAGGAAGGAAGGAAGGAACAAGTTCCGGTAAAAAAAGAAGAAGCTAAAATGAGATAGATAGATAGATAGATAGATAGATAGATAGATAGATAGATAGATAGATATGAAAAAACTGAGATAGATAGATAGATAGATAGATAGATAGATAGATAGATAGATCATGACAACATTTAGATAGATAGATAGATAGATAGATAGATAGATAGATAGATAGATAGATAGAGAAATTTGCAAAAAATATAAAATGTAAGCCTTCAGTTGTCTGTTGAAATGAGAAAGAAAGAAAGAAAGAAAGAAAGAAAAGATAGAGGTAAAGATTAACATGTTTGTGCTAAACGTACGATTGAATGAAAAAGAAAAGATACACGAAGAAAATAATAAACTAGGAAACGTAAAACAAAAGAAAAGTGAAAGCAAAATAAGAAGAAAAAAAAAGAAGAGAACGTAAAAGAAAAGACAAGAAGCAGTGAAGAAATAGTGAAAGAATGAATAAAAAGAAAGAAGAAATACTACATTGACCAATATGAGCCATCACGTCCTTTGTTTTGCTACGCTGTGTTTATTCCCTATACATTGTTCACTTCTTTTATTCCCGGCTAGACTTGGCTCAATTTTTTCCCAATGATACATAATAAAATCAGTAGTTGAATTAATAACACAAAAATGATATCATCATCATCATTTGAGCATCATTATTTAAAACGAACAGAAGTGACAGACATGTTTGTTCCGTAATCATTTATAGAGGGAAAACTTATATCTACACTACCGGCCATAATTATTAAATCACTCCACTGTTTTAAAAAATGATGTATTTCATTCTATTTTTTAGTACTTATTGCCAAGTGTATAAATGAAAATAGAATGGTTCTTTTGTTAATACTGCACAATAACATGTGCATCAAATGAATTTATAAATATTTAATAATTACCTATATTGCATTTTCATCAATGAAAGAATGAAGACAATTTAGGCCGATTCGGACGAGTTCATATTTGCTTTCTTGCCTTGAGGAAGAGACAACTAAAGTTCCTGGGACATGCAATGATGAAGGAGGGCTTGGAGAACCTGATATTAACAGGCCAGATAGAGGGAAAAAGAGGCAGAGGAAAGAAGCGGATAACATTTAAAAGGCCTGAGCAGGTGGATGACAGAACGGCTGCTGAGAGACGTTACAGGAGAAAGCGTGCTAAGAGCCACCAGGGATAGGGAGACGTAGAAGGCCATGATCGCCTACGTCCTGAAGGGACAAGGTACATAAAATAATAATAATAATAATAACAACAACAAAAGAACCATTTTATTTTCATTTAGAATTATCCACTTGGCAATAAATGCTAAAAATAGTATGAAATACATCATTTCTTTTAAAAAACTCAGGTGGCCTAATAATTATGGCCAGTAGTATCCGAGTGAATACAGAAAAAGAAAGAATTGAAGTTTCAATGCCGAAACAAATTACTTTATATACGGCCTGATGAGACATTGAAGTTTCAATGTCCAAACAATCGTACCTTTGTAGCGGATATATATACAATAATTATGTACATGTTCTAAAATATGATATATATATATATATATATA